>CM030363.1:200134488-200607496 GCA_017893485.1 Hemerocallis citrina | reverse complement strand
GAAAAGGAGTTGAAGAGGGAGATGTGGCAGCCGTCGAAAGTAATAGGTGATGTCGGAAACTCTCCTTCTCAAACTCACGATGGATTAATCAATGGGAGGTTGTAGCAGTATCTGGATGCAGAAGCAGGACTGTAGAAGTTGAAAAACCTGCAAGAAAGATTTTTGAATTTTTTTATTTTTTATTTTTGTTTTCTTTAACAAAACATAAAAGAAAAAAAAAAATCAGAAAAGGAAATATGGGTTTTGGTAAGTGGGCCGGGTCGGGTAGACTGGTTATTTGGATTCGACTATTTGGAAAATAAGGTTATTTGGATATAGGGTTAGGGTTTTGGATAATGGGTTCGGATTTGCCGTTTGAGTTGAAAGAGGTTAGGGTTTGGAGCCGGTGAGGTTTGGTATATTGGGGTAGGGTTTCAGGTTTGGATTCGAAGCAAAAAACCAAAGTAGAAATAGGATTAGGGTTTGTGATGAGTGGGACAGGGGGGGGGGGGGGGGGGGGGGGGGGGGGTAAGTGGTGATGGCAGCGGCATATTGAGAGCGAGGAGCAGGAGGTGCGTAGCTTAGAGTTGGGTTCTGGTGGATGTGAGAGGATGAGCTCATCTCGTCGGCAATAAGGAGCATGGAGGTAGCAGAGTAGCCGAAATCTGGAGTTCGACGGCGAGGGAGGACGGCAAAGTTGTGTTTCAGAGGATTTCGATGGGGATCTGGTTGTTTTGATCAACGACAAAGGTGAGGAAAGGCGGGGGAGTTGTTGTCGAGGTTGGGAGTTGAACGGCATCGACATCGGGATGGTGTTGATTTTGGAATGGGTCCACAAGGATGATGGATTTGGTGGTAAAGGATGGTTTGGTGGGTTTGGGTCGCCGGAAGTGGGATTCAGCCGTTCGTGAGTTTGGGGAGGCGTCGAGGTAGATGTTTTTGATGTTGGGTGTTTGGAGGTGTGCTGTCGACGATGGTGGTGAGTGGTGTCACCGGAGTTGTAGTGGTGGATGTTGTTGGAGTTGGTTGCGGGTTGATGTTTGGAGAAGATGAAGACGGTGTCACCGGAAATTGGAGGTTGTTGCCAAAGTTGTTGTAGCCGCTCTTGGGGTTGTTGTGAATTAGGATTAGGATTTTGACGGCTGGTTTGATTAGTGGGGAGATGAGAGAAGACAGCGGAGATTAGGGTTTTGGGGATTTGATCGAGAGAGGGATGTCGAGAGGTGGAGTGATTCCGAAGAAGATGAGAACCACTCCACCTCGACGACGATGATAAAATTAGTATAGACCTTATAGGAGTACATACCATGTTAGAATTAAGGATGGGAAGAAAGAAATACTTTATTTATTGATTGTTGATTAAACTGAGTACAATATGTCTCCTATATATAGGAGAGAAGAGAAGACTAAACCAATATATTATTCGATATAAGACTAAACTAATCTCTCTCATAATATAATATCTAAGACACACAAAAAAAGTTTGAACAGTACGGAATGAGACTATCGCAACATATCTAAGAAGTAGAGACAGACACGAAGTGCATCAGATAAGAAACTCAAAATCTCCTTCAAGAAATAAGATATAAGGACACGGTCGTATGACAAAAGATCATATATGCCTATAATACAAAAAAAACACAAACTCTACTTAAGTGAATGTGCACATCGACAAACAGATTAAGATAAATGAGAGTGTGCATAAATGAATAACATTTTCAGATGACATACTGGTGTGAATCAATTGAAATCATATATAAAGTGTTCTCGGAAGGAAACTCGGCATAATAAGTCCAAGAAACTTGGGCATCGCCATCGGCCCATCGCCATAATGAAAGATGTAGTGCAAAATTTAAGACTCGTTTGTGAAGTGTCAGCAATGTGTCAAAGAAGTGCCCATAAGCAACCTATCACTTTATTTCAAAAGTGCCCCTGCTATGTTCTACAAATTCATGAAATGCAAAATCTTTTAGGTCAAAGAGAAAATAAAGATAGATTATTGAAGTATAATCCAAGTAGTTTTGATCAGATTAAAAATATTCTAAAATAGTTGTTAAAACCTTGGCCACCTTGCGTCCAAAACTCCATATTCACCAAACAAATCATTACACAGTAGGAAGAGTAGTTCACCAACAAAACCACCATCGTATGCAGCGGTGACTTGTCCTCACAAACTTCTCCTATTAAAACCCATTCACTCCCCTAACACAAACACAACTCAAACCACCTCCTCGACGATCAAGACTTTCCAGCAAGCAAACCAAACCCGACCCAGATCGAAATGGCCGAGAAAAGTATCACACTTGGTCTCCTTGCCATCCTTGCAGCAATGCTATGGGCCAGCGCATCAGCCCAATCCAGCAGCTGCACCTCAGCTCTCATCAACCTCTCCCCCTGCCTCAACTTCATCACAGGCAACGAAACTAGTCCTTCAGGCTCTTGCTGCTCGCAGCTCAAAAGCATAGTCAGCTCAGAACCACAATGCCTCTGCACCGTTCTCAACGGTGGGGCCTCCTCGCTTGGGATCACCATCAACCAGACACAGGCTTTGGCTCTACCCGGCGCTTGCAAGGTCCAAACCCCACCTGTGAGCAAGTGCAACAGTAAGTGCTGCCCAGTAAATTCATTGTTGTAAAAAGTCCGTCAATGCGTGCTCTTTCAAGATTTAGCTTTCCTGAAAACAATCTCGGCACTATTTGCCGCTAAAGCCCTAAACATCTAAGCTGGCCTTCCTTCTCTGCTCCATTTTCAACTTCCAACAACATTGCAACGGCTAACATTATTTTCTGTCAAGTCTAGTCTTTTGACTGTAAATTGATGTTGTGATCACAGGTAATGGTGGCAGTAGCCCAACGAATTCCCCAACTACACCATCTTCGAGCTCACCAACGGACTCCAACACTCCCTCAGGTACGATTCATTAATCGCCATGATACAAAGTTCACACTCTTCTTTTCACAATGAGTTGCACTTATTCATATTATAAATACTTCAGATGACGGATCAAAGACTATTCCAACAGCAGGTTTTGGCTCTTCAGATGGAAGTTCGATCCATGCTCCATTTGCTTTCACCTTATGCTCCCTATTCATCGTGGCGTATCAGTCAGCTTCATACAGTTTCTAAGCCTTGATACATCTTACATTGTGTTAAAGAGTTTCTCGTTTGTCACTTATACATTTAGATGGATTTTCTAGTGTACGTGAACTATCATTGTTTTTTCCCAGTTGTTAATTTATGTACACCACTTTTGAGGTATTTATTGATGTATTTGAGTATTTCTATCCATTAATAAAGAGTAGTGATATCCTGATTGATTTACTCTACGCAGACAATAGTTTGATACTTTGATTAATGATTACAGTGATTAAGATGATTGTATATAAATAACAAATATTCAAACATTCAACTGGTACAAGCAATTTTCGAACTACATCCTCGGTATTTCTACAACTCTACCTCACTTATCCATAAATTTTAACTTCGTAAATCATAAGAAATCGAACAAAACCATTCAGTTGAGTCTTCATAGAGAACACAATCAAGTTCCTACGTTTGCTATCCATTCAAGCAATTCTCCTCCCTTTCTCAGGGAGATCTATTTTCCTGGCATCATTCAGTACCGGTGACCACCCAGATTCTATATACTAGTAGGTAGAAGATAATGAATGAGTTATGATACGTGTTATCAAGCAGGAGTTAAAAATACAAGTTGGTAGAATCTATCGACAATTACTATATTTTCTACCAACGAGATAGGGCAGTTCTCAAGAATACCCAAGCTCTCGTACTAATAATACATGTGTATCGCACCTATAATATAGAGGCCAGCCAGTTGACATGATCATGATGATACTCCTCAGAGTTGAGCCACCAAGTCTACAAAATCTTTAAATATATGCATACTAGAGAGTACTAGAGAGGAACGAAGATAATGATATGGGTAAAAATAGAATCAAATCGGGACCTTTCAAATCAGATACAAATCTTAAAGCTCTAATGGGTAAAATAATAAATTTCACTATAAACGAGCCCATAAGCGAAAATTAGGCCTCTTTAAGCCCAATAACCTAAAAATATATCTAGCTAACTGGGTTGTCATAACACCCAATATGAATCGAGTCCATGACTATTTATATGATTTAAAATCATAATTATCCATAACAGACGATTCAAAATTTGTATCTCGTCATGAAAAGAATTTTAACTCAATTTTCTCAACCACTCGGATCTCTTCACGAAGAAGAGATAACCAATTTAATCCAAAACACTGGGAAGTAGAAATAAATTAGTATCTTGAAACTGACCTCCCAAAGTGACTATAAATACTCCATGACCTCCACAAGAATCTGGTAATCAGTATTTTGCCACCAAAAGCTCTCATATTCTTCTGAGTTCTGACTTGAGCATCGGAGGGTCTGTCACCGGGGTCAACCCCGATGTTTCAGACTTGTACAGGTCAATCGGAGTGATCTTCAGATCCACCGGTTCAAACGAATTAGATTCAGGAGTCAATATCAGTTAGAAATAGTCAATATCGGTGAAAGGTAAAAAGTCAGTTATTTTTGTTGTTTCTAAAAGAATTCACATCATCTATTTACTCGCAAACAAAAAAAAAGCAAAAGATTGGCATAATTTGTGAGAACAGAAAAAGTAATCTGACCAAAATTCACTGGTAAAAATAGTTTTCAGTCATACTTCCAAAGGGAAAAGAAAGGCGGCAGCCTCAAGCCGACGAGCCAACCCACTCCCTCCAACTCCTCCTTATGAGGATGTCCCTCCTACACTTCAACTGGATCAACCTCTTCAGCCAAAACAGCCTACCCAACCCCCCTCCAAAGAGGTTCCGTCGGAGGGCTCCCGAAGAAGTCAGCACCGTGCGCAAAACATTGAAGAGAACAGAGGGTCGGTTTACACCTCCACACCCTCCACACCCTCCAATGTGCCCCCTGAGGCACCTCAGACACAACAAGACCTCTGTCATATCATAAACTCCATACAGCAAAAGTTCGAACATCAGGAGTGCTCAAGTAGACCGAGTGAGGGAGGGTCTCCTCCATCCATCACACCAAAAAGGCACGAGGGGTCCCTCTCCTCGAAGCCGGGAACGCAGAAGAACCCTCTCTCCCAGAGGGCGAAGAAGTCACCACTCTTCAAAGGGACAAAGAAGAACCCTCCCCCCCCCCCTCCCCCCGAGCGAGAAGAAACCCAACTCCAACAAGTCGATCAGCCCCCATGAGAGGAACATAAGAAGAAGTATCTGTCACCATGGCAGAGTTCTAAGAATTCAAAGATGAAATCCTTCAAGCTCTCAACATCGTTCCCAGCAAAGCCCCGACCAACCAGCCTTCAGTGCTCCACTCCTCCACGACGTAAGGAGTCTCACGGGTCCACTAGATCCGAAGAGCAAGACAATGTTGTCCTCCAACGCCTCCAAAAGATGGAAGACTGTCTAGCACTACTGAAGCAAGAAGAGTGAAGACATGAAGGAACATACCGCCCTATCTGAACCCCCCCCCCCCCTCTCCCCAAAAATCATCGAGGCTCATGTCCCGATCAACTTCAAAATCCCAGCCTTTGAGTCCTACAATGGGCAGGTGTGACCCGAAAGACCACATTGAGAGTTTTAAAACCCTCATGATGATCCACAAAGCATCCGACTCCCTTCTCTACAAGACTGTTCCAACGACCCTGAAGGGATCTACACGGGAATGATCTCTCGTCTTTCTCCACGGTCCATCTTCTCCTTCGACCAACTTGAGGAGCTCTTCCTAACACACTTCATCACCAGCAGCAAAACAGAATAGACGTGTGCCTCACTACTTAACCTAAAGTAAAGGGATGGTGAGTCCCTCAAAAGTTATGTTCAGCGCTTCACGGCCAAGTCCCAATCCATCCCATCATTCAATTTAGCAGTAGTCACGGCTGCCTTTAGGTACAATATCAATCATGACCACCTCAAAGCCTCTCTTGTCAAAAGACCTCATCGGGACTTTTTCGACCTCCTTCAAAGAGTTGAGAAGTACATCCAAGTGAAAGATGTCATCCGACCCCGAGAACAGAAGATGCCCTTCTCCGGGAACAAACAGAATAGCACCAAAGAAAACGAGTTTAGCAAGACCCAGAAGGATACGGATACCACAGGCTAGTGTTGTCAACCCCCAATGTTTCGCTTTGAGAAGCACACCCCCTCTTAATGTCAGCATCTCTGCAATTCTCATGGAAGTCGACAAAGAAGGACTCCTTCGACCTCCCCCCAAGATGAACACCCCAAGCAGAAGAAGGGATGAAAAAAGTGGTGTTTTCCACAAAATACATGGGCACCTCACAGATGACTGTCGAGCCCTAAAAAATGAGCTTGAGGCCTTACTCCAACGAGGGTACCTCGCCAAGTTTGCTAAGGGAATGACGACAAACCTTCCCCTGTAAGACAAGTCAATAAGCGACCAGAGAGACATTCCAGAGTTGCAAGGCTCAAGATGCATGGAGGTATTCAACTCCATCAATGGGGGACCTATGGGGGGATCTTCTAACTCCTCAAGGAAGGCATTCCACAGTGAAGTGAACTCGGTGCACAACATCCCCCTCCCCAGAGCTCGGGGGTTCCAATCACATTCTCAGAACAAAATCTTGAAGGCGTCCAAATACCTCATTGTGATGCACTTGTAATCAGCATATGTATGGTCAATCACGAGGTGCGCCGCATCCTGATGGATAATGGCAGCTCAGTAAACATCAACTTCCTGAATGTATTTGTGGGCCTCAAGCTCCAGCGAGACCGCCTCAAACCCACCGGATACACCCTTCATGGATTCTCAGGAGCTCCTATTCTGATCGAATGTGTGGTTACCCTCGACATAACCATGAGGAAGGCCCCAGCTACTCGCATGGAAGCCTTTGATTTCATGGTTGTCAATATGAACTCCACCTACAATGCCATCTTTGGTCGCTCACGGTTAGCAGCCCTTCACGCGGTAGCCTCAGCTTACCACATGAAGGTGAAGTTCCCTACAGCAGCAAGGGTAGGGGAAGCCAAGAAGCAGCTCGGACATGTTACACCGCCACAATGGGGGGCTCGGTCCTCCCCTTCGATGCCATGGAACTCTCTCAAGATAGGAGACAAGCTTGCTCCGAACACATAAACGAACTAGGTAAAATCCCCTACTCCCAAGAGGGTCAAGCTAAGTGTTTTCGGGTGAGCAGGGCACTCCCCCATCAAGTGAAGGAACAACTCAACACATGCATTAGAGAGAACTGAGATCTCTTCGCTTGGACGACCGCAGACATGCTGGGCAAATCCGAAGATCTAATCATGCACCGGTTAGGTGTGGATCCAGAAATCAAGCCTGTCCAATAGAAGCGCCGCAAGTTTGCCCTTCGAAAAGCAGCAAGCAATCGAGGAGGAAGTAAAGCAGCAAGCAATCGAGGAGGAAGTTGAGAAGCTCCTGGCCGCCCACTTCATTCAGGAAGTTAGCTACCTCGAGTGGCTAGCGAATGTGGTAATGGTCAAGAAAGTCAACGACAAATGGAGAATCTCCACAGACTTCACCAACCTCAACAAAGCATGCCCGAAGCACCCCTTCCTTTTGTCGAGCATAGACGCTTTGATCGACGCCGCCTCGGGCCATGAGCTCTTAAGCTTCATGGATGCCTTCTCGGGATACAAGCAGATCCGAATGTTTCCACCTGACATCTCGAAGACGTCCTTCATCACAGCTCAAGGACTCTATTGCTATCGAGTCATGCCCTTCGGGCTAAAGCATGTCGGAGCCACATACCAGCGTTTGGTGAACTAAGTCTTCAAGGAGAAAATCGGCCAAAACATAAAGGTATATGTGGAAGATATGTTCGTCAAGAGCCTCAGGAAAGAAGACCATGTGGTCAACCTCCAAGAAGCCTTCAACGTGCTTCGGATACACAATATGAGGTTGAACCCCTCGAAGTGTGCCTTCGGGGTATCCTCGGGAAAGTTCTTAGGGTTCATGGTGAGTCAAAGAGAAATCGAAGTCAACCCTGAGAAAATCAAGGCCATATTTGACATGCCCCCCACCCCCCGTCTACAATCAAAGAAGTTCAGAAGCTCACTAGCCGCTTGGCCGCCACCGGACCCTTCCTCTCCAAATCTGGGGAGAAGTGACTCCCTTTCTTCAAAACTCTTCAAAGAGCAAAGAATTTCGAGTGGGGGAAAGAACAACAAGTAGGCCTCAAAAGTCTCAAAGCACAACTTGTTAATCATTTGCAAGCACATCTTGTCAATCATCTGCTCCTTAGCAAGCCCCGTTAGGAGATGTCCTTTACCTCTACTTGGCTACCTCGGAACAGACCCTCGGTGTTGTTTTGGTAAAAGAAGAAGAACGGGCGCAGAAGCCAATCAGCTATGTAAGTAAGGTATTCCACAATGCTGAACTACGATACTCAAAGATGGAAAATATGGCCTATGCTCTAGTGACAGCCGCCCGAAAGCTCCGACCCTACTTCCAAGCGCACTCCATCTGGGTCCTCACTGATCAACCACTCAAACAAGTCCTCCGAAAGCCAAAAAGCTCCGAAAGACTTATGAAGTGGTCAATAGAGTTAAGTTAACATGATATCACCTATCGCCCGAAAAAATGCCATCAAGGCCCAAGTCATAGCTGAATTCATTGTGGAGAGCACTATCCCTGATCACCCAGAGGAAGGAGACAACCCCCAACTTTGGAATGTTTACGTGAATGGGTCCTCTTGTCTCAAAGGAAGCGGACCCGAAGTCATCTTGCTCGGTCCCGATGAATTCACCATCCAATACTCATTGCACCTTAACTTCCCAGTTTCCAATAACGAGACCGAGTATGAAGCCTTTATCGCTGGGCTCCTCCTAGCAAGAAAAGAAGGGGCACAAAGAGTCAGTGTTTAGCGACCCCTAATAGGTAGTGAACCAAATCCATAACGAATATGAAGCCCGAGATGACTGCATGATCAAGTATCTTGCCCATGTAAGGAAACTTATGTCAGAAGCCGAAATCACTCGCATCCCATGTGAGGAAAATGGGCAAGCAGATGCCCTCTCCAAGCTAGCCTCCTCTTCGTTCGATGGACTCAACCACACTGTGCTAATCGAGGTCATACTCAAGCCAAGCATCAGAGAAGGAACACTGGAGCTCATGTCCATCACCCCTCAAACACCAGGAGATTGTTGGATGAAACCCTTAGTTGACTTCCTCGACAAGGGAATCCTCCCTGCGAACTCCAAAGAAGCAAGAAAGATCCAGGTGAGGATTGAAAGATATACACTCGTTGAAGGAGTCCTCTACAAGCGTTCCTACACTCAAGTTGATGGCCGACCTTACCTACGATGCCTCTACCCGAAGATGTCGATTACGCCCTTAAAGAGGTACATGAAAGAATATGAGGCAGTCATATAGGCGCAAGGTCTCATGCACAAAAAAATCTCAACCATGGATACTATTGGCCCACTCTCCTCAACGATGCACAAACCTATGTTCGCCGATGCATCCCCTGCCAAAAATATTCCTCCATCAAGCGGTCACCCTAAGCCAACTTCAGCTGTATATCAAGCCTCATCCCCCTCGCAATGTAGGGAATGGACTTGCTCGGACCATTTTCTCCCGCCACTGGACAGTCGTTTAACGGATAGCTATAGCCCACGCCACTGGACAACGGATCTTCTTAGTGGTCACCATCGACTAGTTTTCGAAATGGATCGAGGCGGAATTATTTGCAACCATCATAGAGCATAAGGTCCAACAGTTCTTTTGGAAAAACATAGTCTGCCGGTTCGAGATCCCTTGCACACTAGTCACCAACAATGACACTAAATTTGCTGGCAAGGGGTTCCGTAAGTTTTGCACCGACCTGGGAGTTCAACAGCGTTTCTCCTCTACCTCGCATCCCCAGACCAACGGTCAATTCGAGAACGCCAATCGGAAATTCTTTGATGACTTCAAGAAGAGACTTGGCGAAGCACCGAATGGGCTATGGATCGAAGAACTCCTGAATGTGCTCTAGTCCTATAGAACCAACGGGAGAATCCTCATTCAACCTCACATTCGGCACAGAGGCACTTATCCCTCTGGAAGTAAGACTACCCTCTCCTCGTCTTCTCTCCTTCAACAAAGAGCAGAACTCAAATGACCTTCGAGTCAATCTGGGCCTCATCGAAGAAGTCCGAGAGAAGTCCACCCTGCAAAGAAATATCTACTAGCAGAGTGTAGAGAGGTTCTACAACAAGAAGGTCTATCTGGCCAACCTCAAAGAGAGAAACTTCGTCCTTCGAAAGCTTGAGATATCCAATCCATGGAAAAAAGAAAAGCTCACCCCTAACTGGACCGTACAGGGTCTCACAAGTGGTCCGCCCGGAAGCTTACCGACTTGAAGACCTGGGGACGGAAGAAGATATCAAGGACTTGAAACACCGAGTACCTGATAAAGTACCACGAGGGTGCTTAACAGTCTCCCTTAGTAACTAATTCAAACATGTAATAAAGATCGACAATTATAACGGTCACAGCATGTAATAAAGGCTTGCAATCAAATCAGCCACTTAGTTTCATTTTTCAATAAAATTTAATTTTTTTCCTTTGCAAAATTCTTGTACAATTCTATCAAATACAAACAATGAGTCAAACACATGGTTCGCCCTGGAGCAAACCGTTTACTCACTAAGCACCCCAACGAACAAGTGCGGAGTCCACTCATGATTCTTAGAGTCGCTCCAGCCACTTGTCCCAGAGCAAGTATGCGGGGCACGTGGCTCTTAAAGTCACACTAGCCACTTGCCCCGGCCGTACAGATCCAATCCTCTACTAGACTCGCTACAGCTACTCTAACACAGAGAGACACTACTCAAAGAGAACAATAGACAATGCTTCAACACTTACAAGATTTTCATTTCACATCAAAACAAGATTACAAGTCTCTACAAGTTCACAAATCTCCCTCGGAGTCATATTTACTCTTTCATGGCAAAGGTGCATTCCTATTAAGGGTCACGCGTGACTTGCCGCCCCCTCGGGGTACCAAAGCAGCACCTCGATCTCTCGGTTGATCTGAAGGGAAGACCAAACCCGCAGACCGAGTTCGAGAAACATGGCCTGTTAGCTTTCGAATGGAATCACAGATTAAATACACAGCGGAAAAATTACAAAAATATCGAAACCTAGCCAAGGATCCATGCAAAAATCATAAACCGTGTTTAGGAGTTATACCTTAAAAAGATCTGCTGTTTCCACAGTATGCCGATCACAACACTGCAATATTGCGGTGTCTCTATGGTATCAACATGAACGGAACGAAAAAGGCTCACCCTCAGACCATGGTGCTAGCTGCAGGAAGGGGATGTTCCTCCTCATGATCTCTCTCTCACTTTCTTGTGACGGCTAGGATTTTCCACGTATCTTTTCCACATATACATATCATATATAGGAGTAAAAAACCAACCTTAAGAGAGTAATGAGGTTGTTGGGCTCACAATCTGACTTGGGTCAGATTCGTGTGTGGGCCTTTGAACTTTAGTCGGCCCATTTAATCTAATTAAATGTCCAACCAATGTCAGGAGTTCAAGTTTTGCTTGGATTCCTGATTAAATTCATCTTATGAATTTAAATCTCAGTTTCAATCCATTCTAAGTGTGTGACCCTATAGGTTCCCATTACGTTGACAATAATACTAAAATCATATTCGAGTATTATAAACAGTAGGTGGTATCTAGCAATACATCACTGCTACTCAAGTGACAAAAATGTCAGTGATTTGACATAACCTATCTGTGACCAATGTTACCGTGTAGTCTAGTCACTTTTGTCCAGATATCTTACTTGACCACAAGGCATAGAACGTCACCCTTGTATAGTTCAATCATTTATTTTTGATGTCCGAATAGACTTACTAAAACAAATGAGATCAATATCTCATATTGATGCATTTGAGCACGGTCATGCATTTTGCAGTCTCACTCAATCAAGGGGCTCATAAAGATCGCTCATGTTATATAAGAGGGACAAATCAAATCTAAGTCACCCACATCCCCATGCATGATTTGTAGTATATCCAATAATCGACTTTATAATCATCTTATTACAGGCAACGTTTGACGGCATTAAAACATATAACTTCTCATGTAGGTAACCGTAGTGACTTCATGTCAAAGGACTACGTACACCATGGCCACTGTGAGAACCGCTTATGACACTCACATAACGATTCATGTATCGTTCTCATGATGGGTCAGTCCAGTACATTATTACTCTAATATGTACCAATGTGAAGACTTGATATATCATATCCATGACCCGTGAGAATGATCATCAGTCTACGCACACACTAGTCTATGTATCATCGCTGTCTTAATTCACAATAATACTTGACTAGGGACATTTAATAATAGTGTTCTAATTTCAGCCAATAAGATCTCACAATCAACTCATACACTTGATATCTCATGGCATTGAACTTACTATTCTAAGGACATTATTATGTTCATTTATTCCACAATAAATAACACAATAAATGAAAATGCCTAAATATGAAATAAATGTCATGATACAATGTAAACTAGTAATGTCAATACACAACTGGCCTCTAGGGCATACACCAACATGGCCATTAACATGCGTCACCCCTCCAACGAAAGCGACACTTGATGATCTAGCCACTCTGCCCTGGGCATCTCCTTGGTCCCTCGAGACCTTGTGCGGACGTAAAGCCAACTCATGAAACGACCTTCCCTGATTTATCTCATCACGAGAGCAAGTGATTCTGGTCTTAGCACCCTTAAGAAGTTGCTTTAACCGATGAATCTACACCTCTTGTCAACAAACCTCTTCTTGAGCTGGGCGTCCTGCACTATAATCTTTCAACGGACCATACTGCACACACTGAACCCATCCGAACGGGTCTCACCCGTAGATTCATGAACCGCTTTCCTCATAAGCCTTCTCAAGCACTACATTCTTCAACTCATCCCTCTCGGTGGTAGCCGCAAGCAAAGAGTGACGAAGGAATTTAACCTCTGAGGTCCTCCCGACCGTCGCCTCAACAGGGGAAGCCCTGCTATTGCGAGAGTAACCTTCCACATTGGTCGAAGGCTTCTCCCGAATACTTTCAACACGGAGCCTCGCTTCGATATCCCTCCGAGTCAACACTCCTCAAGTGGCCAAGCTCCACTTCTACCTCGGAAAGCTTCTCCCGTGAACAAGTAAACCAAACTTTACTACTCAGATCTTCGTACGGAGACGGGCAATCTCGTCATCACGAGAGTCACACCCAACATACACAACAACCTGCTAGTTGAAAAAAGCATGGAATCACTACAACGGTGCAACCAAGATTACAAAACGCACGAAGACAAAGTGCTCAAGCTCAACACAAGTTATAAAAGACTAAACGAGTTTTCATTGAAAAAAAGAAGATACATCAAACGGTGGCCAATCCGCTAATAGGCATCAATACAAAAGACAAAAATAAAAGCTAGTGAAAGGGAGAGGAGTCAAGGGTCCACATCGTTCGACGGAACCACGGGAAGGGAAGATTCGTCTCCAGCACACCCCACAACTCCCGAACTCTCTACAACCATGGTAGAAGCATCTGCCACGACATCCTCTCCCTCCTCCTCGGCGGAAGCGACCCTGAACAACGAATACCCCGGGCTATCAAAGTCGAGAACTCGCTCGTAGACATGCTAAAGGGCTCTAGCTTACCTTCTCCGTTTGGTGATGAGATACCCCTCCTCCTCGAACCTCGCATGCGCCACCGCAGCCTCCCTCTCCTTCATCGACCCTCTTTCTCCATAGCTAGGGCCGCCTCCAATCCGCCTGAGCCTCCTCCCGAAGCACTGCCGCCTCCAGCTCCTTAGCAGTCTTCGTCCGCTCAGCCCTCACCTGATCGGCCGCTGCCTTCAACCCCTTCTCCTCTTCCGCAACATGCCTAAACAGGTTGTCACAGTGACAACACGCAAGCGCCACGTGGCGCCACGTCTACTACCACCGACCAGACCGGGCGTGAAAACGCAAAATGGGGGCCCCACTCGTGCACCACGCAAGCACCATGTGGGCGCCAAGTGGGCGCTACCAAAGCGCAACGTGGGTCAGGGGCTGCCCCAGAGCAGCTCTACCCTCAATCGTTACGGTTGCATCTGTCGTCCGATTTCCCAAAATTAGAGCCACATCTTGATCAACCGCTGTCACTGTTTTAAATTTCGGCCGATACGGCCGAAATTTGGTTTCGGCAAGCTTGTCGATACGAAATCACAAAATTTATACTCTATATCGTTTTGGACCGGAATGTATAAATTTCAGTCGAAATTGCTGAAATATCAACCGAAATAGAAACACTAATGTTATTGTGAATATAAGATTTTCTTTGATTTACATTTTGCATGTAAGTCTTTCGATATAGATTCATAAGCTAAGATAATGTGAGGATTTCATCTCTCTATTGTTTATGTATATGCAAAGTCAAGTAAGTCTATTAACTAATATATTTTTTCTAATCAATTCAAATTGCAAATTTAATTTAGTTATATACCTATATTACATTATCTTTTATATTGTTGTTAAATTCTGCGAATATTTACCGTGATTGATTCATATCATTAGTTACATTATACAATATTTTATATAATATATGACATGTAGAATCTATAATATCTTATTTAGTAATAAAAAAAATTATTGAGTGTCTGAAATGAACATCTGAGACTCACATTTTCTTGAGATCTCCTCCGATATCTCCAATCCGAAACGAAACACCCGTAGCCGAGACGAGTCTGCAATCCGAGATTTAAAACCTTGACAGACGTGATTAATCGGGTAATTTCTTTTTTGATTTAATTCCTTTATTTAATTACTAAATCGAATTAATTAGAAAAAATAATTAAAATTCTAAAAATTAATTAAAAATTCTTTTTAAAAAATACTAGTTCGGAAAATGTTTTTAAATTCCAAAAAAATATCATTAATTTAGAATAATTAATTAAAAGTTTCAAAAATTAATTATTAAAATTCTGAAAATTGAAAAAAGATTCGGAAAATAATTAAAAATTAAAAAAAATACAGAAAATCTGGAAAAATCACAAAAAAATCCAAAAAAATCTAAAAATAATTATGGGTATTTTACAAACTCATAATAGCACAATTACACACCGAGCAAGATCCAAACATTCCCGAAAACTCTGATAAGTTCTGTAAACCCTTAAAAACAGGCGAACTACTTCTCAAAAGCTGTGAAACTCAATCTTAGAGTGGAGGGCTTGTGATATGGGTAAAATAAAACCATATCAGGACCGTTAAAATCAAGCACGAATCTTAAAACTCTCAGGAGTAAAATAATAAATTTTACTAGAAGTGGGTCCATAAACGAGAATTGGGCCTCTTTAAAGCCCAATAACCCAAAAACATATATGTCTAATTATGTTGTCATAACAGTCCACCAATATGAATGAATCCATGATTATTATGATTTAAAGTCATAATTATCCATAAGAGACGGTTTAAAAACCATATCTGTTGTCATGAGAAGAGTTTTAACTTAATCCCCTCAACCACTCTTATCTCTTCATAAAAAAAAGATAACCAATTCAATCCAAAGCACTGGAAATATAGATTAATTATTATATGAAAACTGACCCCCAAAGCGACTATAAATACTCCATGACCTCCACAAGACCCTGGTAATCGATATTTTACCACCAAAAGCTCTCATATTCTTCTGAATTCTGATTTTAGCGTCAAAAGGTCTGTCGTCGGTAGAGCTGCTATCAGGACCTATCAGGTTGGGTCCTCCACTACCCGGACCCGGCCCCTGTACCTCACGGGTCCAAAAATTGGACCCGGACCCGAACTTGCGAGAATCCAGGTCCGGGTCCTAATTAAAAAATATACCCATCGGGTCCAGTAGCGGGAAATAAATATTTGCACTTAAGAATTTTTATACCCGATACCCTAACAATTTTTACACTTAAGTACATGAATAAATATTATATTTACACATATATGTTCAATAATTACTATTTACATGTATATCCCTATAACTATTATTCAAATTTCATATTTTTTGGGGTACTTTTTAACGGGTGCAGGTCCGGGTCGGTTCTATTCTGAGCAGACCCGGACCCGAAAGTGCATCGGGTCTTATTTAAGGACCCAAACCTGGACCCGTAAAGATCGGGTCAGTTCCGGTCCAATGCCGGAGCCCAGACAGGTCCGGGTATCAGATAAAAGTGACACTGCTAGTCATCAGTGTCAACCCCGGTATTTCAGACTTCTGCAAGTCAATCAGAGCAATCGTCGTCGCACAGATCAGATCCAACGGTTCAAATGAGTTAACGGTTCAAACAAGTTTATTTTAGGAGTCGAGATCTGTTAAAAATAGTCTATATCGGCGAAAGTCAAAAGGTCAGTTAATTTTATTGTTTCTAAAAGAATTCACATCATCTGTGTGGGAGCACACAAAAAGCAATAAAAGAAAAAAAAAGGAGGAAAAAAACAACAATTATGAAGTTAAATTATTATGCAGAGATGCATAACTTGCATAACTAACGGCAATAGAGAGTGTGCATTCGAACCATAAAGAACAGTAATAAAAGCCATTTCTTCCTTCAAACAAATTAAAATAAAAGCCATTCTATGAAAGGGCTGTATTTTCTCAAATGATGAGAAAGACAAAATTATTACTCTGTTGCAAATTAGATAGTTATCGGAAAAGGAAAGAAAATGTTATAAGAAGTTTGGTTGTAGTCAGTCTTTAGTTCATAGTTATCTGGTGGTAGAGATCAACAAAAGTACTTTGAAAGATAAATTGCTACCTAAAGGAAATGTGACTTCTAATAAAACCCAAATCTAGAATAATGCGGAATGAAGTTATGAAGTCGTGGAAATAAATATATTCATTAGCTTCAAGTAAAAGTTTCGTCAACAGCAATGAAATCTTCAGTACTCTATATCCAACAGCAGATAATTTCAAAGATAATTAGATAAGCAGACAATAACACTAACAGTTTAGAGGAGCAGCATAAGCATACATAAGCTATCTCAAATAACGAGGTAGAAAGTTTTGTCTAAATAATTTACTGAAAGTGCAGTAAATTCAAAGGAACATTCAAAGGCAAGACATGACCATTTCAAGCAGCTGCAGTATCCTTAATTGATTCACGCCAAGCATGCTCCTTTGCCCCATCCTTGTCAACAACCTTGATGACAAAATTGGGTGGGGCCACTACCAAGCGGGATCGGATTTCCAATATGCACTTGTCCGCTAGCTCGACAGCTTCATCTAGTGACATACCACTATGGTAGTATCTGTCCATCAACGCCAAACAAAAATAGGAAGCATAACCAAATGCACCCTTGTCGATTTTGTGGAGGGTTGCAATGTAATCAATGTAGTAGAGTGATGGACCTATGTCCTTGTCATATCCCGCCAGCAAAATATTTACAGAATATGGGTTCTGGAAAAACAAAGGGTAGAAGAGATTCAGATATCGCAACATCCTGATTATTGATAGGTTGTTGCATAAACAATCTAGTCTTAACAAACAAGTAATGGTTTAGAGAGAACTTAATATGCTGTCAGAATGAGATGATAGCATAGAATAGTTGTTTACAAGCACACTAATATATTATCTATATCTATCTATCTCTAATATTATAATGGGAGAAGGCCTTGGTGTCATTTGTCATTCTACCAACAAGTGCAACGCACGTACATAATTAATATAAAGGAGGTTTCCGGTTCGAATCCTCCCTCCGTCAGAGTTTTTATTTTTATTTTTTGAAATTATTAAAACGTGCATCGCACGTGTAAATTACTAGTAACTATTATAATGGGAGAGTTGGAGTTGGAGTTTGTAAATCTACCAACTTACGGACAATTTACGTGCATTGCCCGTGCATAACTAATATAAAAGAGGTCTCAGGTTTGAGAGGCCAGATAACATTGGAATTTTTACTTTTAAAAATATATATTTATTAAGACGTGCATGAGTGCATCGCATGTGTAAATTACTAGTATATGAAACTGCAATTACTTAAAAGATAAGACATCGAGACATAGGAAGGAATGCTCCACGTTTGTGCAAGAACTTGTAAGGTTTGATGCTAACCACCAGAGCACATTTTATAAAGGTTCAGCGAACAAAACCTAGGAGGTTAATAATTAGGCATCATCCTTAATACAAATATACTCCCAACAGTCCAACTTCCTGCAGGAAGTCAATGGGTTGAGAGTAATAATTTTGCTTTTTCCATCATTCCTTACCAGGAGGATGTCACAAGTTCAACTAAGATAATTATCTCGTTGATAGAACCGAATACCAAAACAATCAGATAAATTCTCGAAAAGGAAAAATAATATAACAAGCACATGAATGTAAATCTGCTGCTAGGAAATATGCTTAACTTGCAGATGAATAATGATACAGTGATACACTAGATATGGTAACAGTGATACACTAGATGTGGTAACAATGGTAACAATGTATCTTACCACCGTTTGGCATTCCCCTAACAACCCCCCCACCCCACCACCAAATAAAACCCAAAGCCCCTCTTTCTCCCTGCCCAAGCAGAGATATACAATAATTTTATAAATATAAAAGATAAATAAATTATTATATACATAACAATATATAAGAGTAAACTAGATTAGAAGACCTTACTAATGCATTACGAACTGTATTACTATGCAAGTTGCATATATGTGTAAGACTATTACTAATGTATACATATTACATATAATTATATATCCTATATCTAAAGACCTTACAATTACAGGTGAAGAAAAACTAGTACAAAATATGAGAATTAGATGCTTTATGATTTGAATTAAATTTTTTAATCATGTATCATTTATTAAAAAAATTAATTGACTTATTAAGAACTGTATGATCTGACTAATAACGTAAATCTATCGCTAAGGCATAACCTTTTATGAGAGAAAACTGACATAGTGACATAAACACCCCCCCCCCCAAAAAAATAAATAAATAAATAAATAAATAAATAGCGTGGAAAAATAGCTTAAGAAAACATGTAATTAACGAAAATAAGAAATGAAGCAAGAAGAAAGGGAGAAAAGGAGAGTAAAAGCATCGGTGAGGAAGAATCCCCAAGAGAAGAATAAGCAACCAACGTGCTATTTGCAATGAACCTCAAGAACAAGATGAGCAAGCAGACGAAACAACAACAAAAAACGAATGTGATAAAGCGAAATTTACAAAGGAGAAACCTTATCGCGTTGGCACAAAACCCTAAAGATCTAGGTTTTGGGCTTTAAATGGACTTTTTGGTAAAGTATGAAACAAACCCGAACCTAAAAACACATGTAAGCTATTGTTTTACATATCAAATCGTATCGTAAATTGGTGTCATATAGCAAGATACAGTATGATAAAATGAGATATTTTAGGCTATAGATAACTTGCATGAGATACATATCGAAATCATTAAATAACATATCGTATTGGGATACATATCGTAAGATATACAAGATATTGACAACTATGTCAATTCACAACTCACTACTTGAATAAAAATTTATTTTTTAAAATCATATCTCATAACCACACAAATGAACATTTCAAAAAAGTACAGAAGTAAAGGGTTAAACATATATACACCACAAGCAAGAAAAATTAGTGATAACAATCTCAAACGTAGATGATCTCTTTGGGCGAACAGGATGAATGAAAACATATACTTAAAGTTGTCATGTAAACTTGTTACAAATAAAAGTTATTTCTCGAGCCAACAAACACAAGGGATCTCAATAACCACCATAGGTCCAGGTTGTTATGCGATATGGATTACTACAGACCTATATTCCAACCTTGCAGAAGCAACTCTAGAGCTACAATTTAAATCCCACAACAAATCAGCAGTGTGTAACATCAATTAGATCAAGATGAATATAACAGCCAGATAACTCGGATACAGTTCAGCTGAAATTACCATACTGCTAAATCCAATAACAGTAGTTAATAGATTAATAAGGAAAATCTGTGGTTGCTACAAATGGTAATGCAAGTTTGTCTAGTTAGCTTAAATAACATTGAAGGTTGATTGTAATTTCTTTGAATTTAGTATAATTAATTAGTTGGGTTCGAAGTTGGGTGCAGTATGATTCCATGTGTATTTGGGTGTCATAAGGATTATCTGGTCAACCATGAAAACTGTAGTTCGAAGTTACGTGGAGTATGGTTCCAAAGATCAATCTTCATTCAAGTCCATCTCTTTCTTTGAGCCTCCTAAACTACAATCATAAAATCACGACGCTCTGGCCCCTGATAAGCCCACTGAGAGATCTCTATTAGAAATATGCTTAGGAGCCAATGAGTCAGAATAGTATGTGGACTCACAAGTTCCACTAGCAAATCCACTACGAAGTTGAAGGAACCAGTGGTCCACCAATGTATCAAAAAAATTAAAAACAATTGGGATTTGAACCCAAAAATATCATCGAATTCAACCATCAATATATCAGGCTATTCAAATTCAATATGTTGTAGAAATGACCAACAAAAACGGCCAAGATTTTCCTACTCATGCATGTTAACTCAGATAACTCAGATATTGTTCTCATTAACTACAAGGTATGTCTAAAATTATGATAATAATTATTTGAAAGGAAGGAACGATTGACTATATAATATGCTGTAGAAATGACCAACAAGAACGGCCAAGATTTTCCTACTCATGCATGTTAACTCAGATATTGTTCTCATTCACTACAAGGTATGTCTAAAATTATAATAATAATTATTTGAAAGGAAGGAACGTTTGACTATATAATACAAGTATAAAATATAAAAAAGCTAAAGGAATATTGTTGGGGTTTGGATCTACATTTGGATTAACAAAGAAAGTGGATTTATTTTCAGAATTCACGCTCTGTTCAATACCATACTGATTTACTGAACACTATTTCAATCATCTAAACCAAAGAATTCCGGACAGATTCAGGATCAAGTTATCCAATTGTTGAGCCAGAACAACACCAGTACACAAGCATAAGCTGTGTAAATGAATCCTCCTCCCACTTTGTCATCAATTGAAGCCTATGAAGCATGGATCCGGGAAAGGGTACTGACACGGGTACGGGTACGGGTATGGGTACGGGACAAGTCAAATTTGTAAAAAGTAGAGTATGGGAATACGGCTATAATATTATATATAATATTATATAAGATAGATTAATATTACTTCAATTATGTAGAATTTAATTACAAATGGAGTTGGAACAATACAATTTGTTGCTCATAATCAAATAAAAAAATATATTGTCCATAAAATGTGGTAATACTTTACCGTACACCATAAAATTGGAGACTCCGGGGGCAAGTCCTACTTAAATACTTGGCAGTCAATTTGTTTTGTACAGTTGAGAGGAATGAGTTGCATGGTGCATAAACAAGCCACAAACAGCAATGTATCTCCAAAACATTCATTCAAGGCTGTGGTAATAGTCGATAATACATTTTGGTATTCATTTGGCATCGATAAGCTGATTATTTGACACTCCAATAATAGGATACTCAGAGCACATCTCTGCACTTGAACATTTTGCAAAGGAGAGATAAAATTCTCAATCACAAAGTTAATCACTCGAGCATTCTCATTCTATCTCAATATTCAAGTATTCACCCTTCAAGACTTTACCGTTATTAGTATCTACTTATCTTCAAATATTTAGTTTATTGTTATATTTCAGCCGTTAATGTTAGCTTTCTCATTTAACCTAGTATTATGGTTTCACCCTGACTTCAGATATATTTCATACATTGATTTTTATTGTTGTATTCATCAGTCGTTATGTTTGTTCTTCAAATCCTATTAAGTATCATTCCCTTTACATCCTATTAAGTCTTATTATAAACTTTTTTTATTCTCTAACTTAAGATATTCCCTATGCATCCAATTAAGTCTTACTATTTTATTTATTTAATTTTAGTTATTCATACAACATTATAACCATAGGATCCCTCAAGTCTTTAACTAAAAATAAAACAGAAACCCCTCAAGTCAATCCCTTTCACTTCGCTCCACTTTCCTCATGTTTGTGATCAGATGTGACTACTATTGACAAAAATCAAAAAAATACTTTATTTCTTTTTTCAATAACCACTTTATCAAAAAATGTCATGAACTTAAGTACTTTATCGTATAAAACCATGTTCCGTATTAAGATATCAGCAAATACTGTAGATCGTTTTCTAAGCTTCACAGCTCGACAAATGTAATAGAAGATGTGAATAACTAAGATACCCACCCTTTATATCCCTATTTTTTTGTCACCAAAAATATTAAACTCTCAATTATATGTATTTTATTTTATAATAAACTAGTAAATTTTAGGGTATATTCAGATAAATTAGTCCTATTTCAATCCAATTTAGGCTTTACGAGATCTAGCATCATCAACCACCATACCCAATAACACTAACCCTACCCCCCCCCCCCCCCCCAACAACTAAAAACAAAGGAGTTGCCTTTCTTAGAGAAGTTCTAAAAACCTAAGATACCCTCCCTTCCCTAACCCCAGCCAATTTTTTCGTCCCAAAAAATTCAGAACTCCAAATTAGAGATGCTTAAAGTAATAACTTTATGATATGTTCTAATAAGTTAGCCCTCATCGATCCAATTTAACCCGTATGAGATCTTGCATCATCAACCAACATAAGCCAAAACTTCCAAATTTTAAATAAGGCTTAAAGCGGTAACCTTTTACGTCATTTTCTAACAAATCAACCAAATTCAATTCAACTTTTTAACCCAAAACCCTAATAACCAATCCCCCCCCCCCCGGAAAAAAAATCTACCTATCTAGGCACAGTTGCGAATATCAAAGATTCCTCCAATTAAAATCCCTATCTTTTCACGTCAAAAAAATTCCGAACTCTGAATCAGAAAGACCTGCAGATAACAAAATACCCATCACAGTATTTTATCTCTAAGTTAAGTAGTACACTTTAGGGTACTTTCTGATTAATTAGCACTATTTCTGCATTTCGGTCCAATTTAGCCTATATGAGATCTAGCATCATCAACCAACATACCCAAAAACCTCTGACCCAAAACCAACTCCCCCCATGTTGCGAAAACCTAAAATTATATCCCATGTTCTCACCTCAAAAGATCCCAAATTCCAAGTTACATAAATTTAAAGCACTAAAGTTTACGATATTTTCTAAATCAGCCTAATTCAATTCAATTTTACCATCATCAACCAACCTCTGACCCAAAACCAACTCCCCCCAAAAGAAACTGTCTTTCTTAGAGCAGTTGCGAAAACCTAAAATTATATCCCAAGTTCTCACCTCAAAAGATCCCAAATTCCAAGTTACCTAATTTTATAGCAGTAAAGTTTACGATATTTTCTAACAAATCAGCCTAATTCAATTCAGTATTTGCATCATCAACCAACATAGCCCACAACCCTAACCCCAATAACCAATGCCATCCTTTTCACATCCCTATCTTTTCATATAAAAAATTTCCAAATTCCAAATCAGAAAGGCTAACAGATAAAATACTCTATTTATAACAAAATCAGTAAACTCTCCGATATGCTTGAACAAATTAGCCCTATCTCAATCCAATTTAACCATCACAACCCAAAACCCCAACCCTACAAACCCCAAAAAAAGGCTACCTTTCTAAGCGCAGTCGCCAGCTCGTTCCTCGTAAAGTTCGCAGTCGCCGCAGTCGTCAGCGGAATACCGTTCCTAAACTGATACAGATGCACATTCTTTTGAATAAACTCCGTAAACTGAACCCTACAAAATCAAAAAACCCAACCAAACCAAAATCAAGAAACTGCACCCAAACCAGACCGATTCACGAAACAAGATGAGATCTTTTACCGATCGCCGGCCTCGCCGGAGGCGCCGAGTAGCTTGTGGGAGTCGAGGATCATGACCTTGTCCTCGTTCGACTTGTGAACCAGGATGCTGTTAACCGCTGACGTGTCAGCGACGATAAGGGCGAATCCGTTGCCGACTAACCCGAAAACGCACTCCATTGATTGGTTTTGGATACGATCGGAATTAGGTCCAAAGAGGAGGAAGAAGACGAGGGGATTTTGGGGGAAATTTTAGGGATTTAGATTTTGAGTTTTGGAGTATACTTGAGGAATAAGAAAAAGGATTTATAGAGCTGGTTCGGGTCAGAGTTTGGAGAGAGTGATCGGTTGACCCGATACCTGTTAACCTTTTTGTTTATTTATGGATTTTTTTTTCCCGAAATAGGTCACTTTTTGAAGCTAATTATCAAAAATACACTGATTTCGAAACTAATTCGGAAAATAGATTTCTTATCATAGGTCGCAGTACCAAACTGTAACCTCTTCGACTTCAATGATGCAGTTATGATCTGTGGTCTACGTACAAACCAGACACCTCTAGGCTCTTAAGACTTGGTTTAAAATTTCTCTAGTCCAAGGAAGTTCAAGAGTGATTTAACTGAGGTCGAAGTTGGGTACTGCAGCCTTTAGTGCATCTGTAGTCGTTGGCTATCTTGCCAAAGTTTTTAAAATTTAGCAAAAGTAGCGTTACAGTAGTTGGCCATTTATCCAAAATTTGGGTTTCGGAGCTATAGTAGTCGGCTATATCTGGCAGACGAAATGGCAATTGCCAAAATATAGCTAACGAAAAATGTTTTATCGTCTGTTTGATCGGACGAAAAATTATCTTTCGTCGGAGATATTTTTTTATATTAAACCCTATCGGACGAGAAATAATACACCGTCCCTAAAAAAAAAATTATCGTAAGAGACAGAGAATAAAATTTCGTTCGTGCTCTTTTTTTCACGCGCAATTGTTGGATGAGGGATAATATCCCGTCCCTTTAATTTTATTTTATTTTTATTTCTTTAAAATGTTCCGACGAGGGATAATATCCTGTCCGTCCCAAATTCTGGAAAAAAAAAAAACAAATGTTGAAATTGCTTGGGATGGGAGATGATGCCCCGTCCCATACAATTCTAACATTAAAAATCCTATACAACAAATCTATAATTTTCTCTATGAGTTAAATTTAGGTTTAAATAGTAATTAAGTAAAAATTAAGAAATAATTAGGATTAATTGAACAGTTTTTAAGAAATTAATTAGGATTTAAAGTTTTTTATTTTTTTAAAATTACGCCCGTTCGAATTTTTTTTATTTTTTTTCGTGGGACGAAAAATTATCTTTCATCTGAGATTTTAAAAACTCAAAAACCCAATTTTTGGCTTTCGACGATTGCAGCGCAAAGTCATTTTTTCCATTTACATTTGCCAAATACCCAAAATTTGGCTCTCGACGACTACAGATGTTCTTACAATACGTAGGTCACTGTTCACAACTGCGGCCTCAGTTATGACACGATAGGGTCCAGTTCTTAAACCCCTCTAAGAGCATTTGTAGTCGTCTATACCCAAAATTTGGGTATTTTGCATATAGCAATAGAAATTTTGGAAATGAGTTGTAGTCGTCTAAACCCAAATTTTTCCATTTCTTGGACAGACGGAATATCATATTCCGTGAGAGCAATTTTTTTTTCCAAAAAAAAAATCGGATGGGATATCTTACCCCATCCGAAAAGAAGACTTTCTAAATAAAAGAGCTAATGGCCCATAATTATGAAGTATAGGCCTAAAGAATAGGATTTAAAAATCGAAAATGAGAACTTCCCATTTCCAGAACGGCATATGATCTCCCTTTTTGAAGGAAAAAAAATCCCATTTCTTGGACAGCATATGATCTCCTTTTTTGATATTTTTTTTTAATTTTAGAAAATCGATCGTACGGGATATCATGTTCCGACTTCCAATTTTTGGCTTTTGTCATTTCTTTCCCCAAATTTGGCAGACAACTGTTCATCTCGAACCCAAAAAATGGGTATTTGGCCAATGACTATAGATGATTTTTTGCCAAATTATCCATTTTTTGGATATTTGGCCAACGACTACAAATGCTCTAACTATGGATTTCTCCACTTCACTTCACATCATCTCTCCCAAAAAAGCTCCCCAACTCCACCTGCGGCAACACCCACGAAGCCCAAATCCATACAATCCTCAACACTCTTCTTATACTCTCTAAAATCTCTCCCAATTCCAACTCTCGACTTCACTTCATCTTCCACTCTCCATCCCCATTCAAAATTTGAAATCTTCAAACCCTAATTATGCATTTTCGTTCTAATTCGCCCAACTACCGCCACCCACCTTCAATTCGACAACACCCACGAAGCTTAGCCTCTTCTTCATCAGCATTTGACATCATCTTTGTCGTCACCTGAAATTCTTGAAGGTATATCTTGGTCGATTAGCATCTGTTGTTTCTTGATAATTGTTGTAATTTGTTTGTATCGTTTGCCGTAAATGTTGTGAATTGTTAGTGAGTAACATAAATATTGTATACTACATTTGTGAATAAAGGGGTTTAGATGATTGTATGAAGTTTTGTGTGCAAGGTTGGTGACTCTCGTCGGTTGCAAATTAGCTTATTGTCCATCATGCGTTTGATGAATTGCCTGTGAGAATAAAATAGATACGGTTCGGATTATTTTTAATAACATTTGAATTGAAATATATAGTAGTCGATAAACAATGTGCGCAAATAGAATATACGTTTGTTGTGATGTGTAATATTAAATTGAATTCATTACATATGTCGTATGATGTTATGACATAATACTACTGATATGGCTAAAATAGGATTAAATCGGGATCGTTCAAATCGGGCATGAATCTTAAAGCTCTCAGGGGTAAAATTGTAATTTCACCTATAAATGGGTCCAAAAATGGGAACTGGGCTTTCCTTCAAAGCCCAATAACCCAAAAACAGATTTGTCCTATTGGGTATGGGTAGCAACCCGTTACAAACCCATTCAGATGTTTAAGGAGTAATTCAAATTCGTGATTATCTCTAAGAGGCAGTTTAAACCTCCTCTCTTATCACAAAACGAGTTTAAACTCCTCATCGTTATCCGAAAACATCGAGACATAGGGATAAATCATTATCTCTAAACTGTCTCTTAAGGCATCTATAAATACCCCTCTCCCCCCACCAGAACAAGGTAATCAATCTTTTTCCACATAAAGCTTTTTCATAATCTTCCTGATTACTGACAAGAGCGTCGGAGGGTTCGTCGCCGGATCCATCCCGGTGTATTGAACTTTTGTAGGTTCATGGCAGCGGCGAGAAATCAGTCAAACGCCGATGAAAGTCAACAAGTTTTCCTTGTTCGTTTCCTCAAAGAATTCACAAATTCATCTGTTTGCACCCGCACCAAAATCAGCAGCAACAGATTGGCGCCATCTGTGGGAAACGAAAAGCAATCCAACCCTATTTCATTAGCGAAAGTAGTTTCAAGCTATGCATCCAAAGAAGGGGAAGGCGACAGTCTCCAACCGCAGAGCCACTTCCGCTCCTTCTCCTCCTCCACTTCAGGAGGTCCTCCCTCAACCTGTCTAGCAAGTCCAGCAACCGCAGCCTGGACAGCCTCTTCCTCAACTCGTCCAGCAACCGCAGCCTGGACAGCCTCTTCCTTAACTCGTCCAGCAACCACAGCCTGGACAGCCTCTCCCTCAACCCGTCCAGCAACCGCAGCCTGGACAGCACCTTCCTCAGCAACCTCAGCCCCAGCAGGCTCCTCAAGGGCCTCAAGGGGCTGCCGCGGGACCCTCCTGCCGAAGTCACCAAAAGAAACCTCCTCATCATGACCATGTCTCAATACATAACCCCTCATCCGACTCCATGGCCTCTCACAGTCCTCCAACGCCAAAGGATCTCCGACACATTATTATCAACCGGCAGCATGGGATAGACCTTCGGACCCGCCTGGATGAGAGATGGACCCATGGCAGAATCCCCCATCATGAACACCAAAGGGGCCCTGCGATTCGGTCCTCTAGAGCCCGATCCCCCCCGTAGACCAGACCGCCGAAGATCTAACTCTCCTAGGAGGCGGAGAGAGTCACCCCCATGCCGTCAAAGGAGGAGCCGCACCCCGACCGGTCGGTCTGCTCCAAGGGACCACCGAGATTAGGAGGCACCTGTCAAAAGGGCGGAGTTCTAGTAGTTTCAAGAAGCAGTTCTGAGGGCACTCAATGTTGCCCCTCACCATGATCAACGAGCGCCTAGTCCCCAACCTGCCCCAAGCCATCACCATCGCACTCCCAGTCCTATTCCCCATGAGGATGAGTCTCGGAGATCAGCAAGATATGACCGGAGGGAAGATTCTATCTATCGTCGTCTCCACGATATGGAGAGGCATCATGGCAAACTTGATATAGAAGAGGAACAATGGGCGAGGAATTTCCGCCCAAGCAGGCCTTCGTTCTCCCAGACCATCGTGGAAGACTCGGTCCCGGAAAACTTCAAGCCCCCTGACTTTGAGTCATACAACAGGGAGTCGGAACCCGCTGACCACATCGAGATTTTTAAAACTCTCATGATGATCCATCAGGCTTCGGATGTGCTCCTTTGCAAAACCTTCCCTACCACGCCGAAGGGGCCTACGAGAGAATGGTACTCTCGACTTGCCCCGGCCTCCATCTTCTCCTTCGATCAGTTCGAAGTGCTCTTCCTTG
Source organism: Hemerocallis citrina (assembly GCA_017893485.1). Taxonomy (NCBI): domain Eukaryota; kingdom Viridiplantae; phylum Streptophyta; class Magnoliopsida; order Asparagales; family Asphodelaceae; genus Hemerocallis; species Hemerocallis citrina. The sequence goes on along the minus strand of CM030363.1, from coordinate 200,578,952 downwards.
CTTATTTCGTGAGTAGCCGTCGCGCTGAAAAGATAATCACCTCTTTACTATTACTCCATCAAAGGAAAGATGAGCAGCTAAGGGACTATGTTAGGCGTGTAACTCCTATTTCCCGTATCTGTATTTTTCTACTATATTTTCATTCCTGGTATTCTTGTATTTTTGTTCCAGTTCAAATAAACTCATTTCAGTTGTTTCGATTCAATTTTGGTGCCAATATTTATTTCTATTGTATTGTTCGTTTCTGCTCCTTTGTGTCGTTCTTCATGTAGAATTGGACTGTTCATTCCATCTATTACGTTTTCCCCAATTTTAATGAATTTTGGCTAAATCTGTGGTTGGATCCCACTCAAACCTGCTACCCAAATACTCATTAACCCAAAACCCTCCTATATAACCCTAAACACACTTAACCCTAACCCCTAACCCTAATTACTGTTTAAACCCAAAACCCAGCCGCCTCTCTTTCTCTCCCACTCCGTCTTCTTCCTCCTGCTCTCTGTTCCTTCAACCCAACGCCCAAACCCACTCCCATTTCCACCACCACATCGCCTCACTCCCCTCCTCGCCATCGCCCCAGCCCCTGGTCTCCACCAAACCCAACACCACTGCTAATCTATTGCCATCATCGTCCCCAACTCTCGAAACCCATTTCGCCATTACCCCCACCGTCGTTTGCCTATCCCTCTGCCATTAACCACTGCACCATCGCTGACACCATCTCCTCAACACCCCCGAACTTTCCCCCACTACCTCTTTCCTCTATTTTCGAACCCAAAAGGCAGAGCACCCCGACGCCGCCCCGAACTCCACCAGTCGCCACAGCGACTGCCTTCCACTATTGCCACCGCAGTCGCACAGTCGCCGCAGTCACGCCGTCGGTCGCTGCTGCTCTCTCTCTCTCCCTCTCCCTGGCTATCGTTGAGAAGGAGGGAAGAAGAAGAAGGGTGGGATGATTTGATCTGGACCGTTAGACATCAAGATCTGATCTGATCTTCACCATCAGATCTGATCTCGGTCGTTGATCGCCTTGATCTTGATCATCCCATCAAGATCCGTGCCGATCGTGCTCTCCGTCGGATTCGTCGACTACTCCCCTAAGGTAAGTATCTTCTTGTACAAATTTTTGTTCTAGTACAAGCGTTATTTGAAAATACTGCAAGTAGTTCGAAATTGTGACTTTCCTTTGACTTATCGTTTGATGATCTTGGTTTGTCCCTTATCAATCCCATGATCTCAAGATTCACAACTCTTCGTTGATATATTTTACAAACTAGTTGGACTCAATTTATCTCCTAGTTACTTGAGCACATGAAACTAAAAAACCCTAGACTTGTAGATGTGTGTTGTATCATGTGTGTGATAATCTTGCATTCCCTTGAGTTGAGAAATAGATGTTACTTGCTGGTTTGATGCCCACTACATCCGTATTTGTATCACACACTAATTTAGACTCACAATAGTCATTTATCATGCGACTTGTAAATAAAAGAAATTCACTCTTGCTATTGTACTTGTTTTTACTTGCTGTTTCGACCCCAATAAAACCAAAATCTGAATTTGAGCCCTGAATATGAAATGTAGCTCTAAGTGTCTAGTTGCCGATAACATCCAGAATTTTTGAATTCCAAGTTACGGTCTAGGGGATATCGCAGTTTTACTGCTGCTGTGTCGGTAGTCGCAGATTCACAAAAACTGCTGCACCTCGTTAGTTTACAATTTGTTTTAACTATGCTACCAGTAAGTAAATGACTTGAAATTTTGTAGGCTGTTACTGGACACCCTAGAGAACATTTCCTAATTTTCTCAGAATTAATTAATAATGTTTTAACCCTGTTTCACATGTATAAACTAAGATTCACAAATTATGGCTGAACACAAATGCTGTATAATTTGCTATTTTGACACATGTTACCACGACTTTCATGTACCATAATTATATGCATTGGAACCGGGCAGGAGTCTAGTTTCTAGACCTTCTGACGGATCTACATTTGCTATCTTGTAGCAACGGAAATCGCAGTTTTGGTGCAACAACCTCATGCTATCTAGATTTGAGATTCTCGTTGTTCTTGATATTTTGATTTATTTTGACTCTCAAACATGTATCCTACCTAGTCTAGACTCGTTCCATGTCCTTGATTATGTTTACTTGACTTGTTTGATACACTTTCATTCTTTCTTGATGATAATAATAAATAACAAGCTGGGGTTTAAGGGAAAGACCATAGTAGTGGACAATATAGGTAAGTGTACTCGGAAGGGGGCCCGTGTTTCCCATGATTTTACGTTAAATGAAACTAAGTGCCACATCATGGGTGATGGGGGGCCACCTCTAGAGCCCATTATATGATTACATGATATGTATTTGCGATCACATGGAACTAAGTGCCACGTAGAACTAAGTGCCACGTCATGAGTGACGGGGGCCACCTCTAGTGCCCATGGTTTGATCACATGCTTGTATTTCCTACATGACCTGAGTACACCGCCCTATAAACTCCATTACTAGCCTAAACGAAATTGCATTGACTGTAGCAACCATGTAGTAAAAGTATGGATGCATGAAGTGCTACCTAGTTAGTAATAACCACAAGGCTTGATGCATGAAACTTAAACTTGATACATGCTTACTTGATATTTGATTATATGATACATGAGACTTGATACTTGTACTTGACAACTTGACACAATAGACTTGTTACTTGTTACTCGACACTTGTACTTGATACTTGTCACTTGACGCAAGATACCATTACATGTTTACTAGCCACTTGATCTACTATTAGTATTTGTTACCCAACTTGGTCACTTGAGTTGTCTTTCTGCTAGTTAGTTTCTGAATCCCCACTACTTGTTTCTTGATTCCAAAACTTGTTCCATGTTGCTTGTACTTGTTTTACTATTTGTGGCCCTAACTTGCACTAAGGGCGTTTCTCTTGTTTCCTCCATTTTCTTCTTTTTATTATTATTAAACAGACTTTGGTGATGTGTTGCCTGCTGGAATTGGTGAGCAAAGATTTTAGGCTTCAAATGGAGAAAGGACATGCTTAAATAATTTATTCTCTTTAAGTTATTTATTTCTTCCTACTTAAAACTTGTAACGGGCTTATGTTCCCGAGTTTTATTTTTGATCCAGACTTGAAAACTATTTGGATATTATTATTTGTTTCAATTGTTTTCTGTTGCTTAATAAATTATTCATGCATGCTTGGTTGTGTATATCTTGTTATGTTCTTATTGTGATGCTGAGTCAATCCTACAGCTTATGGATGATGTTAAAATCATTCACTGGGCTTCGTCATGCTCTCGTATTTCGTGTTTTTAGGAAGCGGGGCGTGACAAAGCGTTTCATCTCCGAGGCTTGGTCCATCACCTCCCTAGACCAGTCGGTGGCCTCTGCTACTTTCCAATCCAACGTCACTAACAACAACCTCAGGGCATCCCTTGCCAAGAAGCCTCCTCGGGATTTCTCAGAACTCCTGCATAGGAGTGAGAAGTACATCCGAGCGGAAGAGGCTCTCAACCGCCCCACTCTTGAGGGATCATATTCCGGAAACAAACGAAAGGGTGCTGAATAGGAAGGAGCTTAGAAGCTCCAGAAAGACAATGGAGGCCAGCGTCGCCCTCCTCCCCGCTTCGAGTAGTTTACTCCACTCAATGCGAGTGTTTCAGCCATCTTGATGGAGGTCGAGAAAGAAGGTCTTCTCCACCACCTCCGAAGATGAACACACCGGGAAAGAAGAGAAACAGAGATAAATGGTGTCGCTACCATAGAGAACACGACCACGACACGGATGATTGCTGGGCCCTCAAAGACGAGATCGAAGCCCTTATTCAGAGGGGCAACTTTCTAGGTTCGTAAGAAAGGACAGGGCAGATCCTCCTCCGCCCCCCAGGGGGGCTAATAAGCGAACCGAATGGCACGTCGAGACCCCGGACTCTGAAGCTGAAGCCATCCTACATCTTATACACGGAGGCCCAATGGGGGGAAATTCGAACTCCTCCCGAAAAGCCTTCGTCCGGGAGGTAAATTCTATGCAGAACCATCCTTCCCCCAAGGGCCTTGGGGTCCCTGTTACTTTTTCAGATAAAGATTTGGAGGGCGTCCGAACGCCCCATTGTGATGCTCTAGTAATCAACCTCCATATGGCCAACTTCAATGTATGCTGGGTCCTGGTTGACAATGACAGTTCGGTCAACATCCTTTTTCTAGAAGCGTTCAAGGGTCTTAAGTTGTCCACGGATTGACTCAAGCCCGCCGGTTACACTCTCCATGGGTTCACCGAGGTGCTAGTGACGATCGAAGGTGTCATAACTCTCGACGTAACCGCTGGCAAAACTCCAATTACCTAAACTGAGCCTATGGATTTCATGGTGGTAGATGTGAAGGCTGCTTACAACATCATCCTGGGCCAACCAGGCCTAGCTGCTCTTCAGGCCATACCCTCAGCCTACCATATGAAGATGAAATTCCCCACCATAGCAGGGGTGGGAGAAGTCAGAGGGAACCAGGAGGCGGCTTACAAATGCTACATGACTTCGGTAGGAGAGTCGGTCCTCTCCCTTGAAGCCCTTGAACTCCCACAAGGGAGTAGCCAGACCATCTCAGAGCCGATCGATGAGTTGGAAGAAGTAGCATTCTCAGAAGGAGATCCGACCAAGACATTCCAAGTTAGTAAGGTCCTTCCCCCTCCCATCAAAACCGACATTATCCAGTGTATAAGGGGAAATTGCGGTCTATTCGCCTGGACTGCGACAGATATGCCTGGAATCTCCGAGGAGCTTCTCATGCACCACCTTAGTGTTGCTTTTGGGGCCAAACCTTTCCAGCAAAAGCGATGCATATTCGCTCCCGAACACCAGCAGGAAATTAAAAAAGTGGAGAAACTCTTGAATTCCCTGTTCATACAGAAGGTCAACTATCCCGAATGGCTGTACAATATCGTGATGGTCAAAAAAGCCAACGGGAGCTGGAGGATCTGCATTGACTTCACGGATCTAAACAAAGTCTGTCCCAAAGATCTGTTCCCGCTCCCGATCATTGATGCCCTAATTGATGCGACCTCCGAACAAAAACTTTTAAGTTTCATGGATGCATTTTCCGGGTACAACCAGATCTGGATGTTCCCTCTCGATATTCCAAAGACCTCGTTTGTAACCGACCAGGGTCTATACTGCTACCGGTTTATGCCCTTCGGGCTTAAGAACGCCGATGCAACGTATCAACACCTTGTTAACAAGGTCTTCAGAGAGTAAATTGGTAGGAACATGGAAGTCTACATAGACGACATGTTGGTAAAAAGCGTCAGCAAATCGGATCATGTTTCCGATCTTTAAGAGGCCTTTGATGTGTTGATGAGACACGACATGAGACTAAACCCGAGAAAGTGTGCCTTCGGCGTCTCATCCGGCAAATTCCTTGGGTTCATGGTCAGCCAAAGAGGCATAGAGGCCAATCCGGAAAAGATTCAAACATTCTGAACATGGCTCATCCTTCAAGTGTTAAAGATGTACAGAGACTCATAGGACTCCTAGCGGCCATAGGGCATTTTCTCTCCAAGTTGGGAGAAAAATGTCTTCCCTTCTTCAAGGCCCTTAGAGGGGCAAAAGGCTTTGAGTGGAGGCAACAGTAGCAGGAGTCCTTTGATCGACTCAAGACTTATTTGGTCAACCCCCTGCTATTAAGAAAGCAGAAGCCCGAGGAAGTCCTCTATATATACCTCGCCACATCGAAACAGACCCTTAGCGTTGTTCTGGTAAGGGAAGAAGATAAGACGCAAAAGACAATCTACTATGTGTGTAAGGTCCTCGGAGATGCCGAACTCCGTTATCCAAAGCTATAAAATATGGCCTATCCATTAGTCATGGCAGCCCGAAAGCTCCGCCCCTACTTTCAGTCACACTCGGTGGTTGTTCTTACCGGCCAGCCGCTCAAACAAGTTCTCTACAAGCCCGAGACCTCAGGGTGCCTTACGAAGTGGTCCATAGAGCCGAGCCAACATGATATCAACTATTAACCCCGAACCTCTATCAAGGCACAAGCCCTAGTAAAGTTCATAGTAGAGAGCACAATCCCCGATGCCAGCAAAGCGATAGAGGAAGCCCCATTCTGGACCGTGTATATTGATGGGTCCTCAAGCACCGACGGGAGCAGAGCTGGGGTTATTTTGACTGGCCCCGATGATTTCGTTCTTCATTACTCTCTCCGCATAAGTTTTCGGGCATCCAACAACGAGGTTGAATATGAAGCCCTTATAGCCGACCTGTGTATGGCTCGCAAAACCAGGGCCAAGCGCGTCAAGATATTCAGTGAATCGCTGCTGGTAGTGAACCAGGTATCAAGGGAATACAAAATGCGAGATGGTTACATGGCCAAATACTTGGCCAAGGTCAAAGGGCTGCTAGCATCTTTCGAAGATGCTCAACTCCAGCGAGTCCCCCGAGAGGAAAATGCACAGGCAGATGCCCTATCAAAACTGGCTTCTTCCTCCCTCCAGGGTTTGGAACAAACAGTCTTGATAGTGGTCCTCCTGAGACCTAGCATCGAGGAAGAAAGCCTCGAACTAATGGAGACAATGCCCCTAGTGCTTGGGGAGAATTGGATGAGGCCCATGCTCGAATTCCTCAAAGATGGAGTCCTCCCTGCGAACCCTAAGGAGGCTAGAAGAATCAGGACTAGAGCTGAACGATACACGCTTATCGATGGGGTCATGTACAAACGCTCTTACACTCAGGTGGACGGCAGACTCTACTTGAGATGCCTCTCCCTCGAGGAAGCCCGGTATGCTCTAAAGGAGGTCCATGAAAGGATGTGTGGCGCTCATTTGGGAGCAAGGTTCCTCACCGGCAAAATCCTGAATTATGGATACTTCTGGCCCACACTCCTCAGCGATGCCGAATAGCACGTTTACCAATGCTCCCCATGCCAAAAGTTCTCAACAATTCGTCGCTTACCACAAGCCCAGCTCTCCTCCTTGTCCAGTTCAACCCCTTTTGCAATGTGGGGGATGGACGGGCCGTTCCCTCCAGTTCCGGGCCAGCTGAAGTTCCTTATCGTTGCAATCGACTACTTCTCTAAGTGGATCGAGGCCGAGCCTCTAGCGATGATCACTAAGAACAAAGTCCAGCAGTTCTTTTGGAAGAACATCGTCTACAGATTCGGTGTGCCTCGAATCTTAGTAACGGACAATGGGACTCAATTTATGGGGGTAGCCTTTCGCAATTTTTGTACAAACCTTAGTATCTAGTAATGATTCTCCTCGATCTCCCACCCGCAATCCAACGGTCAAGTAAAGAATGCCAATCGGCAAATTCTCTCCGGCCTGAAAAAGAGACTGACAAGTCTGCTAAGGGTTTATGGGTCGAACAGCTCCTCAATGTGCTCTGGAGCTATCACACTACGAAGAGGACCCCGAAAGGAGAATCCCCTTTCAACCTCACTTACGGCTCCGAAGCCGCCATCCTACTAGAAGTCGGTCTACCTTCGCTCCGCTTGATTGCCTACAACGAAGAGCAAAACGCAAACGAGCTTCGCGGTAACTTGGACCTCATCGATGAGATTCGTGAGAGATCCTCCATTCGACAAGAAATTTATCGACGTAGGATTGAGCAGTCCTACAACAAGAGAGTCCGCCCTACTGATCTCAAAGAATGAGATTTGGTGCTTAAAAAGCTATCAATTTCTTTTCCAAGCAAGAAAGGCAAGCTAGCACCTAATTGAGAAGGACCGTATAGGGTCTCCAAAGTTGTCAGACCTGGCGCTTATCAACTTGAAGACCCCGGGGGCAAGAGGGTGTCAAGGACTTGGAATGCGGAACACTTGTTGAAGTACCAAGAGGGTGTTTGAACACCGCTCCAAGCAACTTCAACTCCTAGAGCGTTCCTAAAGCATTTCTAAAGTTGTTTCTTTTTATTCAGTTAATTTTTTGAAGTGTAATAATGCCTTGCAACTCAGAAGCAGCCACTTAGTCATCTTTAATAAAAGCAATTTACTTCCTGGAAATTCTCTTTTCTAAATGTTCAAGTTGTCTTACCTTGAAGCGTACAAAAATCTCTCTTAAACAACAAGTTCGGAGTCCAACACCTGGTTCGATGCCGCTTTAGCTTCTTGCGAACGAGCAAGTACAAAGTAACTCACCATTCGAAATTGCTCCCACAACTGTTGAAACTCTCTTAACGACAAGTTCGGAGTCCAACACTTGGTTCGATGCCGCTTTAGCTACTTGCGAATGAGCAAGTACAAAGTAGCTCACCATTCAAAATTGCTCCCACAACTGTTGAAACTCGCTTAACGACAAGTTTGGAGTCCAACACTTGGTTCGATGCCACTTTAGCTTCTTGCGAATGAGCGAGTACAAAGTAGCACACCATTCAAAATTGCTCCTACAACTATTGAAACTCTCTTAACGACAAGTTCGGAGTCTAACACTTGGTTCAATGCCGCTTTAGCTACTTGCGAACGAGCGAGTACAAAGTAGCACACCATTCAAAATTGCTCCTAGGGGTGGGCATCGGTCGGTATCCGACCTAATATGGTCCATCCATCACTGATCCAAAAAAGATCGGTTTTTTAATTTTCTCATCCACAACCAATCCGAACCTTAATTGGATCGGTTTCCATCCAAGCCGATTAAGCTCGGTTTGGATTGGATTGGATGGTCGGTTTGGCGTGCTACTTTTCACCTTCAACATCATTCATAATTTTGTTGAAATTTAAAAGATCAACTTCAATCAAACTTAAGAAACAACCTACTATTTGTTATTCAGAAATGAATTTAAAATGAAGATTCATAAAACCACAAGTTGTTAATGAATTTTGCACTAATTGTTTGAGATAATGACGTTTAAATGGGTGAGATAAACTGCTTTTTTACTTGCATACTTCTGTAATCTTAGTTTATTATCATAAAAGAAATATCAATAACCATAGCTTATTGAATTTCAGGTACAATAAAAAAAGATTTAGAAAATAATTTCTGCTTGACTTGATTAAAGTTACTACTAAATGTTACATCAACTTTATGATTCTATTAAGTTGGGTCACACTGTAAATCAAGTGTTTCTCAACAACATAATACATAGGATTATGGAGAATCAAAACATAGGTAGAACAACTGCTCGGTTTGTAGTAAAGAAATTAAAGAAGACTGTTTGTATCTCCAAGAAAATGAGAAATGACTATTTGTATATTCAAGAAATTAAAGGAGAACTACATTTTTTATGGACTTATGTATAGAGGTACGGTCGGTTCGGTTTCATCGGTTATTTGAAAGCCTCATCCAACAACCGAACTGGTCCAGTTGGTTATTGAAGATCAAGAACCGGGCCAATCCAAACCCTCTATTGGTTTGTTTAAAAACCAGTCGGTTCAGGTTGGATTGGTTTGGATTGGTCGGTTCGGATAATAGTTGTCCACCCCTAATTGCTCCTAAACTGTTGAAACTCTCTTAACAATAAGGTCAGAGTCCAACACTTGGTTCGATGCCGCTTTAGCTATTTGCGAACGAGCAAGTACAAAGTAGCTCACTATTCGAAATTGCTCCCACAACTGTTGAAACTCTCTAACGACAAGTTCGGACTCCAATACTTGGTTCGATGCCACTTTAGCTACTTGCGAACGAGCGAGTACAAAGTAGCACACCATTCGAAAATTGCTCCTACAACTGTTGAAACTCTCTTAACAACAAGTTCAGAGTCCAACACTTGGTTCGATGCCGCTTTAGCTACTTGCGAACGAGCAAGTACAAAGTAGCTCACCATTCGAAATTGCTCCCATAACTGTTGAAACTCTCTTAACGACAAGTTCGGAGTCCAACACTTGGTTCGATGTCGCTTTAGCTACTTGCGAACGAGCAAATACAAAGTAGCACACCATTCGAAATTGCTCCTACAACTGTTAAAACTCTCTTAACGACAAGTTTAGAGTCCAACACTTGGTTCGATGCCGCTTTAGCTACTTATGAACGAGCGAGTACAAAGTAGCTCACCATTCGAAATTGCTCCTACAGCTTTTGAAACTTTCTTGCGAACATTAGCAAAACACAAATTCTTAAAGAAGCTTGTTACCAAATCGAAAGATGCGATATATTATTTCATCAAAATTTGAGATACAAGTCTAATTCTAGACCAAAAACTCATACAAGACAGGCTACAAGATTACAAAATTTCACTCTAACTACTTCTAGGGAGTGGGACGCTCCTATTAAGCGATACTCGGGGATGGCGAGCGCTGTGTTGCTCTCGCCTCACTTCTACAGAAGTCTCTAAGCCAGCGAGCCAAGTCACGTCACCAGAACCCAAGAGTCTCACCGTCTCCCCAACAGATGCCCCATTCGAAGAGCCAGCCACTCCACTTTGCGCATCCCCAAGATTCTACAAAAGGGGAGGCAAATGAAGTGCTAACTCGTGGAACGATCTTCCTTGAGCATACTCACCTCGAGGGCACGAAGTACATCTAACGTTGCTCCCCTCAGAGAGTCGTCGCAGACGAAGATTCTCCACCTCTAGCTCGACGACCCGCTCTTTGAGTGAGTCATCTGTTACTCTGATCTTTAAGCGAGGCAATCGGCCCAAACTGCCCCCGCGTGAAACATCGGAGATAGTGCTTCCAAGATGCGCCGCCTCTAGACGCTTCTCGAGCACCACGTTCTTCAATTCGTCCCTCTCGGATCTCGCCTCGAATAAAGAGTGACGAAGGAACTTAAGTCTCAAGCCTTGGCTGACGTCCATCGAGGAGCAGGTCTCCTCGCTTTCAGGTGGCACTTCGCAAATCCTCTCCTCGAGGCGTCTCATCTTGATTTCTCGACGAGCCAAGGTCAGCTTCAGATGACCTAACTCTAGCTCGACTCTATAAAGCATCTCTTAAGACCAAGCTAGCCCCAACTTGGTGATGCCTAGATTAGTTCGGAGACGGGACACCTCGCCGATTGTGAAAGTCGACAAAAAAAAGCATAAATTTCTAAGTCCGAAGATCCAACATGACGATACTACATCTAAACGAAGCTACTATGAGACAGTTCGAAAGCAAAACAAACCCACAAAAGTTTCAAGACTTCACAACACGTCCACAAATAGTTTTTCAATAAATTTCAGCGAGAAGTACAAGAGGAGGTGGCCAGTCCGCAATTAGGCTACGGTACATAACGTCCGAAATAAAAGAAATATAGAAGTGCAACAAGGTCAAGGGCGGACCTCTTTCGAGCGATCTTCAGTCGCCGAGGGCTCCGACCCTTGTGTTTTTGCGACATTGGCTAGGGGCACGAAATTCGAAGCAGCCTCTACCTCTGCCTCGTCGGTCCCTACCTCGACCACTTCAACTTCCTCGTCTTCTTCATCCTCCTCTGAGACATCGTCGAACCCAGGTACAGGGTCAGGGAACCGATGCCATCCGGCGCAGCCTACCTCTGAGAACGTCTCCCTTACTTGGTCGATTGCGCGAGCATAGGCCTTCACCATGTTAATGTAAAGGAACCCCTTGGCCTTCTCCATCGCTTGGTCCTCGGCCTCCTTCACCGCAGCGACCTTCGCGATGGCAACAACGTCCTCCTTGTCCTTTGCCGCCAGCTCTTTCTCTTGGAGCAGCAGAGCATTGTACGCCTCGAGCTTTGCAACAACGGCCTCAAGGTGCTCCAACCTCGAAGCCTTCATCTCGGCTTCAAGCCTCGATTGCTCGAGGTCTTTGGCGATCCAAGCCTTTTCTGACCGAGCCCTGTCAGCCTCCTGCTTCAGCTTCCTCTCTTGCTCGGTCATCTTCTCCATCAGATGATCGAAGTGGCAAGTTAACTATGAGAGAAGCAAAGCACTATTACTCGAGCATAAAAAAGAAAACCAACTCTACAAAAGGCAGAAACTATGAGTCGATGCGAGACTTACTAACATAGCCGCTCGAGCGATCTCGAGCACGTCGTCACCAACGCTCCCCACCTCCATTGTAGCCTTGTCCTTCAGCGTGGCAAGGTGCTGAAAAACTTTATGCAGGTTGACGAGTCGCCAAGGAACCCGTTGAGCTTGTGGGCTTACCAGTTCGGGACAAATATCTTCTTGTGTTCCTCGGTCAGGAACACCTCGGTCTTGGCAGTCAATGAAGGGGCCTACGAACCCAATGCCACTGATAAGGGGAAGGCTCCAGCCTCAGCCGAAGCCGACGTCGCTGCGGGGGTCGGCGGCCGCTGAACAACTGCGACCTGCTTCGCTGGTTGCTCTACAGCAGCGACGAGGGCCTTCAGCCTCGGTGAGGACACCTTTGAAACCTCCTCTTCCTCTTCCTAGGGACCTTGCTGCCCAAGGCCCTGTGCTGTGCCAACATATCATCGAAGTCCATAGACCCTGCAAAAAAAATCAAAGAATCGAGGTTAAGTACAAATAAAACTTGACTTAAAAAGAAAAAAGAGATTGGCACCGGTCTAAAATTAAAAAAGCATATAGGGGTTTATAAGGCTGAGATCCCCCCTGAAGAGCACCTCCTCTGTCAGGTCCTTCCAATCAAACTTCGGCCAATCGTGGAGCGTCTCGACCATCTCAGCTTCCTCGGGGCGAAGGACCGGACTCTCCTTCACCCTCTTTGAAACTTCTTCGACCCAAGCAGTTGGGATTACCCATGATTCTCAACTTCGGATGAGGAAGTACTTATCCCTCCAATTTTTTACGAGTCGGGGCAGCTGACGAGCCTTGCGCCATGCCTCGAAGTCAGGTAGAACCTAAACTCCGACTTGTGTTGTTGATGCATCCGGTACACGGTCCGTAGCACGCTCACCCTCGGCTCGAGACCTGCTACCTGGCAGTGAAGGATGAACCCGATGATCAGCCTCCACATGTTCGGCATGTACTGAACTGGACTGATCCGGAACCATTACAGCACTTCGATGATGAAGAGATGAAGAGGGAGCCGAGCACCGGCTAAGAAGGCATCGACGAGCCAAAAGCACATGTCCACTGGCATCGGCGAGTTGGCCCTCACTCTGGGTCTAGGAAACATCAAGTCGTACTTTTTCAGGATCTGAAAACATTTCCGAATCGATGCCAGATCCGCCTTGTTAAGAATGGAGATCATCTCGTCGACCTCTGAAGTCTCTCTAGCTGCATTCTCTTCGAAGCTCCGTCCCATACCGTACATAATGAGCTGGGCCTGATGGTCCAGAAGATCCCGAACCCTCTGCAGCCCGGTTAGCGGCCCTGGCAATCTGCCGAACTCTCCGATCCTTTGTTCGCTCTCAACCACGGTCTCCACTACAGCCGAAGATGACCCTACTATGGCCTTACCCTTATCGATTGGGGGAACCTGACTAGAGGTTGCCTCAGGAGCGAGAGTAGGGGGGTCTCCTGCCTCAAAGGAATGCTAGACATTCTCTAAAAATAAACTAAGTGTCTAAAATTACCATGATTTGACAGCAACGATCAGAAAAGATCACCCGAAGTAGGAGGTTCTCGCCTGAAGCTCCCATTAGAAAGAAGAAATTGCCCGAGTAAAAAACTAGAGAATGAGCAAATGAGAAGAGAGGGGGGGGGGGTTGAAGTTTTATAGAGAAAGGGGTTGTTGGCACATTAACCAAGGCTAAAAGGCCCCCAAGAGCGCGAAGGCCTGACCCATTTACAGCAAAACGACAAAAAATATAGGCAACTCAATGGACACTTGACTCGTCAACAGTCAACGATGCCACGCGTCGCCTTCTTGAAGTCCTTCTCAACTTCGGCAACGAGTGCCGAGCGTTGTTGCCACCGACGTCAAAATGCGAGAAAATGCGTTGACTGGTCAACGGTCAACGATACCACGCGTTGTCCTCTCGAAGACCTTCTCGACTTCGGCAACGAGTGCCGAGCGTTCTTGCCACCGATGTCAAAATGCGAGAAAATGCGTTGACTGGTCAACGGTCAACACTGCCATGTGTCACCCTCTCGAAGTGCTTCTCGACATCAGCAACGAGTGCTGAGCATTCTTGTCACCGACGTCAAAATGCGAGAAAATGCATTCATTGGTCAACGGTCAACGATGCAACGCGTAACCCTCTCGAAGTCCTTCTCGACTTTGGCAACGAGTGCCGAGCGTTCTGACCACCGACGTCAAAACACGAGAAAATGCGTTGACTGGTCAACGGTCAACACTGCCACGCGTCACTCTCTTGAAGTCCTTCTCGACTTCAGCACGAGTGCCAAATGTTCTTGCCACGGTCAACACTGCTTGTGCATTTAACCTTAATGAGTTACTTATTATCTCATGACACTAATGCACACTTGTTCGAACTTGTGCATCCCATTCTACATAAATCCGAGGGCAAGCCCTTAGACGTTCTTCATCTTGTAGGGTTGAGTCTCTCGTTATGAGTTTAACTACTACGGTAACTACAATAAGTATCCTAGATGTTTTATGAGTTACGAGCCCAGGTGCAGACAGCCTGGAGGAAAATTCCACGTCATGACATGACACATCATGTAGACAACCTATGGACAATTCATCTCCGTCATGGAACGATGGCACTATGCAGTCACCAAGCGCCCCACAAGCATCGCCACGATCCCGATAATTTCGAAGATAGATTCACGTCATGACATGACGCATCATGTAGAGAGCCTGTGAAAATTCTCGCACCGTGAATCCGAGGCCCTCATACTTGTGTTTTTCTCTTACTTTCATCACATCTCCACTACAGTGCCTGTCCTTAAATTTTAATTTGTTTTAGAAGAAAATCATCACAACCTAGAGCTAGCTTACCCTACCAGACTTAAACCATTCACAAGAGCAAGTTAGCCCACACTGGCAACTTTTCAAAGAGATGCTCAACCCACACTGGTTAGCTCTCACATTCATATTAACAACTGCCGATTTCTAAGGGTCTCGCCTAGCCTCTAGATTCCAACAACTATCTCGTTCTAGAGATCAACAATATGTTATATTCAATCCCAAAATAATAGTTCAATTCCTTTATTCACAATCTCTTTTTCAAAGAGAAACATTTCTTTATAGTCTCACAACCTGAAGTAACTCACTTCAACTTCTTTAATCAATTTAATCACTTATAGCATTGTGTGCAATTCAAATATTCTCAATCAGTTACTATAACATCTCGTCAAGAGAATTCTAATTGCATTTCAAAACTTCATCTTTCTTTAATTATACAAGAGTCACATTTTTAATTGATAAATTCGAGTTCTTCAACCTTATTTAATGTAAATTCTCTTTTCAATTCTCACAAAAATATATCAAAATATTGTAGAAATATTTTTTATAAAGTCTAAATAATTTTAGAGGAATAATAGATTTTTTTTCCAATTTTTATTGCACTTTAAAACTCTTAAAAACTCAAAATATATTAAAAATATTAAAACAAAGTAAAAAGGCAGTGATCGGATTCGAACCCAAGAACAACCCCTTCGCCTAGCTACAGTAACCGACCCAAACCACACCCAAAGACCCGAAAGTCCAAAGGTGGCTAGCTAATATAAGGTGAACTCGAAATACACTTAAATATGTTTTCGGTGATTTGGTTTAAAGTCACAATTTAATAAAAACAGAGCCCCTTCAGACTCGAACCCATGAATACGGTTACTATACACAGCGCCTTGACTTCACACCGAAAGCCAGTATGCCCAAATTCACTTCCTATTATACTCATGAGTTAAAATTGCTTTATTCTACTAATCTGTATCTAACTCCTTCTTTAATAAACTCGATTTCTCAATTAATTTGTACTCACTCAAAATCTAAATCTTTTTTCCAGAATGTGTTCTATCAAAATATAGTATAATAAATTTATTTAAACTTATAAAACTCTCATTTTTGCCAATGTAACAAGATTTTCTCCCAAATTGTATTAAAGAACTCATAGTATCAATTTCCAAATAAAGTGTTGTCTGTCATCAAAACTTCTTTATAAAAATTTCTTATACTCATAAAATATATATTAATGAGACCAACACATTTCTCTATTATAATAGCACTAGGTTTGCCCGTTGACATGTGCCTACGACACGTCTTCGGCACGGTGCACCTTGTTTGATCATATAAAATAATTTTGGAGGTCCAGCAAATTAATTGAAGTAGCAAACACAGAGCAAAAAACATATTATAGGATTTTTTTGAATTATTTTTTTAAAGTTTTTAATTTTTTAATTTTTTTAGTTTTTTAATTTTTTATTTTAAAAAAAATTTTAAAAATTTTTATTTTCTTAATTTTTTGAATAGAGGAGGGAGGAGAGAGAGAAAAAAAAAATAATTAAATAAATATCGGAATTGTTTTGGGTGGGGATTTGAATTTGAGTTTTTGGGAGAAACTTTTAGGAGGAAAATATGTTTTGTGAGGTTAGATCTGGGCCTTTAATTTTTGGAGGATTGAAGGAGAGCCACTTGATAGCTTTCTTTGTGTTTTATTATATAGATTTTAAAACTATTTTCATACATGTCACATTGTCTTGACTCTTATAAAAATATTCTACAATGCATTAATTCCAATAATTCCCTACATGACACTTACTCTTTCTGTTTCTAATTTAGCAATAGTTCTAGTCATTTGTTTGATTCACAATAGCATTTTTTTCAACACATCATAACACAATTAAATTAAGATCATGCCATCTACATTCATCCAACTAAATTAAAATTTAACAATTAAACCATGTATCAACTAGCATGCATCATACTCCTAAATTAGAAAGGATTTAAGAAACACCAACCCAAAGAAATATTGATTTCTTAGCAATTGAACTCCAAAAGAAGTCTCACTCCACCTCGAAATCCGCGCACCAAGGCAAAAAAATCCCAAGTCGGCAAGCTCACCTAAAGCTCCCGAGTGCACCTCGAAATCCGTGTCTTCCAAATCCATTTTGGCAAGCACAGGGAAGCATCTTCCTTCTCTCATTTCATATATATATATATATATATATATATATATATATATATATATATATATATATATATCAAAGTTCGCACGGGTCTGTGCACACAGACCTGTTTGCAACCGAAGAAGCCTCTCTCTCTATATATATGTATATATATATATACATACATATATATTAATGGGAGAAGGCCTAAGACCTCATTTATAATAGTTATGCACGTGTGTTGCACATATTAGTAGATTTACAAATGACACTAAGGCCTTCTCCCATTAATATATATATATATATATATATATATATATATATATATATATATATATATATATATATATATATAGAGAGAGAGAGAGAGAGAGAGAGAGAGAGAGAGAGAGAGAGAGAGAGAGAGAGAGAGAGAGAGAGAGAAATGTCCTGTTGTACGCTAGGCCTCCGTGTGCACTCGGCCTTTCCACATTTGTATCGACAATCTGAACCGTTCACATTAATCTACACGTCTAAATTAGTCTAAATATGTAAAATCAAATTATTTGAAATTTATTTACCCATCCATCATGTGACTATAAAAAATAACGATTTTCAGCCATACAATTTTGTAACACTTCAATGGATGGGCAAATGAATTTCAAATGATTTGATTTTACATATTTAGACTAATTTAGATGTGTAGATCAATGTGAACAGTTCAGATCATCGATACGAAGGTCGGAAAGCCGAGTGCACATGAGTGCACACGAAGGCCTAGTGCACAACAGAACATTACTCTCTCTCTCTCTCTCTCTCCCTCTCTATCTATCTTTCTTTCTTTCTTTCTTTCTTTCTTTCTTTATATATATATAAGCGATAGGGGGAGAAATAGATGGAGTTAGTGTGTGTGTGTGTGTGTGTGTGTGTTCAACCAACACCCGACAATTCCACCTCACCCACCACCTCCGAGTTCCAACACCACCACCTTCTTCAACCAACAACCAACTTCACTTCCATTGAACATCACCACCATCCAAACCCAAAGCACCACCACTGCCACCATAACCCGCACACCACCTCCATCTACTTCACGCTCTATCCATCTCCAATTCCACCATCAAACCCAACACCTCTAAGCCATCACAGCCAACTCCACTTCAAACCCAAAGCTCCACCTGAACCCCCGACAGCCTTCACTACCTCCACCTTGCTGCCATCACCACCTCAACTCCATTCAAACCCAACTCCACTTTACTCCTTGCTGCCCTCACAACCTGCCAACCCCACCATCACCTCCACAGCCAACACCCGAACACCACCTTCTCTGTAACACCCCATAATTTCAAGAGATATAATATAGTATAGTGTGTGTGTGTGTGTATATATATATATATATATATATATATATATATATATATATATATATATATATATATATATATATATATATATATATATATATATATATATATATATATATATATATATATATAGGGTAGCGATCCGGTGAGAACCGTTCTCACGATAAGCTTCGTGAGAACTGCACGCCTATCCATCCTATGGATAATCCGAACCGTTCACATTGTTTAACACAACTAAATTAGTCTAGAAATATAAAATCAAGTCATTTGATATTCATTTGTCCATGCATCATGTCACTATAAAAAAAATGATTTTTCAGCCACACAATTTGTAACACTTCAATGCATGGGCAAACGAATCTCAAATGACTTGATTTTTCATATATAGACTAATTGAGTCGTGTAGATCAAAATGAACTGTTCAGATCTTTCAACAAATGTCCCAAACAAAAGTTCTCACGTGGTTCTCACCAAAAGAGTTCTCACTCGATCATTTCCCTATATATATATATATATATATATATATATATATATATATATATCGAGAGAGAGAGGGAGAGAGAGAGGAGAGAGAGAGAGAGAATTGGTGGCTTGCCCCATAGGAATTCCTATGGGGGGGGTTGTATGGAAATTGGGCTGGCTGTGCTGTGGGGCCCACGGAAAGAGCAGCAAGCTGCTATCTCTGGCATGTCACGTAGGTGATGTGGCAGGAGGGGTGGGGCCCGGGTTGTAGCACAGAGCGCTGTCTCTTGTGCGTGTGTGGCAAGTGGGGCCCGGGGGGGGGGGGGGTCTGACGTCAGCATGCATAAGAGTAGAGCGGGATATGTGAGAAATTGAACCCATATCGGGAGTTAACAAGAATAATTAAATAATAAATATAATCTCCTATGATCAGGTCACCTAATTGGTTAACCACCTTTTGAGAGGCAGCCTGTGGTGGGCAGTTGTACTATAAATAATAAATAAATTAATAAAATTGTCTGAGTATTGGGGCAGGGCGTTACATTCTCCATCACTCCAACCCACCTCCAAACAACAACTCTACCCGAACCCAACCCCAACTTAACCTCAGAACACGAACTCCTTGCTGCCATTCTTGGCATCACTGTTGTCATTGATGTCGTTGATTGCTATGGTCTCTTGCTGCCTTTGTTGTTGTCGTTGTTGTTATTGTGCCACCGCCCGTTGTCACCATTGCTTTTCTTCTTCCCGATGTTCCTTCTCCGCTTGTAATCATCGTATACTAGGCAAGCGTACCTTAAAATTTTAACAAGTATCCTTCATTATCATCATATTTTATCATCAAACTTTATTGTAGTTTTCTTGTGTCATGTTATTGATTCAAATCTTGAACCGTTAATTCTCGAATTTTTAGATTTCTGCCCGGTCGAAAGCCTAGATTTGTACTGAGATTAGACCCAGTTTCCTGTAACCAAATTTAGAGTTTTATATATTCATGTTATATCCCTTCGAGTGTATAATCCAGAACATCTTACGGTTTTGTAAACCGATATATAGATTATGAGATATCGATGTTTTAGTACTGTAACATTGTAAATTCCAGATTACTGCATGTGCACTAGACTCGCAAAGAAAAGATTGGTAGACATAGCTACTAGATTTAGAATTTGTCGAGTGAGTAGACGTTGGATTCGAAAGAGATTCCACTTTCTGGAATCTCTGACGGAACTAGATCTGCATTCCCGTAGAAGTGAGAAAGTAAGTTTTAGTGCAGAAGTATACTGCTGTCCAGATTGTAGATAATATGCCTTAACTGTATGTATTATTATCCATATGTTAATAACTTGTTCCGATGCAGTAGATTGACTTGCCGACCTTCTTTCCCATTCCAGCAGCTTGTTCGCTCGCCTCATTGACTAATACAAACCGTTAGTTTTTGGTACTTAAATAAGTTTTGATACTATTTTGGATTCTCCTCATCTCTTCTTTTTCCAGTGGAAATTTACTTATTTGATGAACAAATTTGGAGGCTTTCTTTCCTAGATAGAGAGAATCCGCAAGTAGGAATAAGAACATTGGGAATGGGTCCATCCATAGTTGTCGAGTCTGAACGAATGAATGGTTTTATGTGAAGAAGAGGTGGTAATGATTATAAATGAAGAATCAGACCCCCTTACATTTAGGAAAGAAAGTGCCATCCAAAAGTCTTCTTCGTCTTCTGCTGGAACTGTTTTATCAAAAGATAGTGAAGTGAACTTGCCTTTCATCTAAGGTTGGAAATCCGCGAGCTTGCAAATAATTCCAACCCTTAACGACCTCGCTTTCGTAAAGATTCCTTAAATAGTTAACGCCATATCCTTCAGCTCCTCATGTGTCATGCCTAGTTGCTTCCTCATTGATTAAGAAGAGCCAGAGGGCGTTAAGCACCTTTATTAAAGAAAAAGGTCTTGCCTCCAACTCACAACAGAACCTTCCTTCCACAAGGAAAAACTGGTTGACTCGACCGGGAAGGGAGGGATTTGAACCCCCCCATAGGCCACCAAAGTGCCTACATAGCACCAATGCTACCTTCCCCCTGTTAATTGCTACTTATTAGCCATATTTTTTGTCACACTTCCGGCATTCAGGAATTAAGGAACTAAGAATCTAGAGATGCATTTATACCACTTGATATTTTCTTGATTACTGTCTTGATATCACTATTTCCATTAGTTGTACAGTCTGCATGTTCATGATTGATCATAGTAAAAGAATAACAAGCCAGGGATACTAAGGGATACAACTTAGTAGTGAACAATATATGAAAGTATACTCAGAAAGGGGTCCATATTTCCCGAAATAGTGATTCTTGATTCTTGATTCTTGATTATTGATTCTTGATTCGGGGTCGTGATTACATGTCTTGTTTATTGATGTTGTCACTAGAAGATCATAATCCTGTAGACTTCACCACTGAAGTCCAAACATTCACTTGTTTGATATGCACTCGAACCTGTGATATGAGACACAGGATTGCATATAATAGATAAGTTAATAAAATGATAGACTTAAGATTGACACTAAGCATTGACATGATTCCTAATTCTATGATTCTTGATTACATGATCCTTGGTTATTGATTGATTCCATGAAGTCTTGATTACACTTGCTTACAGTTGACACTTACATCATACATGATCATGTTGTTCTAGTATTTGCACTGCTACTTCTTGTTTCCTTATATGTTATATCTTGTTATCATGCTACCATACTACTTGTCGCTACTTACTGTCCGAAGCTTGCTTTAACGGACACCCCACACCCCCTAACCCCAGATAATGATTATGCAGGTACCAATAAACTTGCCAAACAGATTTTCTAGATGATTATGATTACTTGCTGCGTCATTGCTACTTCATATTGTTTTATTTTCAATCGCTATTTTATCTAGTTGTCGTAGCGAATTGTTTATCGTATTGCTTTCATTCTAGTATATTGTATTTTTGGGCTTTTTGACCCGAAGTTTATGTTCATGTGTTTTCCAGATGATGGTTATTCATGAATAGTTTTATTCTATTTCCTATTCAGGTGATCATTATTATTGCCTACGTGGATGTGTTATTAAATATCTTGTTAAGCTTATAACTGTACAACTTATGGATGATGTCGTATCATTCGCTGGGCCTTAGTTGCATGCCCGTAGTTTCGTATATTGGGAAGCGGCGCGCGACAGGTGGGTTTGGGGTTAGGGTTAGAGTTTCATTTTTTGCCCATGGGTGGAAGTGAGGTCGTGGATCAAAACCTAATACAATGGTTGGTTGATTTTGGGGATTAGGGTTTTGAGATGGATTTATCAAATTGTAGGGAAGAAGAAGAGGGTGGGATTATGGGGAGCTTGCAAAAGTGTGTTGTTGGTTTTTAGTTTAGATATTAAAAACCAAGTAAATAACCCTAAACCAATAATAGCCGTTGATCAATTAGATCAAAAAAATTGAATGAACGGTTGAGATTGATTTTGGAAAGATTCAAGAAAAGCTATTGGTGCTTTTATAATAGAAATAGATTTAGTTAAATAAGGTGTAATTTATCTAATTACTAGCATATAGCCCGTGCGATGAACGAAAAGATATATATTATTTTATTTTATTAAAATTTTCTATTGTCTCGGTTATTAAACCAATCTCATTTAGTGTTTTTTTTAAACATAGTTAAGTAACATATAAGAAATAAACATAGTTAAGCAATGTATAGGAAAATATGAAAAATAAAAATAAAAACAAAACATTTCCTCCAATCAGAGAAGGAAACAAAAACAGTGGCTATATTAAATTGTAACCCCTATTTTTGGATTTTATTGTATTTTGTTCTCTTTTCATTATTGTATCTAGATTCCTTTATTACATTATATTTTTGGCTTTTCTTGGGTTCTTTTATTTCCTCTTGTTCGTTCTGTGTTCTTTTGGTTGTATTTCGCTATCTTTGGTTCATTCCGAGATTTCGCTCTTCCTATTTTGAGTTTGATTTGTTCCCATTTATGTTCATCTCTTTGTTTTATGCTTGTTCGTTCTGTGTTCTTTTGGTTGTATTTCGCTATCTTTGGTTCATTCCGAGATTTCGCTCTTCCTATTTTGAGTTTGATTTGTTCCCATTTATGTTCATCTCTTTGTTTTATGCTTGTTCATCTCTTTTTGGAGCCAAAATCGATACCCAAAACCCACTAAACCACAACCCCAAACCCAATTTTCTAATCTCCTATAAATACCCTATTAATTAAACCCTAATTATTCTATCTCTCCCTCTCCGCCGCTCTCTCTCTCTCCGACCTTACCCCTCTCTCTGTTTTTGCCAACCAACCCATCGCCCATCTCCCCTTGCCACCACCTCGTCGCTCCGACCACCGTCATCACCATTCCCTCGTCTTCCCCGTTCACCTCATCGCCCTCCAACCATCTTCCTCATCCTCGTCTTCGCCATCAACCCACTCGAACCCATCACCGAACCCCCATTACCATTGCATCTATCACCCTTCTCGCCCATTGCCACCGTGACCCCTCTCCGTGCACCCCCTACACCCTCCACAGATCCCCTAGCATCGTCGCCACCGTCCAAGTCCGTTCATTTCTCGTTGGCGTCTTCCCCTGTTTTTGAGCGGAAAACAGAGCTCGCATCGCTGTCGAAGTCTCACCATTGCCATCGCTTCCCGACCGCAAAGCCGTCGTCTTCATCATCACTGCAGTCATTGCCGTCGTATCATGCGCCGCTAGTCATCGCCGGAGTTCCCCCCCTCTCTCTCTCTCTGTCGAAAGGTTGAAGAAGAGAGGGGATTGGCCATTTTCGCAGTTTGCTGTTTTGGTGCATTGGATCCGGGATTGGTGTTCGCTATTTTGCCCTGATCCGCTGTGGTGTTGCTGCCTTAAGTTTTCTATTGGTGTTTTGCACGTGTCTCGCTCGTGATCTTGTGGATTGTCCGAGATTCTTATCCCGTTATTCTATATTATTTGAATCGGCAATTTAACAGGCAAGTCTCTTCTTGAACTAATATTTTATTTTGTTCAAGTTTATTTGATCTCTGCAAGTAGATCCCGTCCTTTCTCGTATCATGCTGTATTTGACAATTCCGTTAAGTTTATCAAGGGTTTACACGAGCTAACCCGACATACTCTTAACATCGTGCCGTTCTCTTTGATCTGAAACCTAGTCCCTATTGTTTCATGCATATGCACATTTACATGAGAATAACTAGACCCATGCATAGGATTGTTTGATAGATTGGACATGTTAAATTGAATGTGCTGGATTGAATTTGATTGATGAATATATACCATGCCTGTGAAATTGTATCTTAAACATTAGAATATGCATGTTGACACCTAGGATCACTTTGATTACCAATTTGCATGAAATATATGGTTGCATGATTTATTTATTGCCCCTTTTATGTTAAAACAAATTCTGGACTGCTAGTTGTTTCATTTTGAATCAGATTTTCAACCATGTTATTGCCATAATTTGAAATAACTTTCTGAACATGAAATTTAGCCTCTGATATCTAGTTTACTTCACTTTTTGCGGATTTGAATTCCAATGTGTAATCTGTTAGATATCATCATTTTAGTACAGCTGTGTCAGAATTTCCAGATTCACAAATGCATGCATATCCTGCTGTTTCTTAATTTAATTGACCATGCTAACAGTAAAAGAAAAATTTGAAATAAATCTATCTGAACCTAGACATATGTAGGAATGCCCCAGAATTTTTATGGATTTATTTGATGAGTTATTGACCTGAACAAATAGTTGAACACAATCTACTGCATGTTGCCTGAACATAAAACCTGAATAGAATAGAGTTTTCACCCTAGTTTCTGTATCTTTCATATGCCTTAATTATATTTGCTGCAACCGTGAGGAAGTTTACTTTCTAGACCTTCTGGCGGATTCAGATTTTCTATTTTGTAGTGGCTATATTCCATATTTTAGTACAGCAAGGTCATGTTGTCCTAATTGTGTGAATTGTGCTTATTTGATGTGTTTGCTTCATGCTTTGTCTGTAATGCGTAGAATTAGACACACTTAGTACCATACAACATTGAGACCCTCTTGCATGCTCACATAGAATAAAAATAAACTAATAACAAGCCGGGGTATCATGGGTAGACTTGGTAATGAACGATCGGGAAATGTACTCAGTAAGGCCTTCTTGCTTACTTAAACACTTGACATGGAAGGAGGAGTATTAATTGCAATGATTGATTGTTAATTCTTGATTGTAAATTATTGTTATCAATGCCGAGTACACGAACCGTAAATTTACCATTAGTCTAAAACGATCACTGTTTGCTTGCGCCGAACCTGTAGTATGGAATGCAGTAGTACGTGCACTAGATAGGCTAATAAAATGATTAATAACCTGCATACTTGATCATGTATTGAACTTGACTTGACATCACTCATAACATGTGTGATTATTGTAAACCTTTGATATTATTGCCTGTTTTTTGCTTTATTCTTTGACTTTGATCCTGTCCCTTTTTCTTTGATATACATGCTTTCCTTTATCCTCTGTTTTCTCTACTTGCTACCCATGACTTGCTTTAAGAGCACTCTTTTTCATCTTTTTAGATCAAGATTTTACAGGTACTGAAGAATCAATCCCTAAAGGTATTGGTGAGCAACGATTCTAGAGATGGAGTCCAAGATTGTGCTGCTTAATTTATTTATTGCTAGCTTATTTCTTTGAACATTGATATGACTTTGTATTTTATTTTGGGCTTATGTTCTCGGAGTTTGTTTTTTCCAGATGTTGGGTTTCTTGTGTTGGATATCATTATTGTTGGATTATTTCATTATTTATTGAAGTTATCTTTATTCATGTGATTATCTCTTCCTGCGTGGTTTTGTAATGCCCCGCTTCCCAAAATACGGAATACGAGTACGTAACGTAGGCCCAGCGAATGATGCAAACACCATCCATAAGCTGTACCAGACTAACTCAACAATATGACGATCCGTAAATTCACCATCAGTCTAAAATGTTCATTGTGTGTTTGCGCCGAACCTGTAGTATGGGATGTAGTAGTACATGCGCGATGGGTTGGTTGGCGAAAACAAAGGGAGGGAGTAAGGTCGGGGGGAGAGAGAGCGGCGGAGAGAGAGAGATAGAATAATTAGGTAGAAAAACCAAAAAGACATTAAGCATGCTAAGTATCTAACACTTTCCATCCGCCTCTCTTTCTGTGTTATATTGACATATTTTGTTAGTAATTCTCATCGATATTGATCGATGTGAAATAATTGTTTCAAAAAATATTATAGTTAACTATTACGTTTACATCATTCATATTGTTGTTGCAGTAAAAAAGAAAGATTATTTTTTTATAAAAAATGAAGGGAGAATAGTAAATGGGAGCTCATGCATATAGAGAATACAGTCAGAATATACATATTATCTCTCATGTCTTGTAAACATTTATGAGACATCATGGATTTTTAAAAAATAATAATAATTAATATTCAATTAATTTCATTCTAAAAATAATTAATGTAGATGACAGAATGATGTAGTTAGGTACAATCAAAGCATATATTCAAGTGTAAGAGGAGTATTTATGAAACTATATTGTAGATAGTAGAATAGTTTAACACGAAAATATCAAGAACAAAATATGGTAAATGTGAATTTTAACATGTGTTTAAAATGGAAATATCACATGGCACAAAGAAATGAACAAAAAATGCCTACATGGCGCAAGCAGTGGAATCAAAACTCAGCTTTATATATATACTAGCATATAACTCGTGCGATGCACTAAAAATTAGATTATACTATTTTGTTAAAATTGTTTATTCTGTAAGTTTTTTGAATATATCTCATTTAGTTTTCGGGTTTTTTTCTTTTTCACTTTCTAAATCATTGCTATTTCTATATTCACAGCCGAATGGTTCATATTTTCCATATTCCCACCTCAAATTCTTTATGTGATGCCAAAAACATACATAATATTTAAAAGATTACTTTGCCATTTTGCTTTCTTTTTCATTTTCAAATTCATCATCAAACCAAAAAAGTTCCAAGCAACCATTTTCAATTTCCTTCAAATCTCCTACAAAAATATAACCACAAAACCATCAAACTTTAATTCTTTCAAAATTCTCCCCAACAAAAAACAATATATTCTTCTTTCTTTCAATTTTTTGTGGCCATATAAATAATTAACAACTAGAAGTTAGGTTATGGTACCTATTAAAAATAGAAAGAGACATACATTTTAGTGGGGATTGGGAGGATATTTTATTTCTTTATTTTTATTTTATTAGGTGATGAGTTGGGTTAGAATTTGTAGTTAAAATATGTGACTTTAATGGAGAAATTGAAAGATATGAAAGAAGAGAAAATCGGGGTTTTAAAAGAGAAAATTTTGAGGGAGATTTAGAATTATATTATATTTTATTGGATTTGTACCCAATAAGAAGAATATTCAAAATATATTCCTCACAATAAATTTAAAACTAATGTTAGGTGGATGTTTGGAACCAATGAAAGAATTTGATGTTGGATTATGAAAATGAAGAGTTCGGTTGGGAATATGGAAATAGTGAAGATTTAAATGTCAATATGGAAAAGTCCCTTTTTTCTTAATGAAAAAAAAATAAACAGAAAAAGTGATCAAGCATTTAGAAATTTATCTCTCAATTCTAACATCAAATCTTAGTATACAGGTAGGTAACTATAATTAACTTGAAATCATGTTAATGTTCAATAAAATCTACATCATCAATTTCCCACCCTGGCCCCCACATGTATAAAATCATCACTTAATGATTATCCCGTACCAAAAATAGTATGTGAAAAAAGAAAGATTAATTAAGAATATTTGTTTGTAAGAGAGAATAGCAAATAGGTAGCTCATCAATACATAGATAATATGCATTTAAAATATACATATTATCAATACGAAAAAAAGAATGAGAGAGAGAGAGAGATAGAGAGAGAGAGAGAGAGAGAATCCTTGGGTATGGCGTCGCCATGCAACCTATTTGGAGGCTCTCAAGTAGGGCTGGCAACGGGCCGGGTTTGGGCCGAACCCATATAGGCCCAGAACTGAGCCCAAAGTTTAAAACATAGGCCCAAACCCAACCCAACTTTTCTTCGGGCTTTAAAAATTAGGCCCGATCCTGAGCCCGAATTATTCCCGAAAATAGGTTCGGGCCTAGGCCCGAACTATTTATGCATGTTCTAATATATAACTTTCCCATAAAATAAAACTATATCTTAAATAATATACGATAAAAATAACAATAATAGAAATACTACAAACTTTTGAGTAATTCATATCTAATTTGTCTATTTTCATTTAATTTTATATATAAGACATAATTTTTCTATCTATAAACTTTAACACTCATTTATACTTACTTACATGAATATTTAAAAAAAAAACTCATGCATAAATATACATGATGTATACATAAACATACACATGCACATATACAAATTTGATTTGAGCCCATTAGGCCTAAGCACTTGGGCCTGATTCTGGCCCAAAATGAGAATTATTAGCCCAAGCCTGCTAATTATCGAGTCGGACCTGGGCGGGCCTGGGTCGGGGTCAGGCCAATTGCCACCCTACTCTCAAGTACCCAGGCCCCTATCCCCCAAATGCAAAAGCCCCTTCACCTCCCCTACCATTATCCATGCAACTATCACATCACCCATAACCCAGATCATTCTTCCAACCTTATCACATTAACCAAAACCCAAACCCCATATCTCACTTTTTCCACAAATCCAACAAAAAAACCACCAAAAATCTGAGGAGGGAGATGGAGAAGAGATGTATGAAATGCGGGAAAGCGACCATGAGACTTCTTCTGCTTTAATTGCAAAAAAAAATAGGGCATTGGATTCGAGACTGCTCGATCTTCAACCATCCCAAATCACTGAAAGTGGAGTTCGTCCATAACTCTGAGATCTCTAAGGTGAAGATGAACCTGTTAAACAATGGCTTCTTTCACATCATCTCAGGGAAGCCGAGAATGGACGAGCTGGTAAGCAAGCTGAACTGGATATGGAAAGGCAAAGGGTAGTGGTTTAGGTTGCACCTAGTAGGGGAAGATGTCTTCCTTATCAAATTTCCAAATGAAGATATGCTTAAGGAAGCGATTTCAAAAGGTATCATCAATCTGGATGGCATTACGGAAACCATTGCTCCCTGGTCGCCAGAGTACGGAGCAAGGATGAGGCTGAAACCATGCTATACATGGGTAAATGTCCCTCTCCTTCCTTTCCACCTATGGAACAAAGCTTCTTTTAAGGACCTCTTCGAACCTTTTGCAAAGGTCATCACCATGAGTTCGGATATGGAGGCATGCAAGAAAGTGAAGGACGCCATGATCCTCATTGAGGTTCAGAGCATTTCCCACATCCCAATGATTCAGGAGGTTGAGTATTATACCCCATGGAACAATGTTCGTGAAACATATGATGTGTCAGTCCTGCTAGAAAAGGAGTCAGTTGCGGTGGCAGAAGTCGAGGCAGGAAAAGTATAACTATACACCAACTCTTCAGGCCCTCAACCCCCGAAGCAACTAGGTTTTCATTCGTTCTTGAGAAAGAAGGAAGGAGGTTGCAGCTCAAGTTCTAATGGTATGACAACTATGAAAAAATCAGAAAACAAGATGGCGGACATGAATGAGGAACTTCGCCAGAAAATTAAGGCGGGGAAGGAGAACATGTTTGAATTCGACGGCGAGACTTTTCAGGAAGTTGTGCCATAAGATTCCTAAAAAATTCATGATTAAATGGATGCTGATTTGCTGCATGCAACCAAAAATGGCATCTTAGATACCACCCCCCCCCCCCCCCCAAAAGAAAAAAAATCAGGCCGTCAAATTAGGTAACCCCGATGATCACGTCCCCAAATCAGGTGCTAATAATCTGCAAGCAAATCCCCCACGGTTAGGGAATTATTCGGCCAACTCAGCGGATAATCCTGATGGACCTATAATGATGGTTTCAGATAATAAGGTGGTAAATATTCCTACCAGGCTATATGCTCACATAAAGCCTCCTATCATGTAGGCCTGGGCCCACAAGAAGCAAACAGAGGACAGCTCATCACGCCCATAAATGGAGTAATGCAACAGGAAGGATTCAACTGATTTAAACGGCAGAACCCTTACACACCCGTCCAACTTGGCTACAATGATTCATTCCTAACCCATTCCCCTAGGATTCGAAGACCAGGTTAAGCTGAAGAAAAAGTCATCATTTGCATAGAAGGTAGCTCTCATGAACATGCCATTTGCTCGTCACCTGACTAACTAAAAAAGGAAGGCATCTAGCTCCAAAGGAAGAGGTAAATCCTTGAGTTCTAATAATGCACATGTTATTAGTAATCCTTTCAAGTTGTTGAATGATGCACGACTCACAGATGTAGCTAGGTCTCTGGGTGCGGGGCCTAAGGGCAACATTCCATTGAAAAAATTAGAAGCTTGTAGGAAGCTTCTATTGGCCTACTTTTAGAGTGGTCTAATTTTGTCTTTGATTATTGCATATTGTGTCTTTATTTCAATAGTTGGAATGTTAGAGGGTGGTGCTGCCTTGACAAATGTGCCCTGATCAAAGATGACATAATAAGCATAAGGTTTTTTTTTGTCTGCATGAATCCAATCCCAGTTCACCATCAACTAGGAAGCTATCATCAATTGGAGGATCCATCATCAATAAATGGGTATGTCTTGATGCCATAGCCACATACGGAGCAGTTATGATAGGTTGGAATGATAATATACTTTAATTTGTATACTCTGCAATTGATATATTCTCGATTTCAGTAACCTTCAATGAGAGGGCTTCATGTCTGGAATGGTTAGTTACTTCCGTCTAGCCCCTTTTGAAAGAGATGACCGAGAACATTATTTCTATGAAATCACCCAAAGAATAATGTTCTTATCCCCTATGTAGGTGATCTATGGTGACTTCAATGTTATAGTCTCAAATGAGGAAAGAAGGGGAGGAAGAGGATTGCACAGGGATATGCAGTCATTCAAAGATTTCGTCGATTCCCTAGCCCTCATTGACATGCCATTATCTGAAAGAAAATACACATGGTCCAACCTCAGAGATTCTCCATCCATGGCTAGACTTGATAGATTCCTCATATCTAAAGACTGGGATGCTCATTTCCGAAACTCTATCCAAGTCCCCCTCCCCAGGATAACATTTGATCACTGCCTCATTGCTCTAGATACACTAGCTATTCAGAAGAGACTCCATTACTTCAGTTTTGAGAAGGCATGGTTGCAACATCTTCAGTACAAACAAGCAATATCACATTGGTGGACACACTTTAGATGCCAGGAAAATATGGTTAACAGGTTCTCCAAAAAGCTGCATTTTCTCAAGAGAAGGCTTAAGGTTTGGAGTCAAACTCGTTATGGGAACCTCAAGTAGAAGAAGACAACCATTCTAAGATGAATCCAAGCTTTAGATGTGCTGCATGACACAAGAGATTGGACTACTGAGGAGAAGGAGGAGAGAGATCTATTTAGTAAATCATACACTGACATAGTATTAGCTAAGAATACATATTGGAGGTAGAGGTCTAGAATCACTTGGTTGAAGGAAGGTGATGCAAACACCAAGTTTTTCCATTGCATTGCAAATGGCAAAAGGAGGAAGAATTTCATATATTCATTATCACATGGAGAGGAAGCTATCACTGATCAGCTTTTGATAAGACAAAAGTTTGAAGAACACTTTGAGAGTGTTTGTGGCACATCTGTTGAAGCTTCTTTCATAGTAGAATGGCACTCCCTGTATCCAACTTCTCTGGATCTATCTACATTAGATGCTCCTTTCACACTTGAAGAAATTAAAAGTGATGTGTTTGGAATGAGTGGGGACAAAGCACCTAGCCCTGATGGTTTCTCAATGAGCTTGTATCAAAACTCATGGGAAGTAATTCAGTATAATCTTCTCTCTCTGTTTAATGATATATATTGTAGAGGTGGCTCAGTAGATTGATTGAATTATTTTGATATTATGTTAATCCCTAAGTGTGAAGGTGCTAGTTTGGTAATAGTGTACAGGCTCATCAGCTTGTTGAACTACTGCTTTAAAATCTTCACCAAAGTTCTAGCAAACAGACTGGGACCTTTGCTACATGACCTAGTCTCTTCATCTCAGACAACATTCCTCAAAGGAAAAAAAAAATATGGATTATTTTTTGGTGGCTCATGAGTTGGCTAATTTCTGCTCAAAGAAGAAGTCAGGCACATGCATGCTCAAGATTGACTTCAATAAGGCATTTCATTCTCTGAGTTGGAAATTTTGGAGGAACAGTTGCAAGCTAGGGATTTTGGGTAGAAGTCGTATAATTGGATTTACATGATTCTCCATTCTGCCAAATCTGTTATATTAATCAATGGAGAGAGAGGAAAAATAATTCCCTCTAGAAGAGGCCTCAAGTAAGGTGATCCACTCTCCCCTATGCTCTTCCTTCTGGTTGTGGATGTGTTAGCTCAAATATTAAAACAGGGAAGGGAGGAAGAATTTTTACACCACTAAATATCAATATCCAACTATCAGATCTATATGTACTTCAATTTGCAGATGATACTATGGTGTTTTGCAATGCAGATGAATAACATACATCCACCTCAAATTTCTACTGCACATCTATGTAGATGCATCTGGCTTGAATATTAATTTCTCCAAATCATAGCTTGCCTATTTCGAAAAATCTAGATCAAAACAGGCAGCATTTTCATCCATCATGAGATGTGTTGAAGAATCTCTTCCTAAAAATACTTGGGTCTTCCACTAGCTAAAGGGAAGTTGTGTAAGAGAGAATGGATATCAGTTATATATAAATTGAGAGGAGGTTATCTAGCTGGAAGAGAAGGATGTTATCCAAAGGGGAAATAATAATCTTGATAAACTCTATTCTATCTGCCTTGCCAGTATACTTCTCCTTATTCTTCAAACTACCAATGTGGATCATAAAGAGGATTGATCAGGTGCAAAGCATATTCTTATGGATGGGGACAGACAAAGATTCAAGAGGAATTGCAATAGTCAATTGGAAGAGTATTTGTATGCCAAAATTACAAGGGGGCTAATGAAGTGGTGATGAAAAATTATAAGTGACATGGAAGTGTTCAACAAGTCATTACTAATGAAGTGGTTCTAGACATGGAAGTGTTCAACAAGTCATTGCTAATGAAGTGGTGATGAAAAATTATAAGTGACACTAAGGGCCTTCTCGCTTCCACCAAGATAACCCTATATTTCAACCCAGTTATAAATTCCTTGAGATCCCTATATTTCAACCCAGCAATAAATTCCATACGATCCATATATTTCAACCCAACTATAAATTCCTACTTGGAACCAAAAACAACCTCTTGTTTTTGGAAATGGCTATATCAGATGAAGGAGAACTTTATGCAGTGTAGAAGCTAGGCTCTAAAGGAGGGGTCTTCAATCCTATTTTGGAAAGATAATTGGGTAAATGGAAGTAGTATCGGACAATTTTTTTTTTGCTCTTCATGACAAGGCTTGGAATCTCAATGTAACGTTGCTCTCTCAAGGCAGATGAGAAGGTGGAGTATGGCTTGTAAGAAGGTTGACAGATGAGAGCCAAAGGTTGGAGAAAGAGTACCTGATGCAGATGATAGTAACATTCACCCCTACAGAAGACATAGATGAAGCAGTATGGAAGCTAAATCCTGTTGGAATATTCACTGTAAAGTCTACAAATAGCTTTCTTGTTGATGGAGGGTTGAAATATCCGTTCTACAAAGCTACATGGAAGACAATTGCACCCTTGAAATGCAAATGTTTCATCTAGTTGTTGGTGTGGAACATATTAAATTCGAATGAGATATTTGCTATGAAAGGATGGACAGGGTATGCTGCATGTAGCTTCTGCAATTACTGCACAAAAAGTGTCTTTCACATCTTCTTTGAATGCCCCTAGCTTTAGAAGTGTGGTCACACTTCCAACATATCTCACATACCCACTTTACCAGCATCACTGCATGAATGTTTTAGCAATTGGTGGTTTGCACCAACACATCCACATTTGGCACAACATTTGGTGTATGTGCAGAATATCTGTGTGTTGGAGTCTTTGGTTGGAAAGGAATGCTAGACTAAGTGTCTCTTCCTCTATTATAAGAGATGTAATATTATGGTACTCCCTTTAATTTAATGCAACTCAACCAAGCAGGCAAAAGACTGAGATGGAACATGAACTGAAGGGGATAGGGAGCTGACATAGCAAGGATTGAGTGGGACAACGTCAGACCCAATTATCATTAGTAGCAGCTAACATGGAGACATCATATTTGGTTAAGTTTTATGTATGTTATAAGCTAGCTACTTCTTGTTTTTTTGCCTGAATCTATAAATAGGCATTTTGATGTAATAGGCTTGTAATTGATACATTGATGGGAGACTCAGATATTTTTTGGTTGCGCGGACTTCTCGTTAGGTCTAGTAGAGGTGTACGGCAGTAGACCTCTACCCTCTCCATGCCTTAAAGTGGAGTGCATCGTCTCCACTTGTCTTGTAACATTATCTTTTGTCTTGTAACATTTATGCCTTAGATGTTTTTATTAGTTATAGAAGTGATGTTAAATATATAAATATTATTAATTATTGGATATGATAAAATAAAATATCATGAGTTTTGAAACGTTTAATATATATTTAACAATTAATTTAGATGATAGAATAAGATCAAAGCATATGTTTGAGGATTAAAGAAGAGTACTCATCATAGAAAGATAATAGATTAATAATAACATATCACATGAAATGCAACGTGACAAAAGGAAATGAAGATGATAAATGTGAATTCTATCACTTGTTTAACATGAAATTTCACATGGAACAAGGAAAGGAATAAAAAGTTTCTCTGTGGCGCAAGCAA
The DNA here is from genome assembly GCA_017893485.1 of Hemerocallis citrina. Classification (NCBI taxonomy): domain Eukaryota; kingdom Viridiplantae; phylum Streptophyta; class Magnoliopsida; order Asparagales; family Asphodelaceae; genus Hemerocallis; species Hemerocallis citrina. The sequence continues at coordinate 200,544,415 of CM030363.1, read as the reverse complement.
ATGAATCAAAACTTAGCTTTATATATATACTAGCATGGAACTCGTGCATTGTACGAACTGTACCATTAAACTCTACTATCATGCATTAGTAAAGGAACTTTTTTTTCTAAAATGTAAATCATGAATTAACCTGTATTACATGAGATAAGATGTTTTAAAAGTTACACATTAAAAGACTATTCAGAAATATAAACTGATTATTACTCATATTAACCTTTTTTTTAAACCTAATTTTTATCTCTTACTTTTGTATGCATGTAGATACTTTTATAATGACATAAAGAAAGAAAATTCAAAAATCTAAATCCGGTTATTCTTATTAACGACATACAAGATATTTTTAAATGGACATATAAGAAGAAATTTTAAATTTTAAATCTAGCTACTCTTAATTCAGCTGTTTATATCTAACTATTCATATGACTGGACCGCGCCACATGTCATGCTCTAGCCGAATAAACTCTGCCACATGTCGTTTCATGAATGATACCATCAAGCTCTACTATCGTGCATTAGTAAAATAGTTTATTAAAAGATGTAAATGGTGAACTAACCCGTGTCTTATACATGATTATGCACGAATCTCATACTACACACAAATTATCATGAATTATAACTTAATTTTGAATCTAACTATTTTTATCTCTTAATTCTAACTTTTTTTTCTACTTAATTATAACTATTTTTATCGATTATGTATGACATGAGATGATATTTATAAAACCACACATGAATAGAATGTTGGAAAATATTATGAAAAAAGTTAATTTTTAAAATATAATTATTAATTAATTTAATATTGATTTTGACCAGGTCAAGCTTTATTTAGTCATAGTCAAATTATCTGTTACAACTCGTTATGACTCATAAGTTTTTGGTTAATTACTCCTATAAATAAGATGCATGATTGTTGTCTGATTTTACGAATCTTTAAAATTGTTTATTACTAGGGGTTAATAGATGGCTCCTATAAATACTAGATCCTCTTCATGAGAAGAAGAGAACAAAGAAAATAAGAGAATGAGATGAGAAAACGAGATGAACAAGATTGATTTCCTTCATCCAAACAAAACTTCTACTATATATATTCTACTTCGTTGGGCATATTCTAGCTTACATCTCGAGGTCAACTCTCCTTTCGTGATTGTGCGTGTATGGGATACCAGTGGACAAGGGTTTGTACCTCTATTCGATAAGTTGTCATGGAGCACTGCACGAGTTCAACAATAAGTTCTTTAGGGCAGTGCTAATACATGCCTACTCTGAAGCCGGAAAACTATATTATTTTATTATTTATTTGTAGGTAATTATATTTTCCACAATTTTATCCAACAATCTAAAAGATTTAGTATATTTATATGATTGCCTACATATAGAATTACCAAATCGACTCATGGTATTTTTATGCCTATTATTAGATTGCTTTTGGAATAGCTATGCACACATTTTATTTTTGAATTAAGAGAATTTCATAACAAAAACTAGTTTTTGATTTTTTTTTTTTTTTTTTTTTAATTTTTTTATAGATATCTAGAATTCCATCCCTCAAATAGATGAGTAGTTATCTTAAATATAAATTCTTGATCTTGTATGTTTAATGTGCATCTTCATCATTTTAATGCAATTGATAATCAAATATTTTCATATTAAAGTGAGATGTATCTTAGTTCTGTGTCTCAAATGAATTCAAACACTTATTTACTTGATTTATTTGGTTTTGATGTACACATAGTGATTTGATATTCTTTTATAATTGCTTATATCCAAATCTTTTTCATGTACATATCCCTAAATAGTTACTGGATTAATTTAAGATATATTTGTCGATATTATTAATCTAATATCAAACACCCTCTTGAGATGTAACACCCTCTTGACATGTACAAGAGTAATTATATTTGTGAGACTACAGTGTTATGATTTTTTGTAACCCCTAAATCTCATTTCTTGTATTTTGGGTGTATTTTCTTTTTTCGTGTATTTTCTGTATTTTTTTTTATAAATCATTTTCCCGCTTTCAAATTCTTTTTGATAAAATATATTCCTGGATCTCATATTAAAGTCTACTATTAATCAATAATTTTATTTGTAACTAGTTTCCAATGATTCTTATATTGTATTACAAATCTTTTATTATTATTATTATGCTTGGATTATTAAGGAAAATATTTTTCTTATTTTTGTTAGTATTGTATTGTATTTTTCTCTGTATTATTATTATTATGATTGTTGATACATATTTTATTTCCCCATTGGATTTTAAGACCCTATTTTTATTTAAATCTTAATACCCATTATACCCTATTACCCATTTACCCTGTTTATAACCCTACCCATTTACCCATAATCCAATACCCTATATTCTACCCGATACCCACACACCCGAAAAGCCTGTTCAGCCGTCACCCTACTTAACCCTAAACATATTCCCCTATATAATACTTCATGTTCAACCCGTGTTCATCCATCAACTCCCTAACCGCTTTTATATTAACCCACCCATCTGCTGTTTCACCTTCTCTCCTTCTCCGGCCTGCACCTCCCGACCTCCTATTTATCCTCCATCCCATCCTCCGGCATCGCCCCCTGTTCGCCGCGCTGCTGTGTTGCCCTTCTTCGACACCAGCGAAGCCAACGACAGCGCTCGCCTCTGCTGCCTCAGCGACTCAACAGCGTCAATAGCACCAGTCACTCCTCCAGTCACTACTGCCGCCCCTATCTCCTTCCGCCCTATCTCCTTCCGGCATTGCGACGGCCAGTAATGGCCTCGACATCCCTGCTGTGCGCTGTTCTCCTTCGACTGCAGCATCTCGCCGGCGCTGCTCCTGAGCGTCGCCACCTGCCGTCGCGCCACCCTGGGCGTGGCTAGCCCTTGGCACAGCCAGACTAGTGCATCGCCTCTGAGGTTGCTATTTTTATAGGTTGCTGTTATTTTGGTTTTGATCATGGTTTAATCATGTTAGATGTGAGCCATCAATCGTCATGATCATCTTGATCATCATGATCATGTCCCTTTGGTTTTGATTCTGGCCATCCGTTAGATCTTGATCTTCATGCTTGATTGGATGTAGGCCGTCGATCTCCTCTTGATCATCCGATTAGATCCTAACCGTCCGATCTCTTCTTGATCGTCACAATCATGATGATCATCAATTTTTTGATCGCAGCCATTCGATCGATTGATCTTGATCTTTATCATTATCTTCATCATCAGGGAAATCTGACCATCCGATCTGATTCGATCATCTTGATCTTGATCTTTGATCTCAGTCGTCCGTTTAATCTGATCATGATAATCCTCTTGATCATCGAGTTCCGTGCTTGGTTTTCGTGATTGGTTCGTGATTTGATCATTGAGTTCGTACCCAGGAATCCATTCCCGTTATTCTTGCTCTTTGTTTCGTTTTCGTTGTCGTCTCTCAGACAAGTAACTTGTACTCAATTCCTTTGTATGATATAAGTCATAAATACCGCTTGTAGTGTAGTTGGGTTCTAGAAACAATTTATGTGTGAATTTCCTTGTTGATATTGTCTCTATAGTGAAAACTTGACCATAGTTGCCTCACGACACATATGACCTGAATTAACCTAGGGTTGACCACTTTTGACGTGTATGTTCATGCTATTTTAAGATATCCGTGTTTGGTGTGTTATTCGTGATAGACTTGTCTTGGACTTGTGATATAACCTATAACATGTTGCTTAGACACCTAATATACTCTATTACATGTTTGGTTGTGTTTGAAACGAGTTTCGTATGTTGCATGTTGTTTTGTGGTTAAGAGGAAAATCTGTATTTTGTCGATAATCAGTTTTGATTACTATTTTAGACCATATTACGGTCAGTATCTTAACTTCAGTAATAAACATGATTTTTAGAGAAATTCGTTTTCTTTCCAAACTTTCTGACCTTGATCGATTTCGTTTTCGTATGTGTGAGATATGATTGTTTTACTACAGAGGTGTATTTCATTTCCAGATTTCGTTTCCTGATGATTTCGTTGACTAAACTATTTTGATACTAGTGCTAAGAATATTATTTTGATCTGAAATTTTTCATAGTATTTCTATATCTATTTAGGGATTACCCAGAATTTTGGTGGATTTTATTGATGAGTTTTATATGCCGTTTCATGCTTGTTTATAAAAACTATACTTGCAGGATTTTGCTCGATGTTCTGTAAAGATTTGTATTTTCACCCTAATTTCTTTTCATGTATGAAAAATATTTATGAAATATGAAATTTATCTTATTGTCTATTTTCATCTTCCTTTGGCGGATTTGGATTTCGTTTCACGGTTTGCGAGATATTATAGTTTTCGTACAGAAGTTTTGGGAATTCCAGATTTGCTAAACTATCATTTCTTGATGTTTTCTGAATTTTGTTGGCTAAACTAATCTTACTGGAAAAGTATGAAACTTTATATTCTGATACTAGACATATATGGGAATACCCCAGATTTTTCCTGGATTTATTTGAGGTGTTTTGATGCTGTTTTCCTGACTGTGAATTCGATCTTCTGATTTCCGACTGAACGTGTTTTTTGGATTCAAACCTTTTTGAGTTATGATGTTGTGAATTACTATATGACTTATATATATTTGATGGATTCGTAAGGGAGTCTATTTTCCAGATTCTTCGACGGATCCAGATTTTCATTTATGTAGCAACGAGATTCTTTGTTTTAGTACAGTAGTGGTTTGCTGTCCTGAATTAGCATTTGCATGATTCTATTCCTTTATGAACTGTATATCATCTGTACCTGTTTATCTATCACCCTGAACCTGTTACATGTTTATACCATACTATTATCACTCTTTTTTCTGCACATACATGTCTGTCAGTTAATAATAACAAATGACCAAGCCGGGGTTAAGGAAAAGATCTAGTAGTGGAAAATATAGAAATGTGTACTGAGAAGAGGGCCCGTGTTCCATATCTATTATGTGTTCATGATTACATGATTTACGACTCTGTTATCTGACCCTGTCTACATTACTTCCTATAGGAAGGTGTAGGGAAGAAGAGAACCACTAGATTCTATCTGTCTGTCTGATCTGATTATCTGATATCTGTCTATCTGAACCCTGAGTACACTGCCCTATGGACTCCACTATGAAATCTAAAGCGAAATTGATTGTTGTAGCAACCATGTGGTGTGGGATGCATGAAGTGCTACATAGTTAGTAATTAATACAAGACTTATAAAAATCTGAATCTGACATCTGTATCTGATTCTGAATCTGAATCTATTATCTGTATCTGCTATCTGGCTATCTGTTATCTGTTATCTGTTATCTGATTATCTGATTATCTGTTATCTGTCTGACATTATCACTTGACATCATTATTGGACACTATCTGTATATCTGTCTGCATGCTATTTGACTTTGACACGTGACACATGTTAGTATACCATGCTAGTTGATTCTGCTATACCATGCTATATCTGTTTCTGCTATCATTTAGATTTGCTAGTTTTCCCATCTACTTGTATCCTGCATTACAAGCGGCCCGTAACTTACATTGACGGAAATCTTGTTTCTTTTTCCTATTCCTGTAATTGTCAAATTGCAGATTTTGGTGATCAGCTGCCCGATGGAGTATATGATCTAAAGTTCTAGTTGGCTAGAGCTTTTGCTATCTTCATTTATTTCCTGTTGCTCATTTTGAACAATGTATCTGTTACTTGGATTCTTTGTGTTTAGTATGACCCAGGATATTGACTTATTCAGATCTGGATTATTTGAGATTAATACATTTTGTTTCAAGTAAATTCTGTTGGTATATTGATTCAATTATGCATGTGTGGTTGATTCTCTTGCTTCCGACTCTGATTATTTTGTGACATGTTGTAAAGATTCCTGAACAGTTTATGGATGATGAAAATCATTCGTTGGGCCAATGTTACGTGCTCGTATTCCGTATTTTGGGGAAGCGAGGCGTGACATTTTTTGTCTCTCTCAGTCCTGATATAATGTTAAAATGAGAATCTTGTTTATTATGTTTGAGTTTGTGCATATAAATCATCATTCTTTGTATATTCGCATAATACATTGCTTATATATATATATATATATATATATATATATATATATATAGGAGCCCTTCGGTTGAGAACTAATTTGGTGAGAACTCCGTGAGAACTCCGTGAGAACTCACGAAGTAGACCCCCCATGAAAAATCCGAACCGGCCATCTCGCTCTACACACCTTAGATAGCATAATATAAAAAAATCAAGTAATTTGAAGTTCATTTGCCCATGATTTACATCATCACAAAATTGTATGGCTGAAAATTCTACTCCATTTGATGGATGGGCAAATGAACTTCAAATTACTTGATTTCTTTATGTTATGCTATCTAAGGTGTGTAGAACAAGATGGTCGGTTCGGATTTTTCATGGGAGGTCTACTCCGTGAGTTCTCACAAAGTTCTCACCAAAATTAGTTCTCAACCAAAGGGCTCCCTATATATATATATATATATATATATATATATATATATATATATATATATATATATATATATATATATATATATATCATGCACCTTAACATTATTAGAGAGTAAATTTATTTTGTATCACGAAACTAATGTGTTGATTAAATATTGTTGTTAGATATTATGTTAGATGGGAGATATTAGTTTAGTCTCATATCGATTATGTTTTAGTTTAGTATTTGCTACTCTCCTATATATAGGAGATATTGTACTCAGTTATAATCAATCCAATAATATTTTTCAATTTCTCTGTTATCCTTAACATGGTATCAGAACACAAACCGTAAATTTATTTCTCCCTCACTAATCTTTAACCATAATTACATAAATTCCCTTCTTCTCCACTCCGAAAACATCAACTCTGGCAACTATCCCCGACAACAACAATAACTCTGGTAACTATCCCCGACTACGACATTAATCGGCATCAACTCTGGCAACATCACCAAAATCCACTACTGCATCAATCGGTATCAACTCCAGCAACATCACCAAAATCCCCCGAATCCTAGCCCAAACTTCCTGATCTTCTAAAATAAAAATAAAAATAAAATAAAAAAATAAAAATAAACCCATTTCCATACCCAAATCCGCAATCCAAACCCATACCAAACCCGCACCCGAAATCCTAACCCATTAAACATTCAAACCTGAACTCCTAACCGTAAACCCTACCTACCTTAACCTCTCCTTCCCCTTGTTCCTCTGTTACTGTCGATCGCAGATTGTCGTCGCCACCGCCGACAGCCGTCGTCCGTCGTCGTCAATCCCAAAATAAATCCATAAAATCCCCACAACAAAAAATTTTGCAGGTACGAGTACTTGTCCTAAGGAACCCTAGTTTCACCATTATTTTTCCGTCTCCACCGATTTCCTCGCGGCTACATCTTCCTCTTCACTCTCCCTCACATCCTGGTCCCCATCCAGATTTAGACAGCAGTAGTGGCGCCATCATCCTGATTTCGGTCTCCTCCCTCCTCTCAGCATCATCCCTAACTCTGCCCCACCCCTTCTTCCAAAACTGGTAGCATCATCCAGCTCCTTATCCTAATCCCGACACCAACAACATCTTCGTCCTCATTTCATTTCCTGCCATAACAACACCAGTCTCACTCCTCCTCGCAATATTTCTTCTCTTACATCTTCGGCCATGACCGTTACTCCGGCCTTGCCATCTCCTGTTGATTGGGCTAATCTTCAGTATCGCCTTGCTAAGCTGGAACTCCAGCTCTTGGGTCAGTGTATCACTACTGGCTCCTCTGCCCCTACATTTTTTGTTACTCCCGGTATGAATTCTTCCTGAATTTTAGATTTTGGTGCATCACATCATCTTACTAGTAATTATACATTACTCACTACCAGCACTGCACTTTCCTCTCACTCTCCATCCCTACACATAGTTGATGTCTCACAAATTCTCACTACACACTCAGTGACTATTATCTCTCTCACTCTCACATTGCCTTATGTTCTTTATGATCTTCATTTATCCATGAACCATATTTCCATTAGTGCATTGTGCAATAGTGGTTTTGTCGTTACATTTGATTCTTTAGGTTGTTCTATTACCGATTCACACACTGGTCAGAAGTTTAGGCATGCTAGTTGACAGGGTCGTCTATATCATCTTGATTTTCTTCATGCACATAAATCTCATCCTAATTTTGCTGGTTTTGTGTTCTCTGATACTGATCTGTGGCACATATGTTTAGGTCATATTAATGAGTCTCGAATCAAGAGTTTAGCCCGTAGTGATGCCCTTGGTCCTCTTTCTTTTACACATTTATCTGATTGTCAGGGTTGTCTTTTGGCCAAACACATATCACTCCCTTTTAATAACAAAAGCAATTCTCAAACCACCCATCCTTTTCAACTTGTTCATTCTGACATACGGGGACCCTCTCCTGTACCGTCATGGACATGCTATCTCTATTATGTTGCCTTCATTAATGATTTCACTAGATATATATGGGTTTTTCTTATACGCCAACAATATGAGATTCATAATATTTACCAGTTCTTTACGACCATGATCTACACTCAGTTCAGTGTGCGCATCAAGAACTTTCACTCAGACGATGCTCGTGAGTATACTTCCACTACTATGAGATCGATCCTTCAGTCCCACGACACACTTTTTCAGCAATCATGCTCTCTTACTCTCCTCTTCTGTTCCTCGTTCTTTCTAGGCTGAAGCTGTCATGACTTTTGTTAGTCTCATTAACATCACTCTCTCATCTACCCTATCTTGTACAACGCCTTATAAGGCTCTTCATCACTCACCACTGGATAATAGTATGCACTGTACTTTTAGGTGCACTGGTTACATCATTCTTCCTCCCACTGAGTGCATGAAGCTCATTGCTCACGCTGCAAAGTTCGTTCACCTAACTTTCAGTTCAGAGCACAAAGACTATCTTTATTATGATCCATCGACGGGTCGTGTCCGTATTTCCCGACACGTCTCCTTTGTGGAAGACTCTTCTTACTACTTGACCTCTCCTAAGGATACTAGCTATCTCGATTCCCTAGTTGTTGGGTCTACCTCCACGAACACCTCTTCACGCATTCCCTTTGATCCCACTTATTTGGCTTATTTCCTATCTCATACAGATGTTACACTTATTGTTCCTCCTACAGAGTCACCACCTGCATCACCAAAACATCATACACCCACACCACCTGCATCCCCATGGCTGCATGCAGCCACCCCACCGACCACAACCCCACACCTACCGATCCACCACTGGTCCATCAGTTTACTCATTCCACTTCGGGCATCCCCCTGACACGTTATACGCCTGATGCCATTGGTCCTTCTGACCAGTTTGGCTTTGCCATCCTAGCTTCTTACTCACCATAGTTTTATGCATATCTCACTGCTATGCATTCCATACGTTAGCCCAGAACCTATTAGAAAGAAATTCAATATCCCGAGTGGCGGGAAGCTATTGCAGAAAAGTTTAGTGCATTTGATTAGACTGGCACTGGGGATGTTGTTCTGCTGCCAATAGGTGTCTAGCCTGTTAGCTGCAAGTGGGTTTTCAAGGTCAAATATCGACCTGGTGGCTCCATTGAGCAACATAATGTTCGTTTAGTTGCCCAAGGATTTACTTAGAAGTATGGCATTGATTATGATGAGACTTTTGCTCCAATTGCACAAATAACTACAGTTCGCACTCTTCTTGTTGTTGCCACCATCCGTCAGTGGTCGTTATACCAGATGGACGTGAAGACTATCTTTCTTCATGGTACCTTATCTGATGTTGTTTACAGGGATCCTCCTCCTGGTCTTACCACCACTCCTCGTCACGTTTGTCATCTACGTCAAGCTATATATGGTCTGAAACAGGCCCCTTAAACCTGGTTTAAGTGTTTTTGCTAAGTCATCGCACAGGCCAGTTTCAGTCAGAGTTCTCAAGACTACTCTTTGTTTATGCGGTCAATACCGCAAGGGAGGGTACTTCTACTATTATATGTTGATGATATGATTATTACTGGGGATGACTCAGCATGCATTGCATCCACCCAGAAATACCTTCACTAGCAGTTTCATATGAAAGACCTTGGCAGACTACAGTACTTTCTGGGTCTAGAGATTGCCCATGGATCTTGAAGGATACTCATTTCTCAGTAGAAATATACATCATACATTATCTCCGATGCATGTCTCTCTGACAGTTGATTAGCCGATACTCCCTTAAAAGCTTCACGTGAAGCTTCGTCCCACATTAGTGAGCACCTTCCCGATCCCACTAGATATATACAGATTGTTGGACAGCTTGTCTACTTATGCATGACTAGACCCGATATTGCTCATGCAGTCAGTGTTGTCAATCAGTTTGTTCCTGCTTCTACATCAGTTCACTATATTTCTCTTCTTCGGATCCTTATATATGTTTAGGGTACTATCACTCGCTCATTATTTATGCCTTCTACATCTAAACTAGAGCTTAGTGCATACTACCGGACGGTATAGCGCATGTTTCTGTCTATTTCTTGGTGATTCGCTAATCTTATGGCAAAGCAAGAAACATGCTGTTGTTGCGTGTTCTTCCACAGAAGCTGAGTATAGAGCGATGGCAGCTACTACTAGAGAAATTGTTCATATTCTTTGGCTGTTATCAGATATAGGTCACTCTTACAGGAGCTACTCCTTGTTGCGTGTTCTTCCACAGAAGCTAAGTACAGAGCGATGGCAGCTACTACTAGAGAAATTGTTCATATTCTTTGGCTGTTATCAGATATAGGTCACTCTTACAGGAGCTACTCCTTTTCATTGTGATAACCAGAGTGCATTACACATTGCAAGTAACCCGATCTTTCATAAGCAAATGAAGCACATAGAGATTGGATGCCACTATGTTTGTGAGGATTTTGAAGCGGGGACCATTTAACTTCATTATGTTACATCTTCACAGCAAATAGCAGACTTCTTCACCAAATCCCACACTGTTCAGAGATTTCGATACTTGGTGGGCAAGCTCACACTGTTCGACCCACCGTGAGTTTGAGAGGGGGTGTAAGACATTATGTTAGATGAGAGATATTAGTTTTGTCTCATATCGATTATCTATCAATTTAGTACTTTCTTATCTTCTAAATATAGGAGATATTGTACTCAGTTATAATCAATCCAATAATATTTTTCAATCTCTCTGTTAACCTTAACAATTGTATATGTACTTAGCATAATAATATTCATTTATTTAGTGATACTCAAGTGTTTATTATCACCTTCATATTTTACTAGTCATTATTGTTTATGAGATGTCCATTGACTTTCTCTTATGCAAGTTGGCTACATAAAATTTATTGTTACTAGTGGTTGGTTAAACATTGGTGTTTATTACTTAATTTTATCTAATCAATACTGCAGTTACAATATCTTTCATGATTTGATGAATGCATATATATAAGTTATTACATATTTACATTAGATGTTAGTGGATCTTTCTTTTAAGTTGATGTATAATTTAGTATATAGTCTACCAATAATGTGATTTTCTTCTACACATGTGCTTGATGACTATTTCTCTCATTCATTTTATTCATCATAGTATTGTATTTGTTAATATGTATGGATGCGGTTATACATAGAAAATATATTCAATATTATTCTCTCTTTTACTTCTTATTTATTTCCTCTTTTATATTTTATTTTTTAGACAAGTATCTCCTCATACTATATTTTCTTCTCTTGCAAGTCTTTCTATCTATGTAGACTCTCTACTTGTACAAATTGACCATGAGCCCCAGCAATCAATATTACGGTAACCCAATCTATCGTGTATTGTATCGTTGCCGAATTATCGTATCGTGCATTGAATATTGAATCGTGACTATTGAATATTGATTATCGTTGCCGAGTACATGATCTATAAAATCCACTACTAAGTCTAAACGTAACTTGTTTGTATGTAGCAACCATGTGGTAAATAAATGGGATGCATGAAGTGATACATTAGTTAGGATTAAAATGATTAATAGACTTAAGAATCACACAACATCGACATTGCATATTGTACATCATTGTTCCTATTGATATCGAATATGGGCTAAGTGTTATTGTTATTAATCATTGAATATTGTCATCGAATATTGAATTATTGTTTATAACCATTGCATCATTACCATGATATTGATTGTTGTTATCGTCCCATATTTTTGATTCCTATTGATCTATTGAAATCATTGTTATTCCGTATTTCCATTGTTCCTTGCTTTCTCTACTTACTGTCCATGACTTGCTCTAAGGACAATTTTTCTCCTCTTTTTAGATGAAGTGTTCACAGGTAATGAAGGAGAATTGTCTACTGGAATTGGAGAACAAAGATTCTGAAGATTTAATGTTTTCTAATTGCTTATCATTTTATTGAACCTAATGTAACGAGACTTATTAATTATTTTTGATTGGATTATTATTGTATTGGGCATATGTCCCAGATTTTATTATTTGTTTCCAGATGTTGGTTTATTGTATTTGGATATTTTATATTGCTTCATTCCAAGTATTATTGTTCATGAGATTATTATTATTGCCTGTGCAATTGTTCTGTATTGATTATATTGTTGAGTTAATGAGATAAACAGCTTATGGGTGTTGTTAGTCATTTGCTGAGCCAATGTCATGTACTCGTATTCCGTATTTTTGGAAAGCGGGACGTGATAAGGTTTTTAGTGGATCAGGGTCTTGGTTTGGATAATATATCAGTCAAATATGACTAACGTAAGGAAGTTTGGTTTTGATTGATATATTAATCAGATTTGGGTTTTAACCGGTTTGACTCAACAGTATGTGCAATACAGAGATCACATGAATAATTGATAACCAATAATCTGGATATTAGTCTTCCTTTTTGGTCCCTTCATATTCAATTCTCTGATTCCTTGTTTCCTTCCATCTCTTGCAATTGTCCTCATTGATTGATTCCTTATTGGGTACAAATTCATTCTTTTTGTACCCATATCTTTTGATTCGGGTGCTATCCTTTCTTTTCTTCCTCCTTGCTTCATTGATTGGCATCACGCGATCTTCAACAACATGTCTGCAGCTTAGATCATCATTAGGTGAGGAAGTGTCATCTTTTGTTCCAAGATGTGTCATTTGGACATGTTAGGATATGGTGAGCCACGAGGCAGATTGTTGGAGTTAATGGATGCTAATGATAGAGTCTTTCCGATCAGAGTAGCACATCGGAAGTGTGGTGGGCCCATAACCCACAGGTCCCAGATTTCTCTTGTTGCTTCTCCCTCTTTGCATTGCTTACTTCCTTATTCATTTGCATTGTCATCATTCATTGATTCTTTATTCAACATCATTCTAGATCGCTCCATTTTCATCCATGTCCTTTCTAATTCTGGTGTTGTCACTATTTTGTCTTTCCCTTTGAATCCCCTGTTTTGTTATTTCACAAGTTTGCCCTTGCTTTGTCCTATGTACCGCTTGAGCAAATTTCGAGGACGAAATTTTGTTGTCGGTGGGTAGGATTGTAATCCCCGTTCCCGTAAATAAATATTTTCTGAATATTTTCTGTATTTCAATTATTTATAAATTCATTTGTTTTAGATTTGTTTTGAACCTTAAAATTATTTCGAACAATGGTATATTTTAACTTGATTTTCTATTCCTAATTGATCAACTATTAATATTATTACTATTTGAATCATTTTAATAAAATTGTTAAACCCAATTCCTATTTTGGTATATAATCTACTGTTACTACTATTATTATTGTTGTTGTTGTTGTTATTATTACTATTATTTTTTGATGTTGTTACTTTTATTATTTTTATTCTTATTATTTTCGTAAAACCGAGCATACTTTATTTTATACGTATTTCATTATTTGGTTTAATGTATATGAATATGTATATTTTATAAACCCTACAATCCTATTATTTCTCATATTGGATTCTAACCCATTATCCAAACCCATTACCCAAACCCAATATCTCAACTAAACCCTATAAATACCCTATTAAAACCCTATAACCTACCTAACCCTACTCCTAATAACCCTAGCTGCCTACTGTGCAGACCTACCCTCTCCCCTTCCCCTGTTCAACCCTCATTTAATGTGCATCTTCAACCTCCCCTATCTCTCGTCCCTGCCATCCTCCCGTCCTCCACTCATACTCCACCATCGCCCACTGCCATCCCGCTCCTCCATTGTCTTCACCCCCCCTCCGGAGTCCTCCATCGACCTCCCAATCGCCTGCCACCATCTCACCCCCATCCTCGTCCTCTAAACCGCTCGAACCCATCGAAGTCCCGCCTGCCCATCCTCGACGACCCTCCACCCTGAGCCTTGCTCGCCTCTCCCCCTCGTCAACATCATCTTCGATCCCCAGCATTCATCGTCGAGCACCCCGTTCATCCTCAACCTCCTGTTTCCCCCAGTCGTCGCCTTCCCTCCATCTTTGTTTTCCTCGCCACCAGCCGAACCCATTGTCACCCTCGTCGACCATCTCGGCACCGCCCTCCAGTTGCCCTCCACACTTCCGCGACTCCAGACCGCGATCCTGCTGCTTCTCTATTTTCCTGCCCAAAACAGAGCAGCCAAACCCCGAGCGCCATTGCTGCTCTCCACCTTCTCCTCTGTGCTTTTCCGACCATCACCACCAGTCGTTGCCGTCGCACGTAGCCCGCCATCGAAGCTGCTTCCGCCATTGCCGCTACTGCTCTATTACTGTTTGAAGTTGTGGAGTGCATCTTCGATCCGGACCCTTGATCGTGATCATGATCCTTGTTCTTTGATCTTAGCCCTTGATCATCTGGAGATTGCTGGATCTCGGCCGTCGATCGCTTTAATCATCTTGATCTCGATCACTCGGTCTTAAATCATGATTTCGATATTTGATCTCGACCGTTGGTTGCTTGATCTTGCACTTGATCGTCGATCGTCATCGAGATCCGTACCCGATCATGATCGTCACTTGATATTTGCTTGGTTTGCGATCGTTGCCGTTGCCGCCGGGATTCTCATCCCGTTATTCTGGTATTCAATTTCATCGTCCATAAGGTAAGTCACTTTTCTCTTGAATTGTTATTGTATCAAATTCAAGTTTTTATTGAAACTCTTGCAAGTAGATTAATCGTTTATCGTATCATTGTATTGACTATCTTTCGTTGGGCTTATTGAGGGTTTACACGAGCAAACCCCAATATTCTTGATATTGTACCACTTTTAACTCTAAAGATAGAATTGTTCATGCATCCATGTAGATAGGGTTACACATATAATCATAACACAATTAATAATTGTAGAGATAATTGTTAGGTTGTATGTTGATTGATCAATTGATGTTGAATGTTATTAGAATTGTGTATGTGTGTATTTTTAATTGTACTTATCATGCTATTACACCTTTCATTTTGATTACATAATTTATTAACTAAAGAATCGTTGCCTATCATGTTTACTTAATTTATTTTATGAAAAATACCCAAAACCCTGTATGTTGTTTGCTAGCTGTATATTGTTTGTTATTTTCGACATAGTAAATGATCTTAAAATAAATAACTTTCTGGATACGACTTGTAGCCCTATGTTTCTAGTTTTCAGAACATCTTGAATTTCTGAATTTTGAGTTGTATAGCAAAAGTTATGATCGTTTTACTACAACTGTATTTTTATTTCCAGAACTTTAGATTCTTGTATGATTCATATTTAATCTATTAAAAGATTTATTTAACATTAAAATATTGCTCTAAAAATTTCCAGATTGTTACTTAACATGTTTAGAAGTCTAATAAATATTTTTACTGAATTTATTATCAAGTTCTTACTGATTCTAAAATTATAATAACTTGATGTCGAATTTCTGCCCGAACATGTAATTTGTAAAGAATGATGTGTTTGACCTAGCTACTGTTGTTGGATTTTGAACTTCAAATATGCGTTGGAACTGTGTGGAAGTCTAGTTTTCAAAATTTCTGACAGTTTCAGTTTTCGATTTCTGACACAGCGGGAATTTGCATTTTTGTACAGACTACTCTTGTTGTCCAGAATTTTATATTCCCGATTTTAATTGCTAAATTATTCCTATATCGTAGTATTGCATGAATCGAAGTATGTACGTTGCATTGCATTATCCTAGTGTCCTATTGTCGTCATTCTAAGTGTCATATTCAAGTTATCATCCTATTGTTACTATCGTTCGTCTAGTAAATTGCATAATGTATAGTTTTTTTTTTAGGAAAATTTTGCATAATGTATAGCTACATCGATAAAATAATTAACAAGCCGAAGTTTAAGCGTTGACTTTAGTAGTGGACAATATAGTGACTGTACTCAGAGGTGGGGCCCGTGTTTCCCTAAATATTGTATCGGCTATTGTTTTATCGGTTGATTGTGGCTTACGAAGGTAACCCAATCTATCGTGTATTGTATCGTTGCCGAATTATCGTATCGTTCATTGAATATTGAATCGTGACTATTGAATATTGATTATCGTTGCCGAGTACATGAGCTATAAAATCCATCACCAAATCTAAACGTAACATGTTTATATGTAGCAACTATGTGGTAAATAAATGAGACACATGAAGTGTTACATTAGTTAGGATTAAAATGATTAATAGACTTAAGGATCACACAACATCGACATTACATATTGTACATCATTATTCCTATTGATATCGAATATGAGCTAAGTGTTATTGTTATTGATCATTGAATATTGTCATCGAATATTGAATGATTGTTTATAACCATTGCATCGTTACCGTGATATTGATTGTTGTTATCATCCCATGTTATTGATTCATATTGATCCACTGAAATCATTGTTATTCCATATTTCCATTGTTCCTTGCTTTCTCTACTTGCTGTCCATGACTTGCTCTAAGGACAAATTTTCTCATCTTTTTAGATGAAGTGTTCACAGGTAATGAAGGAGAATTGCCTGCTGGGATTGGAGAACAAAGATTCTGAAGATTTAATGCTTTCTAATTGCTTATCGTTTTATTGAACCTAATGTATTGAGACTTATTAATTATTTGTGATTGGATTATTATTGTATTGGGCTTATGTCCCGAATTTTATTATTTATTTTCAGATATTGGTTTATTGTATTTAGATATTTTATATTGCTTCATTCCAAGTATTATTGTTCATGAGATTATTATTATTGCCTGCGCAATTGTTCTGTATTGATTATATTGTTGAGTTGATCAGATAAACAGCTTATGGGTGACGTTAGTCATTTGCTGGGTCAATGTCATGTACTCGTATTCCGTATTTTTGGGAAGCGGGGCGTGACACTTTCATTCACCGACAAAACACATAAGTGTTCAGTACCATTTCCTTCGAGAAGTAGTGGAGGAAGAAAGTGTGGATATGCGCAAGATTCACACCGACGAGAACCTAGCATATATTATGACCAAGCCGATCAATACTGACAAGTTTGAACAGTGTAAATCCTCGTGTGGTCTAGCAGTATGTTAGGTTTCGTTGGTAATCTTAGATTACATACAGAGCAGAAAAATTACAAAGAAATATCGAAACCTAGCCATGGATCCATGCAAAAATCATAAATTGTGTTTAGGAGTTATACATTGAAGATGGATCTGCTGTCTCCACAGTGTGCCGATCACAACACTACAATATTGCAGTGCCTCTACGGTATCCACACGAATGGATCAAATCTAGCTTTCCCTCACGCCGCGGTGCTAGCTGCAGAAAAGGATGTTCCTGACGATCTCTCTCTCTCTCATAATTTATGTGACGGCTGAGATTTTCTCATGTATTTATTTTCCACAGATACATATCATATTTTTAGCTGCAGAAAATCAACCCTAAGAGAGTAATGAGGTTGTTGGACTCAAAATCTGACCTGGTTCAGATTCGTGTGTAGGCCTTTGATCTTTAATCAGCCTATTTAATCTAATTAAATGTCCAACCAATGTCAGGAGTCCAAGTCTTACTTGGATCCCCAATTAAATTCATCTTATGAATTTAAATCTTAATTTCGATCCATTCTAAGTGTGTGACCCTGTAGGGTTTCCATTATATTGACAGTAATACTAAAATCATATTCTAGTATTATAAACAGTGAACGGTAATACTTCACTACTACTCAAGCAACGGGAATGTCAGTTATTAGACATAACCTATCCGTGACCAATGTTACCATGTAGTCTAGTCACTTTGTCTAGATGTCTTAATTGACCACAAGGTATAGAGCGTGTCTCCCTTGTATAGTTCAATCTTTGGTTTCTTGATGTCCGAGTAGACTTACTAAAATAAATGAGCTCAATATCTCATATTGACTCATTTGAGCATGGCCATGCATATTGCAGTCTCAATCAATCAAGAGACCCATAGATATCGCTCCTGTTATGTAAGAGAGGCAGATCCTATCTAAGTCACTCACATCCCTCAACATGATTTGTAGTATATCCAATAGTCGACTTTATAATCACCTTATTACAGGCAATGTTTGACGATATTAAAACATATAACTTCTCATGTAGGGAACCGTAGTGACTTCAAGTCAAAGGTCTACATACACCATGGTCACTGTGAGAACCGCTTATGACACTCACGTAGCAATCCATACAGCGTTCTCATGGTGGGTCAGTCCAGTACATTATTACTCTAATATGTATCCATGTGAAGACTTGATATCTTAAAAATCCATGACCCGTAAGATATGGTCATTAGTCTATGCACATACTAGTCTCTATGCATTATTGTTGTCCTAATTCACAATAATACTTGACTAGAGATATTTAATAATAGTGTTCTGATTACAACCAATAGGATCTCACAATCAAGTCATGCACTTTCTATCCCATGATATTGAACCTACTATTCTAAGTACTTTATTATGTTCATTTAATTACAATAAACAACACAATAAATGAAATGCCTCATATATAAAATAAATATCATGATACAATCTAAACCAGTAATGTCAATACACATCTGGCCTCTAGGGCATACACCAACACAGTAACATAAGCAACATAACAGTGGTAAGGTAGAAAGGATGATGTGGAGACATAATTAATCCTCAATCAAGTGTCCAAGTGGGGGAATGACAGGGATGGGGATGACAGGATTAGGTGGGATATCAACATCCCACAAAATTACAAATTAGGTGAGAGATGGCAGAATGACAATGTCAATATCCACCAATCCACCAACCTAATTAGGTGGGATATCAACATCCCACCAAACCACTCTCTCCCGTTGCACTATAAATGAGCTTCTCGGGTTAAGGTAAGAGATGCAGAAGTGAGGAAGAAGAAGAAAGATGGATTAAGAGAAAACATGGTATTACAAGAGTTTTCTCAAAGAGATAATATTGTATCTTTTTAGAGTTAGTTTGTCTACTTTGTATTTTTCTCAAATTTATGAGATATAATTCTTTCTCCTACTATAAGAGAGTTAAATTGTTCTATGATTATATTTAGAGAGAATGTACTCTAATTCCTACTTTCAACAGTAAAATCCTATTCCATTTACCCATGGTTTTTACCCCGTCTACTTTGGGGGGTTTTCCACGTAAAATATATGTGTCAACTTTATATCCACTTTCACAATTTCACTTTAGTTGTGAGGTAGGTTTTGCCCATAACTTTCCTAATAGTTAAACTAATTTAGAATTCATATTCCTTATAAATATAAATAGTGGGAATTCTAATGAATAGATAAAGGAGAAACGAAGGAAGAAGATAATATAAGAGAGATTGCAGATCTAGATAAAGACATGGAGTTTATGGAATGGCAGGCTGTAGAGCTGAAACAACATTTTTTAAAGTACCGAGTAGGGGTTTACACATGTAAAAGATTCACGCTATATACACCATAATTTTATTTGCATCACTTTCTCCCCCAATCTGGTATGGTGACATATTAGATTATATAGACACATTTCAGGATTTAATAGAAACAAAAGAAAGGTATATAAGAAGAGCATTAAAAGACTTAGGTCTAGATTTGTAAGATTATATTAATAAACTGATATCTTCTTAGGAAGAAGCATATAATATCATTCCCCTTCTTCTTTTTGCATTAAAAGACATAGATTTAGATTTGTAAGATTATATTAATAAATTGATATCTTCTTAGGAAGAAGCATATAATATCAACCCCTTCTCCTTTTTGGTATCAGAGCATAATAGATCTTTTAAGACCTAAGCACATAGATTATAGAAAAGACCCAATAGATTTTATTCAAAAACAAACACAAATAACTCATTGTTTAGAATTAATAGCTACTGCTCTCAAGGAAAAGAATCAGTTATTATAAGAAAAACTTAGCAAATTAGAGCTAAAAGAACAGATAAATAGTAATAAACCCAAAAATTTAGAAATAGAATTAGAAACTCTTTGAGAAAAATCAAAAGAAAATAGAAAGATATTAGAAGAAATTAAACAAATTGTTTTTAGTTGATGAATAATCCAGATAACAAAATTATTAACTATAAAGCAATACTTCAAGAACTAGAAGGTAAAGATGCTTACATCCCACAATCTCAATCAGACAAGATGATCTTCTGACAAAATAATCTTATTATAAAATTATTAGTTAAACTCCACCAGAAGATAGATAGTATTCAGAAGCCGCCCTTATCTAAAATTCAGGACGAGATTAGTAAGTTTACACAAAACATATCTAAGATATCTCTAGAACCAACAGGAAGAGAAAGAATAACAAGAAAACCTAGACCAGTACTCTGATTTCCTACTCAAACAATAAAATGAATAACAGAAATCAATCGAGCTTACAAACCTTTACTGGACCCTCAAGAACTCTTAGAAATACATAACAAGATTCAACCAGTAACCCAAGACCTTTATTAGAGAGATTATTTAGCCGAAGAAATAGTAATTGTGGGGTACAATTAGAAGAATTAATAGACCCAGAACACGATTATGAGAGTTCCAAAGAGAGTGATTACTTAATCCTAGAACATTGTATTAAAACGGAAATTTGAATTTAAAACAGAATTCTTTAGACATAACAGAAAATAGGCAATCAGTTGTTTAGGAAATCAGTTTGTCAGCTTACCCTTAATCAGTCAAACAGCCAGTAATGAGCTTAAAAAGACTAGATATAAACTTATGCATCTAGGATTGATAATTAAAGGCATTAAAGGATTAATGAGAAAAAAATTAGGTTGCAAAGTTTTAGTAACACTTTATGATGATAAATGGAACGATATAGAAAAAGGTATGATAAAAAGCATAGAAGTAGACATGAATAGTAACTCAGAAATATTTTATTGCAGCTCTGATTTTATGATAACTATAAAAAATTTTATTAAACATATACATATAGGTATACAAACAAAAGGATATGAAGAAGTGCACAATGGTGAAAATTTACTAGTTCATATAGCATTCCTAGGAAGAATTACAACTAATTCTAACGTAAAATATAAAGCACATATAAAAGAAGTAGTAGATTTATTATGCAACAAAGGAATTAAAATGAGTAAGCCCTTAGAATATGATTCAGCTAGACTAGCAGGATTAGATTAAAATTTAGAAAGATTTATTGAACCTATTAGAACTATAGTACCACAAGACTCATTAATCTATACCGATACCCAGGAAAGAACTCGTGTAAGGTTTACATACTATGTTCCTCAAGTAATAGAAACATAAATGATATAGAAACAGACTTAGAATAAGATCTAGTCCGTATAGAATGTATGCATACAATAGAAACAGTTAAAATACTATACCCTAAAGAATAAGGAATGCCAGAACTTGGCAAAAATGAATTACTAGAATTAGAAGAAATGCATTATAAAAACAAATCTATTTTAGAGGATGAATATCTATATTATGATAATGAAATAATAGGAAATTTAGTAGAAGAAAGAGATGAAATAAATGATCAATTAACGCACAAATCAGATATATCCTATAAGAAAGAATAAGTAGATGCATAAGAAGTTAGCACAGCAACATCTGCATCTCCATCTCATAAAACTGTAGCATTTAGCATTAGTGATTATAAAGGAGGAAATATGCCTAGAATTCCTTATCTTATCACGAATCAGAAAATAAATTTAGTTCAGTCCAAAATTCCAATGACTAGTCCATAGCAGATGGCTACCGGTAAAGACTCCTCAAATTCGTCGATGGATGTGGCTTTCCAAAAAGCCAAGACAAGGGCAAAGCTCTAGAAGATGTCGTAAGAACAAGTGATTATACTCAACCGAAGGTAGATGACTATACTCAGATCATGCACATACTCCAACAAATGGAAGAACTACGATATATGCCCAAACGCTCTCAGACAAAAAAAATCAACAAAGAAAAAGAAGGAATTTTTAAGAACACTAATTGCTGAATAGGTGTCCCATGCCCATAAAGAAAGCAATATCAAAAGAAGAACGGTTTGACGTGACAGAAAGTAATGAAAAAGAAATTCGAGAAGATAAAAAGGAAGACGATAAGGACGTGACGTCAGAAGAATCTAATCAAGAAGACCAGGGATCAAATTCTCTTTCCTTTGATTCGATAGCACTTCACAACTTGGACACGTAGAAAGCAAAAAAGAGACGCCAACCACAACTCAAAGACACGTCAAAAGAATCCATTACCAAAAGGCGCACTCATAGAACGGACTACACCTTGCCACGTAAAAAGAAAAAGACATGGACATACTGCCTCCACGTAGCTAAGAAGAAGATTCCAGAACCTTCTAAGGTCTATATAAAGACCCCAGACCCTTCTCAGATCAGAAGCAACATCCACTTCCATCCTTCTAAATTCTCTCCACCTTTTCCTCTTGTAAACATCATTGTATGATAAAGAAAAGAACAAACTCCTGCTAAGCTTGGACTCCTCCATTGTAAGTTTTCCTTTTCTCCCCGAATGGGAAAACCCTGAGCTATGCATGTTATATATCCCTCTTATGTATATTAAGTTGAATTAGCATGTTTTCCTTCTGGTTCACTCTACTTTTGTTTTTCATGAAACTGATCTAATTCCTAAGCTCTTGCATTGATGCGTATCATAACAGCATAGTTAGGCATTAAGAAGTTCTTAATAACCTCGAGTGACTTTATAAGCAAAAAGGGCCGTGAGTATGAGTGAAGACCGTGGATATGCCAAAAAGGGGAAAGTGGTTAAGTTTAATTGAAAACTCTAATAGGGCTTGATTCACTTTGATATGTCTTAAATGTAGGGGTGACCGATCATACCGAAATGAGCCAACCGACCGGTTTTCCAACCGAACCAATCGATTCGGTACCGAAAAATTTGGTTACTAAAAGTATAGTACGGTACAACCATACCGAGTTCTAAAATCCGGTTCGGTTTCGGTATGAATATGGTTCAGTCAGTATTTTACCATACCGTACCGAACTATTACTCGATTAGTCTTTTTTTCTGAACTATTTACTTTACTTTTTATATTTTTGTGGTCGAGAAGTGATTATATGCATGGAAATTTGGACCATCTCAGAACAATTTAAACTCAACATTTCAATTGTGAAACAATGATATTGTGCATGGAAAAATGGTTCTTTGTTTTTATAGAGTAAATTGTTTGAGGTGTGCAAAGAATTACAATCTTGAATTGCAAATGTAGATTCAAACATTTAGATGACTAAAATGTAGTTTCATGCTTTAACAATCTTCTTCAATGATCAGAGAGTTATATCTTGATAATTGAACAATGTCCCTTAGTTTATAGTCTATTGTTCTTCTTGATTTTTTCATTTTTATTTTTTATTGTAAATCATAACACATGATTTGGAAGATAGGGAAGCAGTCCATTAGAGGTGATGAGGTAAAGCAAAAGAAACTGATTGAAATACGTTGAACGTTGAAAGAATGCGATAAATTCGGAGTTGCTTGGATCTGAAATTTACAATTTACTATGGCTGTCTGTAGAATGGTATTTAATGTTGTTGGATCATTCACTGGAAACAATGAGGCTTATTTTCTGGTTGTAGAGGGTGTAATGGGTAGTCTCAACTAGTTCTTTTTGCATACTGTTAGTTCATATTTGTGTGTATTTATCAGTACAAACTCTTCATATAATTGGACCAATAGATGAGTACTTTCTAGTTTTTTATGATTCATATCTATCTGTATCGCATTACAAACTCACAACAAAACAAATTAACTGTTCTACACATTATGCAGTAACTACAAATGCAACTCCAATTAGTTAAACAGAGTGGCTTTACCACTTATTTACTCAAATAAAGTTCATATAAATAAAAATACATGCAAATATACTTGGTCTTGTTTATGTGCTTGTTTATGTGCTGTGCAAAAGCAAAGAATAGTATTTTCTTTTTTGATTTGTAGCATATTATATACTCCTGAATCTTTTCTTGGTGCAGGAAAGACACTTAATGGCAGAAAAAAATATCGAGGATTTTCCATGTTGCTCACATCCAGGATATTGTTAACTTGTTATTTTTATTGATACTGATATTTGCTAAGGTATTTGTTGGGTCATATTTGGTATAACACCAATATCGAACCGTACCAACTGAAGTAGTCGGTATACCGAAGTTTCGGTATACCGAACTTTTTTGTTGGTAACGGTTTGCATTTTTTCAAACTGAACTAGTTTGGTATGGTAATGGTACAATGTCAAAAAGTTTGGTACCGTACCGAGCCCATCCCTACTTAAATGGGAGGTTAGGGATGATGATGATGAAAAAAAAAATGGCAGGCTATAAAGCTGAAACAACATTTTTTTAGACACGCTTTCACTGTCTGAGCTGCTACTGGAATGTACGCTGTCACTACTAGCACTAACTCGATCATTGTTCATAGGATTTCAAGAGAATTAGGTAGGATACGTCTTGATTGGTTCATAGAATAGTGATATGCTGATAACAAGTTGTAATTCCGTGTGTTTTTTTCTTTTGGACTCGTATGGACTATTATTTTGTTTTTCATCTTCGGCCTTGGTTAGCTCCGAACAAAATCTTCATAGTAAATGAGGGTTCTTTGCAATTTACCCTGCAGATTGTGATATATGTGTCATTAATCTGGAATGCGTCAAGCTTGTAGCTATTAATTGGGGATTCGCTTTGGCTTTGCATTTTCTGGACCAACAAATAATACGGTTTTCATATCTCAAGACAATCGATCACGAAGGTGAATTTTAACACTAACCTTTTAACTAGCCAAATCTCATAATTGCCGAGGTTTTTATCCTCCTGTGACAATGCAGTATTGCAAGCATTCATCTAAGATATTAGAAAAAGATATTTGTAAACACCATCAGTGAAGGAGAATGTTGTATGATACACACAAAAGTACAAATGATAATACATTGTGATTTGCTGTACACTCTACTATCTACTCCATTTGTTCAACTTAAAAGATGTTATCTTCCTCTTCTTGTGGGCTCGGTGCTTGTCTGCAAGCCGTAGCTTCCTCTTGGCATAACGCATGGGATTCACGACAGCAATGAGCTTCTGGTCATTCTTTCTCTTGTCCCGTTTCTTCTTGAGTTTGTTCCGTATCTGATTGTAGACTAGAACAAAATTCTCTTCAGATAGTATCTTTCGCATACTGTCTCGAACCTCTTCTGCTAACTGCTTAACTTCATCTGAATAATAGAAAACACAAATTGTTTTTGACATTTTTTGCAAAAAGTAGAGTTCAAAATATAAATAATAAGAATACATATAGGGCAATGCTCCATTGCAAACGGGTCCGTGCAAACGGGTATACAAACCACCTAGGCCGTTGTTCCCAACAGCGGCCTAGGTTATAATATGCCTGATGCCGCTGTTCCCCAACAGCGGCCTAGGTGAATTGCAATGGAGCATTGCCCATACATATAAATTAGGTTTCTGGTAGGATGACTCACCCCCAACTGTCTTCCCTGCAAATCCTTCGCATATTTTGTACAATGGAATCAGTAAGTAGAAGGCATAGTCATGGCATCCTTCAAACCCAATTTTTGATGAGACCATTCTGAAGCAGTTCAAAATAATCTTCATCTGCAGACAAGATGGAAGATTAGGGAATAGTTCAATTGCCAAGACAATTAAGATTAGTTATTATTACGAAATTAATTTCCTCATCAACCAAAGTTCTCACAATAACATTCTTCATAAAGAATACAACTAAATAAACAGGTATATGTATAAATCATGAATGTATGAGCGCATGTGTGGGTGTTGTAGGTCGGCATGAACAACTAATAAACAAGTAAATTTAATATAAATCATCAATGTGTGTGAGAGGGGGTGCTGGAAAATTCAGTTAGGAACCACAACCTGTTAGTATCCAAACAGTATAACTAACATTAATTCAGTCTGAACTCAAAATGCAGAAAACCACAACAAATTATGACAGAAAATAATTCTAATATGGATCTCACAGTATTAGGCAGGTGTCTTTTAAACATACCCCCCCCCCCCCCCCCCCCCCCCCCCCCTTCCAAAAACATTTTGCAGTGGCATTTGTATATTAACACTATGACTAAGATATAGCTTCTGTTTTGTGATTTTGAACTGTTTGCTTTTAAGAAGTCATCATCTTATGATGTGAGGCGTGTTTTATGTCTTTGCATTTGGCACACCTGTATAACGAAGTTATTAATAATAAATTGTTACCAAGATTTCACAGAAAGAAATTTGTGTTTCAAAAGTAACACTTTGTTTGATCATCAGGTTTGGTTATATAAAATTTACAAAACAGAAACAAGTTAAATAAATAGTGCGCGCATTAATTTTTTTTAAAAAATAAAAGTAAAAACACTGATTTACACGTGCAATGCATGAATTAATAAATAGGATTATATATTTTTAAAAGTAAATGTGAAGACTATAATGAGAGAGTTTACACGTGCATTGCACGTTAGGTAGATTTACAACTCCAACTCTTCCATTATAATAGTTATTATATATTATATTATAGATAGATATGGATAGTTAATAATTTACACGCGTGATGGACATTTAATATATTTTTAAAAAGAATTAAATTTAAAAATATGACGTAGTGAGGACTCGAAGCTTAGACCTCCTTCATATTAGTTATGCACGTGCAATGCATGCGTTGGTAGATTTACAAATGACACTAAGGCCTTCTCCCATTATAATATTAGAGATTAGAGATTAGAGATTAGAGATTAAAATGTATTAGTAACAGAAGACTTATCATCCTGAAGAGTTTGCTTACTAATACAGCACTCAAATAGAACTGGCAACAAAACACAACAATTAGCACATATTGAGATTTTTTTACTAAAAGAACATCTTTTAACTGAATTGGAAGCTTACTAGTCAAAACAGCGACAACCATTCTTAACGACACAATTTCATTTCTGGTAACCTTTCACAGCGAAAGATTCTTCTTAATTGGTTTTAACTATACGCTCCTATACTGTGAAGTAGGTGAAGATAATACTTTGTAGTTGCTCAGAGAAATTCCATTGCAAATAGTCAAAGCACAGAAAACCATTCGTCGACGATGCAATTACTTAAATTAATCTTCAAGCCCATAAAATCAAGCCATTCGTAAGATAACTACCATAAAAAGGAGTTTATTTATTGTTATAATATGCAGGTAGAACATACTATACCATAAATAAATCCCAGATTTTTTGCTAAAAACTCACCTGTACATCCTCCATATCCATTGCTATCTTCCCCATCCTCTTGACTAAAGGTGCAACAAGGAGTGACTGAAGATTTTTGTTGCTTTCATTACCAGACTGAGTTGTCTCCAAGGAAGTCTGACTTGCAGCATTTGTTGCAAGTATAAATATTTCCTTTGCCTTACTGGATCCAAGCAGCTGAAAAGCCTCGAGATATGAACTTTGATCACGTTGATCGAGTGTGCCCCAGTACTCATGCAATACTGGATGAGCCCTCTGTTTTGCAAAATAATGTAAATTGCAAACGGTACATAAAAGATTCTGCGTTATGAGGTTGCTTGTTGTATCATCATCGGTGAGTTGTGCCTTGAGCTGGTTCAAGAGCAACACAGCGATTAGAAAAAGTCGGCTTGGGCTAGCAAGATACGAAGCTCCAAAGGACTCATTAGCATGATTAGATCTGCCAGCCTCTGATAAAGTAGAGAAATGTAAGGCAACAAGGCGGTTGGATATGTTCCGCAACCATGCATGTGGATGGAGCATGAACCTAAGAATCTTTCCCCAAATCACCTGAAAAGAAACATGGAGAAGAGCATGCAAAGTATTCAAGATTTACTAGAATTAAATAAAAGAAACAATGAAAAATGTCACAGATGACAGGTATTAATTATGTAATCAGTTATACATGGACATTTACCAAATTTCATAATTTTTGCAACCACTTCATTCAAGATGAAAGACATTCTAAATTTCACAATATTCAATTTTTGGACCATTTAATGGCATGCATACAATAATGAATGAAATGGAATGTATCGTTCAATTTGTGACAGAAATTGCATTTGAATTAATATCCTGCGAGCGAAGTTTCCCAAAGAAAAGGGGGAGAAGGGAAATGTATGGTTTCCGTTTAATACCCATTTTTTGAAACAGGTTAGTGGCTGTTTCTGTTTAAAATCCTCTTTTCCCCGTTTTACAGAACACTGCTTGCGAATATCCAAGCCATATCCACATGTATATGAGTGTGTGTCAGCATTAAATCCTCCCAAACCATAACTAGTTATGCCCACCCAAAGAAGTGTATGGTGTCATTAAAATTGGAAATCTCACACTATAAGTTTTGATCTGTCTCTTAAAAAGATCTATTGACAAAATATGCATCTTTAGTACTAATTGGACATGCATCTTTAGTATTAACCGTTAGTACAACTTAAAGAGGCATCTCAAAACATGTAACACCGCGTACTTAAGCGGGTATATATATAATATTATATAGAAAGAGATGGATGGTTGGTTGTTGTCCTATAAGAGAATCCTATAGAGCTTGATTCAAAGAAAGATTGATGATGAGCCTATAGGATTGATTATGGGGCATAGGCAATATTGCATGAAAATGGAAGAATGCATGCATGGGTGAAAGTGACGTTGGCTTTGGCTTTGCATGGGGGCTAAGTCCCATATCGGAGGTAAAATAGGGTAAGTGTGAGTTTATATTAGGAACCACATGATAAAAGGTCACCAAATGGTTAACCACCTTTTTTATGGTGTCTGTGGTGGACGTGGCTAGAGTTTTGTGTCCGTTCTTTCGCGTGCGCGCACACGTAGCTGCGTGCGCGCACATGTAGCTGCGTGCGCAGCTGAGCCGGGCTCGGAGCGTTACAAAATGGTATCAGAGCCGACTTTCAACACCGATTGTAGGTCAGAGTAGATGAGCTCCTGAGATGGAACTGAAAAGGACAGTGCGCTGGTTGCGACCGGGGGCAGCTTGCTGGTTGAATCAGGGTAATCTACTCCACATTGGCTAGAAAGAGATCCTGGAGCATGTTGCAAGTCCCGAGCTCAGCGAGAACGCTGAATTCTTAGGGAGGGGTGTAAGTAGCACCCCGTACTTAAGCGGGTATATATATAATATTATATAGAAAGAGATGGATGGTTGGTTGTTGTCCTATAAGAGAATCCTATAGGGCTTGATTCAAAGAAAGATTGATGATGAGCCTATAGGATTGATTATGGGGCATAGGCAATATTGCATGAAAATGGAAGAACGCATGCATGGGTGAAAGTGACGTTGGCTTTTGCTTTGCATGGGGACTAAGTCCCATATCGGAAGTAAAATAGGGTAAGTGCGAGTTTATATTAAGAACCACATGATAAAAGGTCACCAAATGGTTAACCACCTTTTTGATGGTGCCTGTGGTGGGCATGGCAAGAGTTTTGTGTCCGTTATTTCGCGTGCGCGCACACGTAGCCGCGTGCGCAGCTGAGCCGGGCTCGGGGCGTTACAAAACATGAGTTAGCCAACTTCACTTTCAAAAGTAAGCCTTTTGCAGAGCCTGAAGCACCTTATATATAAAGGAGAGGGAAAACAGGACCTATTGCGACGGAAGATTAATGAAGTTTACTGTGGAACAAATGGTTCATGACTATATCTGATGAAACAAGGAACAATGTCACTAAGCAGTTCTAAGTGCAGTCCAGATGTAAATTTGGAAAGACTTCTTTCTGATATTCTATATAAGCTAAGCCCCTGATATCAGTAATAGCCAATGCAGATGGAAATCATACATTGAACATCATGGTCTATTTTATCAGAGTTATTAAAGGTCATTTAACACTTACATAAATATAGCTTCAGAAAACAAACTATGGCAGTTCATTAATGAAGGAATCAGTACTTACCTCAAGGTTAATATCAAAATGCAGTTGAGGGAAGTGAACCAGCATGGCCTCCAACATAATAAGTGAATAATAAGCCTCTTTCCATAATGGAAGTACCGGCTCATTGGTTAAGTTGAAACCTTTAAAGTTGGTAGCATCAATAGATGATGTCAATATGTTGTTTGCAACTTGAAGTATATTACTAATATGCTTCTGAAATCCCTTTCTCAGTGCTTCAACCAACAAACCTAGAACCTGTAGAGCACACCAACCAAAATTAGTATAACAAAATTGGTAAATCAACCTCATAAGTTTGATCATTAAAAGTTTACAGCTTTGAAAATGATTATCTTCAAATTCTAAAGCTTCCAAATGCTGACATGTCAATGCATACCAGTAATGGTGAATTTTTACAAGATATAAGGTACATTCTCTGCATGTAGAAGAAAGAAAAATTGCAGCTTGGGAAGTGACAAAAAACCAAACCCTTGAAAAATGAGATGGCCCTATCACGAACATTAATGAGGATTTCTTGGAAATTGAATACTTATAAGATTATTAAAAAGCATAGTAAAATCAAATGTATGGTTATGATTTATTTACACAGATGGTCACGATTCAATGGTAGCTACATATCCACATGAACCATCCAATTGGAACTATAACAGTAGAGGTACTCGTATTCCACAAAAATGTGTATATAGAGATTAAATGTTCAGAAAACTATCTCAGCTACAGTTTGTGTTGGGTCATTCCCCAAAGAAATTCCAATAGTTTAACAGCTTCTTTCTGTTTTGAATATAGAATATGGGCATTTTAGAACTGTCTTAAGCAAACTAAGTGAATCTGTGAAGACAAGTAAAATGACACAGCAAGACCGGCTCCTACTCAGTGGGAAAACTGCACTATAAAATGTAGCTAGTCAAACTCTCATATACAGTTACAATACCTACATTAAATCCATGCACAAAGCAGTGGGTGCAAACTTTTTCCCACAAGTAGGCAATAAAGATGATAAATTGCTTTAAACGAACGGAAGCTAGTCAGATGAGGTAATTTGTTATAATTATATAGATCATTCATGTTAATAGATGTATATTACTTGAGATGGACTGGAAAAAACACATTTCCTACAACGGCATTATGAATCATCTGATAAGCATTGTAACTATTATTTTGAGACAAGGATGATGATGAAAATGGTAAGTCATGGGTCAATTGATGAGCTAGGAAGCACAGACTCTTTACGGAGACTCTCGCACCCGAGTCGGACTCGCATCGGACTCGGGTGCGGCAGGGGTGCGGCGGGGTGCGTGTCCCAGTATTTTATATTAACATTTTTAATGGATGCGGCTAGGGTGCGGTTTGGGAGCGGCAAGGTCCTTTGCTATAAAAAAAACAAGAAAAAATCCCTAAATCCCACTCTTTTTCTCTCTCTATCTTATGTTTTCTCCACTCTTCGCCGTCGACTCTGCTTCTCCACTCGTTATCGTTAATTCCTCATTTTCTCTGCCATTGACTCTGCCGATTCCTCCACCGTCGACTCCTCCACTCTTCGACGTCGCCGCCTTCTCTCTGGTAATCCACCATTAAACTTTGTTGCTTCCTCTTGCCAATATCCACCATTAAACTTGCTTTGAGATTGGTGCACATACTTCACTTATGATGAAGTTATAAATGTAGTTTTTGCTTCATGTTGTGATTGTATGACCATAATTAATCCTTTATTGCTTCCTGTTGTGATTGTACGACCCCACAAAAGTTCGTACAATCTTAATTAATCATTTTTGCTTCCTTTTTTTTTGCTTGCTTGTTTTCTTGTTTGCTTGTTTGTTGTGATTGTATGAACTCAAATATACATAATAATATAATATGCTTGTTTGTTGTGATTGTATGAACTCAAATATACATAATATGTTTGCTTGTTGTGATTGTATGAAATGAAATCTCTTGGTTAATGTATGATTATTAACAATGATTTTAGTTTTTTATACAAAAATATAAATATTAATATAAATATATAATATATAAAATAATTATTTAAATATTGGCCGAATCTCAGCCGCACTCGCTTCCTACTGTTTTTGGAAATTGCCGCATCCCCGCACCCGCATCCCCGCACCCGAATCGGTGCTTCCTAGTTGATGAGTGACGGTCAGAATTTCTGTGAATACAGACATTGACAGATGACCATTTAACCGAGTCATTGACAATGGAGTAAAGGCAGCAAAGGCTGCAATCAATAATTGACCAGACTGAAATTATAATAAATCAGTCAACGAATCACATAAAGAGTTTTTATTCTTGAAATAGTGGGGCATCATCTAAATAATTAAAAACTTCCGGAACACTTATTTATTATATGAAGAATGATTAGCCACGAACAAATTATTTTAACAATGAAGGACTTCGATGAAGTTCATGCAAAACACAGAAAACACCATTAAATTAGAAGATAGTAGATATCATAAAGATGACAAGATGAACCTGAGCTGCAGCACTCCATAGATGTTGCTTCTCACCCATATACCATGAGAGGCTGTAATCTAGAATTAGATTTACGGCATGATGGCTAGCATGCGTGATCAGTTCTCTCAACACAGTTGAAACCAGTGATCGTACTTTTTCGTCACGCTCATTGGCTAAAGCAACCACGAGATGGAGGAAGAATGTCTGGGCCTGATTATCTATCACACTTTTAGGAAATTTGACTATAATAGCATGCAACATTTCAAGAACAGCTTCCCTTCCAGAAGAATGTTCATAGCTGAAAATCAAGCAAATAAAAGTATTAGATAAACATTTAAATGAAATAATGAATAATAGATTCAGAGATCCTCACCTAAGATTTGTAAGCAAGAAATCAATATGTTGTTGCAGGCATTTCTCCGAAAGACTGTAGTCAAGAAGAAATTGTAGTAAGATTTGGCTACACTTCTTGCGAATTGGCTCCGATTGACTTGTTACCATTAACTCTGCAACTCTTAAAACAATATCGTAGATCTCATGGACTACAAGCTTTCGGCCAACTATGCTCTTCAAAAGTGAAAGAGCAACCGGGGAAGGATTGGTTAGAAGATCAATGAACATTGGGAACTGAATCAGCATGTGTAATTGATCATGTGATAGGGATATCCTAGTGCTTTGGAGTAAAACAGTGAGCAATTTAAGACAGGATTGCACAAGTGGGTTCATAGCATTGCTAGGTTTCTGAGCAATATCCAGAAGTGAAAGCTTTATTTTATCAGCCTGTGCTCGAAGGGACGGCAAAGGCAGCTTGATTAGTGGAACTAGGCATCGAAAAGTAACTGACAATACATCCTCATATTTGGAACTCATGCAGTTCCCAAGCAATATAACAAAGGGGTCTAACATTGATAGCAACTGCTCATCATTCTTATTCAATTTTATGTTCTTCAAACGGTTATGCAATACTCCAAGGGCAAACACAACAATAAGATGATAATTCCTTGAGGGTCTCAAAGTAGGTTGATTAGTTGAAATTTCTGATTTATCTTGAGAAATGGAATTTTCCTTGGCAATGCCATCTTCTATGAGCCCATACACAAAGACAAACAGTTCTGCCAACTCTGCTGAAGGATTGCTTTCAATACCTAGAGAAATATGATATAACATTTGCTCAAGTTTTGATTTTGTTCTTGGTGTAAGATGTTTATCAAGATAAGCACTGACAGGGGAAAGCAGCTTAGGAGCATGTGTCCTAAAAGTGATGTTCTGAGATATCAGCTTCAGAGTCTCGAAAGACTTGTTTTTCCTGGTTTCTTTCATTTTTGAAGCAATTTTGTCAACATCTTTCTCCTCAGCAACTTCACCAAGAATGTCATTTTCAGTTATGGATAAAAGCTCTTCCAAACAGTAGTCGAACTTCCCAACAGAGGGTTGCAGAAGCATCTTTGACAAAATAAAATTGAGGGTATACCCCAAAACGTGCATTTCAAATCCTCTCTTCAAAGTTGCTTTCAAGACTTTCACAATTAAGTGCAAGTTTTCTATTCCCAATTCCTTAGCACATGCAGCCAAAGCAGCTCTTGCTTCATTACGAATGCTTTCTAAACGATGCTTCAGGAAGTTACAAATGCGATGAATGATGCTTTGGAGTTGTGATTCCATTGTTTCCTTCGGGAACAACTTAAGCAACTTCAATGCAGCGAGACTGATATTGAGATTGACTTTCTCAGAGTCCAGTGTCAGCAGCTTCATAACTTTGGGTAAGACTACCTTCTGCAGACAAACCTCTATCTCAGATGGTATGTTTGATTCTGCACTAATCCCTGCAGCACTCAAAGACCTTTCAGCATTGTCAGTGTTCAGATCGACAGCTGGGGCGGAAGTATCAATGAAAAAATGGAATTTATCCAAGACTTCACATATTAAACGTACGAGGAGTTTTCCTTTGTCAGGTTTACACTTCAACTCATTGAAGCATCTCAGCAAAAATCTTCGGTATGGCTCCCACTGCAGTTGACCTGATATAGAACCAAGAGTTTCGACACATGCATTTCTTAGATGCTCCCCCTTCCCATCCTTCACAACAAGCATCATGTTGAAAAATAGAGGAATAAAAATCTTCACATTAATATTCTGCAATATAACAAAACAGTCATCAAAATTTGCACTATTTTGACAATTACAACTATAAATATTAAATGAGAAACTACGGATACTGAGTAAAACTGCTGACTCATGACTAAGTCAAGAGTATAAAACATGTTTCTAAACCTATCCCTTCTTGAGAAACCTTCAGCCTTTCATCAGTTATAAGTCCAGATTATTTACCTCTGCTAAGCCAGCACTAGTGGCATTTCTGAAACGTTTCAATGCCCTTGCTCTTCTATGTATCTACGAAAAAAGTGAGAAATTTAAGCGAAAATGCCATTGAAAATCACATATATGAATATAGGAGAAATCAAAGATGATTACCTGCAAGTGAAGAATATTGTTAAAGAAATCTTTTTCTGGATCCTCGCTACATAAAATTCTGAATGAATCTAGATCTTGATCTTGAAAATTCTTAACCATATCTGGCATCAGAGCAATCCATTCCTGAATTACATCCAAACAATAATTAGATGACAAAATACAAAAAGTGAATTAAGTAGAGCCACCAAAACACGTACTTTTTGAATGGAAATATCCTTGCTCATAGATTCACCAATATTATGTAGGATAACCCTCTTTATTATCCGTTGAATGCAGGGTTTCGTCCAAATACCAATAGCACTATCTGTTTCCAACATATCTTTGCAATTTTGAGTATTGTTATTCAAAACGGACACTGCAAATTGTATAAATAACTGCAATGTCGACGATGCACTTTGACGTAAGACTAAATCTTCAGATGACATATCATATACACACTGAGACAATATTGTCAATGCATGCTCTTCTTTGAATGAAGAAAACATATCCGATTTTATTGACTGATAAGCTTTGGTTATGTTGTCATAATCAAGCTCTCCAATTTCTGAAGAAGATGTCGCATTCAGATTTCGAAGAAGTCTAGACTGCACTCCAGATCAAGATGAAAAATTAAAAATAAAAATAAAAAAATTAAAGATACCAGTCACAAAAGCATTAGAAAATAATGAGAACATAGAAGAAACTATTACCAGAAAGGCTAAAGATGGATCAACCAATGATAGGCCATCAAGAATATCACAAATGCACAATCGTATGTCCAATCCACAAGAAACAAGGAGAGGATTGACTGCGTTGAGAATTTTTCCAGTTGTTTTGTCACTCAAGAATGGA
This sequence comes from Hemerocallis citrina, assembly GCA_017893485.1. Taxonomy (NCBI): domain Eukaryota; kingdom Viridiplantae; phylum Streptophyta; class Magnoliopsida; order Asparagales; family Asphodelaceae; genus Hemerocallis; species Hemerocallis citrina. Next base: position 200,508,425 of record CM030363.1, on the reverse strand, counting down.
AGAATCTCTTTCATGGCATGTAAACCTTCCAAACACTCATCTGCAGTTATAACAATAAAACCAAAAAAACTCAAAGCTTTGCCCAGAATAACAATAAACAGTAATAAATGAGGATATTTGTTCCCCTATTCTAGCATCAGAGAATAATCTCAAAGGTACATGTTTTGATTTATCTTAACCATGATTATGATTAGAAGTTAAAATAGAAAGTCAAACTAAGCAAATGTTTAGAACTATATACAAAACAATCAGGATAGCTTTCCTCAAAAAGTATAAATAAAACGTCAAGACAATATGAGCACCTCTCACCTGAATTTAAAGCTTTTCTTTTGAAAATAGGTAGTAATATGTTTGCAAACTGCTCTGCTGCCAAAGGATCCTTTATATATTTCACTAACAGTTTAAATATCCTAAGCTCCGTCTTGCCAGACAATATGGAAGATTTCCTATAGACAAGTGAAAGGTAAACAGATGTTAGAAAATTACTAGTTTACCAGCATTGTCAAAATGGTACCTCCATATACAGTACAACAAAATACAACACACTTGCAAACAAATGCCAAAACTTAGGAAATGAAACAGACCATTAATAAATAGTTTCACTCAACTTTCCAAACATGGTATAAATACGAAAACAGGCAAAGCATTGCATTCACATGGAAATACAAAAATTACAAAAAAATAACCTTTCATGGAGTCGATTATCAACAACCTTTTACAGAGTCGGACTTCTGTTCGCTTTCATATGCTTGTTTATTTACTCATGTGTGCTTCTATAGACAACCATCTCGACAAGACACTATTGACTGTCAGGCTTCTCATATCCTCTCTTTAAAGAAAATTCTCCTTGAAGTGATAATATTTAATTAACATGCTTTTTAAATAGCTAGTCAGTAATGATCTACTTAATGAAATATTCATCACTGTAAACATAGGCCGGAAATTAGGCAGACAAATACTGAATGATCCATTTCAGTATCTGTAGTTTTGCGGAAAACATTTTTTTTCTTTCTTGTTTTCTGCTTTTTTGCGTCCTTCCTCACTATCCACATCTATTTCCTCTTTTTCCCCTCACCACCACCACCCATCCTCCTTTTCATTGTCATCTACTTCTAAGCAAACATGAGTCAATTCTGCTGCACATATATCATTCTTTAATCAAATTTTTGAATGCATCTTATATTCTTTTTGGCAGACAGATAACATCTACAGCATTGTAGTTTCCCTTAAAGTTATAAATATCTGTTTGAGTGATTTCCTGATATTAACAACTGTATTGATCTCATATCAAATATCTTCCAGTACACACTCTACTTGGATAACCAAAACCCCACCACAACCCCTGGTCCCCTATATCTGATATTTAGATCATCATCAAAGCCTAACTTTGAAACTTCTTGCTCAGTATTCTCCTTCACCCAGTTCTGAGATGAGTTAAGACGTTTACTTCCTCGTACACTCGATTTAAAGGTTGAAGATGTGTTCACAATAAGCTCAAGACTTGCTTTTGTTCAAAACTGCGTATTAATTTTCATCTTCTTATCAAGATCCCCCAAGTAAAAACTTAGCTTAAGGATGTAGGAAACAGGAGGATATGCATTTGATTCATTCAGGGGGTTGTGCTGTGGAGTTGGTAGTCTTTCACTAAATGAGCCAGAGTTAGAATTTGCAGTTTTTATAGCTGATGACCAAGGTGATGAGCCAGAGTTAGAATATGCAGTTTTTATAGCTGATGGTCAAGGTGAGATAGACATTTTGGAAGCAGATTGAGTCAAATGACCGATAAGATGACAGAAATTAAATGTGATTAGAAATTTGATTCGTATGACTTTGGAGATGTAGTTTATTCTTAAAATTTGGCTTAAACAGACGGTATTCTTCGATTATAAAATTTAAGGTGCAGTGTTATTTAGTTATTATGACTTGGAGATATATATAACATAATAATCTTTTCTTTCTTTCTTTTTGGGAAAGGCCGTAGTCAGATATCTAATATAATATCAGATCTTACTAATTGTAATACTGATGTGATATAGTGAATTCTGGTGACACTATTGTTATGTTAAAATCTTAATTTGATAGAATTTGAAGTGTTCGAAAGTTTATCAATTCTAACAATTTTAAATGTACTATATTAACATACCAATAGGGTGCTAGTTTCCCGTTTGCAGAAAAATTATTTATCTGCCTCCCTAAAGTGTCATACCCTTAGCTGGTACTGGTATCCATGCTTCATACTTGGATGGCATACAGCCAAAAGCCCAAGTTTTTTGCTTGGTGAAGTAATAAATTTATTGAAGATAGCAAGATAAAAGATATAAGACACTCTTGAACCTGAATGGTCAATCAAGGTAAAATACTCAACTAAATAGAGATAATGATCTATCGCACAATGTTCAAGATCCTCTGAATAGGTCACATTAATTGTGTAGTCGAAATCAAAACTAAAGTACAACTGGAACTTGAGTAAGCTGATATTTTACATGAGTAAATTTAAATGATCAAGAACAAATGCAGTTTAACATGTACGAGGTATTAATCACAGTGCAGGGGGCTATACAAAAATGACAGAACTGAAGAAAAAAGAGAAGAGGCCAATTACCTATGCACCTTTTCCCGGGATTGAAAAAGACCATGGAAACCTTCAATAAGAACCGCAAGGTGAGGTAACAAAACTCTTTTTATTGGATCATCTTCTTTGTCTTCCGACTCTTTATCCAAAACTAATAGATTCTCAACAAAACAAAGCACGGAGGATATGATAGCATCAGATGCCGTTCTCACTGTGAGAATTGAAAAAATTGTAGGAACCAAATTTGCTTCCCTATCTAAAAGTGAGACAAGCATTGGGCTCTGACTCATTGCAAGAAAGCATGAAAAGAGTGAGCTCGGTTTTTCACTACTGGAACCTTCTTGTTTGAAGCTGTTTATGAGAGGTTTCACAGAGGTGAAAAATGTGCCCCAGAAATCACTGCCAAAGTCATGACCATCATACTTATTGAGAACAAAAGAGATGATCTTCAAACATAAAGATCTCAATTCCTTGTTTTGTTTAGAAGACATACTCATCTGTAAACAACGGTAAATGTGTTAAACTGAGAATGTCAAAACACAGCTAAAAGGAGTTAGACCTAAGCAAGTTGAGGGAAAATGCAGATCGGAGGATAGTGCCATTACAATAATTTACATACTAAATAAACTAAATTCCACCAAAATACAAAATAAATAAATAAAAGAGGTAAATAGTACTGTGGAAACAAAAACATATTTGATAATCGACTGTAGAACCTCGAAACCACGGATTCTATTGGTTGATCAATTGCATATCAGCCATATTATATCCAATTTTCATCAACCTAACCCATGTCAAACAGATCATGTCAAAACACAGCTAAAAGGAGTACGAATAATGATCCTAAGAAAGTTGGGGGAAATTCAGATTGGAGGATAGTGCCATTACAACAATTTTTACATACAAAATAGACTGAATTCCACCAAAATACAAAAAATAAAATAAAAGAAGAAGAAGATGAAGAAGAAGGAAGGAGAGAGAGAGAGACAGAGAGAGGGGGGGGGGGGGTAAATAGGACTACGGAAACAAAAATATATTTGAAAATCGACTGTAGAACCTCAAAACCAATGATTCTATCGGTTGATCAATCACATATCAGCCATATTATATCTAATTTTCATCAACCTAACCCAATACGAGAGTATATTCATCTTGCCTTAACTTTCACCATTTTTAAGTGTCAACGCCTTTCAGCTCAATATGGCCGACAACAAATAAAATAGTCTTAACTCGTAAGGTCCTAATCAGGTGGGTGCTTATTGAGTTTTCAACTGAAATTGGCTTGGCTTCTATGAAAAAGAAAAAGAGTGGGAGGGTTCACAATTCTACGTTGTAATGACAGCTTATCAGATAATTCAAATTAAATTAGTTAATTTTCACACCAAGAACAAGAGCAAAATTAATGTGAAATTAAGAATATTACGTGAACCAATCGCAAGATTATTACCTGAGTTAATCCATTACACATAATCCATTGAAACCTTTTACAAACCCAGAAATTGCTTTCTTTCAATATTTGATCATGTTGATAATAATTTTAATATTTTAACGAAATAATATTATTTAAAAATTATTTGATACACAAAATCGATATCTCAATATTAAGTGGAGATATAATTGATACTTAATACCATAAATAATTAACCGAAATGCAACCAATATCGAGATATAAACCTTGCTAAATATCCTGTTATGACAGGTCATCCTTATCAAGTAAGGGTGAATCCTGTATGCATAAGATTTAGCTCAAACTAGGAGATTCTCACAAGCTGGTTGTTTGGCAGGTCTGGCTAGTACAGTTGATGTTAGCTAATCGCAGTTTTCTAGCAAACTCCTAACTTTACTCGTCATACCCTGTTTTAAGCTTCAAAACTCCACAATAACCACCATGCCCTCAAGACTTGTAAATTTTACAAACTAAGTGAAACAGTGTGCATACCTTCTGAGCTGACATTGCTGCTGTATCTGTGTCTTGGACCTTACAGTCAGTACTAGAACCATCTCCAACACCAGAACAATTAACACTATTCTCAGTGGTAAGGCTCAACATGCATCTTTCAAGTATCATAGCAACAATCTTCAGCAATGGATTAAGATATGGCCTTATGTGCATTTCATCAAACGTTCTCAATATCTCTTCAGCCACATGCAAAAATCCATATTGCTTTTTCCACGTAAGATTAGCTAGGGCCATGGAGTTTGAACATTTAACAATAGCAGGCGACTGAGGTCTTCCGTTAACCTTCTCACCAGGGCTATCAGTTCTAAGAGGATTCAGAAGTAATGGCCCCAATAGTAAGGAAAAAAATAGGCCAAGCTCATCAACATCAAGCTGTGCTAAGAAACAAAGAACTGCCCGTCGATGACCAACACCTGTATGCTGAAAAATACAAATTTTATACTCAACAGAAGAAAATATTGTTGCATACATGCATCAAAATGTAAAGGAAGGAAAAGATAAACTAACCTTGCGAGATGCAAGTGTTTTTAAATTGCGGACTTTCGGTGTAAGCAATCTAATGACTATAGGAATTAAAGGACCCCTATGGCCTTCTTTAATATATTGGCAGTCCTTTGATACAGACCATGTAGTAAGCTCCTCACGCAAGTTTTTCGAAATTATTAGATTTTTAAGATGCTGATTGTATGGTAACAAAAAGTCGTCCTTCCAGTTCAACAAGCAATCCAGAACTTTTAATTGTATATCAGAATCAACTACATCAAGGAACCTGGAAAGACCACTCATTAGACAAATTTGGAAATTAAAGATAATAAATCCGCAGAATCAAAAGATTATCAGAAATTTGAGTACTAACTGGTTAAAATCAAACCTGCTTGCTAAGACCTCCTTAAGAACTTGGCTTCGATATAAAGATTGAGCGTTACGCATTAGTTTCAGTAAGTTTAACCATTCCTTGAGGACTGACTTCCACTCCTTCCCAGAACAAGTATTGCTGCAAAATGCTTCAACACTGCAGAATCAAGATCAACAGAGTTAAGATTAACCAGAGTTCCGTAGGAAAGTATTTCAAGTCAATCACTTTAGGAAAGGGACAATGAACTTATCAATGCTGTTCAATGACCTCAAAATATTATCGTCAGCATAACCCAAAAATTTCAAAAACAATGGTATGAGTTGGCGAGACCGGGACTCTGCAAGCTCGGGTACTCCTTGGAGTGATTTAAGAAATTGAGTAAGCACTGTCACACAGGGCGAGCTATCAAAACCAGGAGAAAGAAACAAACTGAAGCGGTCATCCAGAGCTGCAATACAGTCGGCTATTAGCACAGACCCAAATGGAAAACTATTTTATTGTTACATGTATCAAGCAAGTAAATACTCTACGTTAGTACGTTGTAATAACAGACTGATTTTATTATTCTTAGCCTAAGACTATCAACAAGGATAACTTATGAAAGGAAACAGATAAATAGAAGCAACTACACAATATCAAGGCAAACAGACATCTCTGAAGTGCAATTGTTCATCATCGATCAACAATAAAAAACCATGAAAGAAGCCTGAATGCAGATATTATAATATTAGATAAGAATAATTCCAGGAAAGGAATATGATATGTCCATTAGGATTTACTGTAAACTTGATAATTTGTTAGACAGCGAAGTAACAATGAATGCCATGCAGCAATAGCATATCTAAGATTAATGTGAACATCACCAATGTGAAATTTTGTTAGCAAGATCGAAACAGGTTTCAGGTTCGGATCTGGAATTGGCAGAGCCTTTGGCAGTAAGGTTGGGTATTTTACTCGGATTTCACTTTCCACGACATCAACTTACTCTAGTTAATGACTCGGCCAATATAGTCAAGTGGATAAATTCAAAGAATGAAGAGCCACGATGGAATATTAGACATATCATCACCTACTGTTGTTTGTTGATCAAGGATGTTCCAAACCTGTCGCCTATTCATGAGAAGCGCTCTTGTAATGCTACTGCTCCTAAGTTTATTAAAGCTTGTATGACTTCTCAATTGTATGGATCTTGAGATGTAATTTCTCTCCCTCCACCTCTTCTATATGTATTGTCAGAAGGGAGTGGTAGAAGAGTATGCTTAATATAATTCTAAGTGGCTATGGTCTTTTACAAACAAACAAACAAAAACAAAAATAAAATTGAAAATCATTAATAATATACTGTGTCAAGCTGAAATTGACACTTACAATTTGGCTGAGTAGTTTCAACACTCCATTTTACCAACTGCCCACTAGAGGATAGAAATTTCAGTTGAAAATTTTCTAGATTTTCAACAAATTTGCTCCATACAAGGTCCTTGTATCTTCCTAGTAGAATAGCCAGGCATTCTGATGCAGGCTGCCACAGGTAGCTGAGTCTATTGTGTAATATGCCAATTAGTCCATTCAATATAAGAGGCATGTAGTCATGATTGATGCTCCCAGAAGAAAGACCCTTCTGCAGTCTGGAAATTAGGTTTACAATTTTTTGACTTGTGGATATTGAAAGTGGAGTCCTCTCAGCAGAAAGAAGAAGGTCAATAGCCTGGTTAATTAAATAATATGAGAGTTTAATATAAACCGTTCATACTTACAAAATAAAAGTATAAAGAGGAAAGGAATGTGCACATTAATGGTTTGACGGCGTTCACTATGTGAACCAGATTCTTCTGTTCTTAATTTTTTATTAGGCGGTTCGTCATTTGTTGGTAAAAGTCCGTCCAAAGGAGCATAATGGGACAATATTCTCAATGTTGACACGCGAATTTCCTTATTTGGAAGGCGTAGATTATCAAGAAATATGCCGATTGCATCCCTAGCTTCCACAGCATTCAGGTCGCTGACCGACTCTCCTTCAGTTGTAGAACTACCACTGCAACATAAGAAGTATAAGTTATGAACTTTAAGAACCTCAGACTTGAACTTGGTTTGTAAAATAACTTACAACCCCAAAAGAATGACAAGAATGAATGGAAAGAGATCTCTACCCAGAGAAAGAATCCAAGAATTCAGCAACTGTAAACATGACTTGTGATGATGAATTGTGCCTTTTAGCAAGTTGCAAAAACATTCTTGTTTCAGAAAATCCAGTCTTCTTAACTGAGAGGAATTTAAAATAAGAAAATAATGCAGCGCCAAGCAGACTTCTCCATGTAGACTTCGGAACACCTGCAATGCTATCTGGGAAACAGGTGTAATTTTTATTTCAGTGATCTATCATAACAATCTTTGTCAAAAACTTTATCATATAATAACATATATACCATACCAGCTCCATCTCTTAACAGTTGATCAAGAGAAGCGATCAGATTCTTCATTGGTGATATGAGTTCGTGCAAAAGTTGAAAAAGAGGAAAGCAGTTAAGGGCTCCCCACAACAAAACTAAGTTAGACCCATCTACTGTAATAGATTGATCATTGTTTGTCATAATGTCACTTAAAAGCTTAACCCAAGAAGAGAGTGTCTCCTGAAGAAAATTGCATATTTTTGACACTTGTGCTGATGATACTTCAGTAATAGTATCGAAAGGTTGATGCTTTCCTTGTCCTTCAAAGAATATAAACATCAAAGAAAGGGTTTCTTTTGGTGATGCTTCAATCAAATCATCCATTGCACTGCGAATTAAAAATATGAGCACATTAAGTCGCCAAAATTGTACCTATGGAATCAAAAGAGACATGAATGATTTATAATACCTTATCATGTGCATTTTGAAGGCATCTACAACACGATAATCCTTCTGAAGAAGCCCATTAATTAAATAGAGAGCACTGAAACCAGTATATGGGGAAAAAATCATGTCAAACCATCGAAGATTGTAACACGATATGTGTGTAAGACATTCAACCACCCTAAGCTCAAGAATTTCTCAAAAATTATAGCATCATGGATGAATTACCACTAAAATTTTAAAAGACTCATAAAAAAAATTTATAATCCATATGACAGGTTGTCCACCTAAGGACAATTTTTTAAGCAATATGAAACAAGCATATTATATTTACATAAACCCTTGTACTGCTAATGGTTTAAGCAAGATCGTGTCTCTGAAATATTTAAGTTAACTAAATGTACACCTTTTTAGAGAGAACATGCATGTAGCAATAATATTTTCAGTAGAAGTGCATAACCTAACAGAAAATTCAAAGATTTCTTAATGCCTTACCTGGAGTTTTTCATCTTAAATGCAGGTTCATATAGTTGTGAAAGGCTTGATAAATCATCAGGAATGAGAGGGTTATCTACAAGGCAGAGCATGAAGTCCAAAATACCATTAATCACTTCAGGAAAATGATCATCTGACTTCAAAGTCTCCATAGGCACGATGTAGGACTTCGTAAGCTCTGCTACAAGTTCGAAAAATGCTTTTATATCTGCAAAAATGCACAACAGGTAAAACACCAAAGTACTGTCATATAACATAAGAAAGTACCAATTATAAAGACAGCAAAGTCTAACCATATAATTGGCTCTTCTTGCTCTGGTAAATTGTAGAAGTTAGGAGAGACAACAAGTGCTTTAGAACAAACGTGTGACCATCCTTGACACAGCTGGAGATTCTCGCAGATAAGCATTTATGCACCATACTCAATTCCCTTTGATCAACCTCCTCACACAATATTGTAATAACATTAGTTGCAACCTCATGAACGGCTTCTGAACCTGTGAAAAATCAGCAGATCAGAAGAGAAGAAACTTTGTATATCCCTTTTGTACTCAATCAAGAAAAAACATTGGACATGATTCCGGCTCCTCTCCATATTTGTATTTTTACGAAAAACTAAATTCACCAAAAATGTCTGACATATTTGTAGAAAGAAATCCGGTGCAGACACTTCTAATAGTGAATGTATTATTTAAGATCCATGATTCTTAGGAGGTACTCTGAATATTACAAATTGGTCTAAAATGATAAAAATTAATGACCAGCAAATGAGAAATGCTGCCTCTACTAAAGTTTTCCAGCCAAGTTATGACTTTGATTAGATGGAACTTAAATGTTTAAGTTGTGTCTGGTCTTCTTTGCAAGTTCAGTATGTAACAAAATCATTTGTGCAAACTTATTCCTATTTCTAATCAATAAAAAACAAAGAGCTTCTGTAACAAAGCTGATAAAAAAAAACTGAAGGAAATTATTACAATTAAAAAGATAATCAAACAATAATAACAAGGTAGAATATATTTTAACATAATAAACCAATATAAAAAATAAAATATATATACATATAGGGAGCCCTTCGGTTGAGAACTCCGTGAGAACTCACGGAGTAGACCCCCCATGAAAAATCCGAACCGGCCATCTCGCTCTACACACCTTAGATAGCATAACATAAAGAAATCAAGTAATTTGAAGTTCATTTGCCCATGATTTACATCATCGCAAAATTGTATGGCTGAAAATTCTACTCCATTTGATGGATGGGCAAATGAACTTTAAATATCTTGATTTCTTTATGTTATGCTATCTAAGGTGTGTAGAACAAGATGGTCGGTTCGGATTTTTCATGGGGGGTGTACTCCGTGAGTTCTCACGGAGTTCTCACCCAAATTAGTTCTCAACCGAAGGGCTCCTATATATATATATATATATATATATATATATATATATATATATATATATATATATAGGGAAAAGGGGGTTTGAGCAACTTGCTCATTTAGTAAATAAGCAATTTATGATGTGGCATACATATGATTGAAAAATCCTTAAAAGGATTAGTTGTACAATGTATCACATGCATGACACATAATCAATTGCTCATTTACTAAATGAGCAAGTTGCTCATATCCCTTTAACCCATATATATATATATATATATATATATCATAAAGTTTATCGAGCTTCTATTGCGGGAATTCATACCAGATTCGTCAATCAGCCAATAGAATACTTCCTCAGCTTTCGAGTGAAGACTTTTAGAAGTCCCTCTCAAGACATGAGAAAGTACAGCAGTCGCTTCAGTTTTCATAACTTCCAATAATATTTGCTCTTCTTCCTTATTCTTTTGAAGAAATAGTTGCTCTTCTTCTTTAGATGTCCCTTTCAAGAAATGAGAAAGCAAAGCAGTCGCTTCAGTTATCCTAGCTTCAGTTTTCCTAACTTCCAATAATATTTGCCTCACACCTGTAGCATAAGCAATCACTATAGGTTAGTAGAAAACAAACTAAAAGATACAATCTCATCATATTATAAATGCAAAATATTTATTTTAAGGATAAACACAAATTTATTTGTACACACACACATATATATATCCACGTAAGTGTGTGCTCTTCTTTCTTCCCGTTTTTCTGGGATGGCAAGGGGGACGAGGAAAGAGGGGCAAACTTCTTATTTGCTCCAAAAAGTAGAAGTTAACAAGTTCACTAAGAACTTACATCCAACACTTGCATACCTCCTCTGTATTTTCTTGAAAATTTGATCAGCCCAGATGTGTTAACTCCTACTCTTAGGATTCATCAGAACATATAGTATTTTTAAAAAAAAGATATAGAACAGATAGTATTAATAAAATTATCTGACATAACTTCAAGCATATGCATGCACAACAGTAACTTGACCTGTCTAGACAGATAACTAGCATGCTAGCACAAGAACATTTGCATAGAATTTAAATGAATCTAGAAAGGATATATGCCAAAAGTAAAGAACTGAAGTAAAACAATAAATCTTTTGATTAAACTTTCACAAGAATCTCTCTCTCTCTCTCATTATTGGATTAAAAACTTCTAAGTCAGCTAAACCACAGAGGAATTTAATTATTTGACAGGTTAGCTTGGAATGGTCATAGGCTACAATATCTTTCAAAAAATCATGCTTTGCAGACCTTACTCTCCAAGGAAAAGTTCCCTCTCATTCTCACTCTCATTCATGGTGATAGCTTATTATGCCCATACTACACATACTTTAGAAACTATTGGTAGAACATATAGATCTTAACCAAAGTCTGGACGTGGGCAGAACTTAAACTGCTTCCCTGCAAAGGGTTAGGGCATCCTAATCCTTCCACTCTCACCCGGTAAATGGCGGCAGCAGAGAGACAAAACGAGAAAATATTGCAACTACAACAGTTAAAGAGTCCCAAAGAGGAACAGGTAAGCTCTTCCCTCTTTTCTGCTTCTATTCTTCATTCTTTCTATTTAATTTTTGCAATGAGGCGGCTACGCAGCTGTGCTGAATGCTTTCAACACTAATCGCTAGTTAATTGATCCACAACCACCTAATACAACTAGTAGAATCCACAGCAATTCCATGATCCTGCTATATATTTCAAATATTTTTACGCCATTTGATGTCCATCTTTCCAGTCACAAACTTACAGCCTAAAGCTTCACTCATAGGTTCATGTATCAACCTTAATAAGCATATATCTATAACTTGCAACACATTGAATTGCAGCCTTTTTCACACTACAATTCAACATTTCAATGGTATGCAAATAAAACAAAGTTGACACAAGCATCAAATTGCAAAACTAACGCTTTACATCCAAACTGTATCATATATCCAAACTGTATCATATACTTCACGTACCTTTTTCAAGTTCTTCCATTTTTGAATTTCTCATTAAAAATGAAACGGCTTCAGCCATAAACCCTTGGACATAATGATTCTCAAACAGTCGTAAAGGAGAAGAAATCCTACAGGAGGAAATAATAAACAAAACATAAGAAGAATGCTTTACATAGAATGGGAAGCTCCACCGAGGGTAGTAAATAATAGATAATATATTCATACATATAATCACATGCAAATATATGTGGGTATAGAAGTGAATTGACACCAAATTGTTTATACAACAAAATTAATTTCAAAATTAAATATGTATAAAGACGCTCACTCAAGGACCCCAACCACATCCTTTACGAGGTACTTTTGCAAATACATCATGATATATTGCCAAGATGTGAAGACCTGCAATCAAATTGTCACGTCAGCTTTAGCATATTCTACAAAAGTATAATTAGCCAATATTAAGGAACATGTCGAAGCACCTGCTCAAGGATGTCAGGTTCGCGCTGGCCACCACCTCTGAGAAGATCGACTAAAGATTTAACAAGGCTTCCCAAAAACCTGCAAAAGTGTCCATAATGAGTAAGGTGGAGATGAAACATTCAAGAGAACTACAACGCTACATTTTAAGAGAACTGCACAGCAATATGCTGATAGGAACATACATCACTATAGCTCCTTCACCTCAACATATGAACCCCTCTGTTTATTAAGACAGCATTATCACCCTGTCCTTAGTATATTCCATGCATAACCATATAATTTTAAATTTTTCATAAATTTATCCTTCTTTCTGCTAAAAGTTAAATGAAATTAAATCAATGACGAAATTATGAAAAAAAAAAAGAACAATTATCAATACCCAACTTTAAATTAAATAAAAATTGTTATATAAATGAAAGATACACACTTGCTGATAAGGTAGTAAGTGAATAAATCAAATTTATTTTTCCCCTCAAAAGAAAATATATAAGTATGATTTCCCTCATTTTAACTTTCCATTTCGTTCAATTTCATTAATAAATAATTAATCAAAGGGTGTATCTGCTGCAAAATGGAAAAAAAAATGCAAGGTGATATAGGGAAATATGCAAAAGGCAACGAAAGTACATAATTCCTTTAAGACATAATGGTATTAGTATATGCTAATAGCCCAAAAAGAACTCAAATATGTTAACTTCTACATAAATCATAAGAATGTAAAAAATAAGCTGCTAAGATGATGACAAAAATATATAGGAGAACGATAGGATGTCCTGGAAACTAAAAGGGGAACAAGTTGGGAAAAACTTACGGTACAAACTCCTGTAAGATATCTCGAGATAGAGCAGTAAATAACCTGTAAAACAAACCTTCGAATTTCAGACACAACAAAGAAAAATAGCATATCAATACTGAAACGAATCTGAAGGGAACAAACATCATAAAATTAACTCAACGAACAACATAATGAAGAGTATACATTCACAAATGCCAGTGCAGAGTGTTTAAAATTTTCCTTTATGTACTATCGCAGTCCAGAATACCAAAAATGAACCTGAAGAGTTTATTGTGAAATTCTTACGTATTACCTATATATGTTAGCTTTATTTCCTAAGAGAAGGTCTATCATTACATGTATAATATATAAGTCATACTATGAAACCACACCAACCCTCCAATACAAATATGCTCATTGTTTCACTTTCCAAATATTAATATATTTGGGCATATCGTTTTATTCTTTTTTTTTTGCATCATACATCTATATGCATTCGGCCGAAAAATTTCCTATACTATCATGCACACATAATGGCCTTCCCCTCTGAACTCATTTAGGATTGATGTTTGTATCCGGCATCTCATCTGGATTCTCTCCAGATACGTATCAGCAAGAACTCACTTCATGGTGATAAAACCTTAATCAATTGTGTAAATCAGTATTAAAAAAAAAAGGTGCATGGGGCATCGACCTGCTTTGACACTAATGCATAATACATATTTAAAATATGGGTTGGAAGTCATCAATAGCCCCATTTACTGGCCAATATATAATAAAATTCAAAATTCACAAAATCAGTAAATAATATTCAGTGAAACATTTCAAAGTAAATTGTGATAAATCTGTTGGACATATGTGATAAATATCCTTTAAAAATTAAATTTTGAAGTTAATTCATTAATCAATTGTAGAGCTCCCATGTTATCTGTAGAAGGTACGAATTCGGTTTCAAGCCTTTCCACCTTTTTATTTGTTTTTTTTCCTCCAGTGGAGTTGGACCCTAGTGTTATACAAATTAGAAGAGGGATTGGGTGCATGATTTCGGGTGTGGTTGTGGATACGAAACAGGTTACAGGTCAGATATGTGCTGGTTGCTGCAGCATGTTCGCAGTAGCCGCTAGCAGTGAACTACATGCAAGCAACACTTTAGGTGCAAGTTATTGGCCTACAGAACTATGTACGTCTATCTCTAACATACAGTAGAGATGGATTTGGCAGCCACCAAGGTTTGGAAAAAACACATAATCAATCAATTTTCTTTTCTCTCTTTCTAACCAAGCTGTAAACCCCTCTCCTTCTCTAGAAGCACATACCCAAATCAAAACCTTTCCATCAAATTATACTATATTTTACATTAAATACATATTACACTTTATCGAGCTAAGCATATACATCGCCAAGACCTTCCCTCATCATGGGCATGTGCGACGAGGAGCCGGTAGTCCGGGTTCTTGGATCCCTTATTGTCTCGTCTTTACTCTTAAGGCCAGTCATCTCATCTAAACCTTCTTACTATTTTATTTGCATGCTTTAATACACTTGCACAATATGAAATGAGTCCTACATTTTGAACTTCATACTGAGTAACTAATAATGATAAAAATTGCCTGCTTCGTTAAACAAAATCACATACATCAAAATCGGCTCAAGAGACAATCTCGCCTTCATGTTCACTCTCCGCAAAAGCTCCGAAAAGATCTTCTCTTTATGGAACAAAATCTGCGGCAGCGTCTGAACCAGAGGCATCATCTCATCGTAGACAGTAATAAAGTCCTCTGCAGTATTCAATTCCTTCAACACAAAAAAAAAAAAAAAAAAAAAATATTACAATCAAAATTGCCTACACAAAGAGATATTGACTCGGCTCCTAATCGACAGGATTATTGGAGCTCCGATGTTACCAAGTGGTAATTATCAGCCAAGTCAATCTCTTTAGTACATACATAAACATCGAAAATTAGGGTTTGAGGGGATGAACCTACTCGCCAGTACAATAGGGAATCAAGGAAGAAGGACGAGGACTTGGGCTCGGACCGGACCGGATCCAAGCTCTTGTAGACATTGATGTCGATCTCTTCGATTCGTTGCGAGATTGATTTGAACTGGAAATTGAAATTGAAAAAACAAAAGTGAGAACTTTGAGATTGAGAAAGGGGAGATGGAATTAGGGTTTGAGTGGAGAAACTTACGGTGAAGCGCCTTGGACCGGACGAGGTGTCGAGGCACTTGACGGCGTTTGATTGAGAGGTCGCCATTAGGCATTAGAGTCGGAGGAGAGAGAAAGAAGACAGGGTTTTAGGTTTATAAAGATGAGGAGGAAGAAGAAAAAGGTTTTAGGGTGAGATGAAGGTTAGAAAGGGGTATTAACGAGTCGGGTCAACCAAGACCTACCCACCCGGTCTACTTACTGATGGGCTGGGATAAGGTAAGGCCCATATTGTACATGCAACTCAGTCTTTGGAGTTTTGGACCTTCTTCTTAAGGCCCACAAATAGCCCAAGTATTTAGAATCTTTATTTTTAAGCACTGACTTTCTTTCTAAATCTCTAATCTCTAATAATATTATAATGGGAGAAGGGCTTAGTGTCATTTGTCATTGTGTCATTTTGTCAACACGTGCAGCGCACGTGTTAGTAGATTTTTTTTTGGTCTTTTCATTCCCCTCCCCATTTTTTCCACGTGCAACGCACGTGTAGTAAATGTTTGTCATTCTACCAACCCGTGCAACGCACGTGTTGGTAGATTTTTTTTTGGTCCTTTTCATTCCCCTCTCCATTTTCCCCACGTGCAACGCACGTGTATAATACTAGTTTTGTATAGTTCAAAGTAAGAAGGTCTTGAAAAGAGAGGTGGGACTTCTCTCTAGAATTTTTTACCAAACTATCCCACTTTTTGTAAGTATGTACGAAACTATCCTTGTTTGATACCAAAACATCCCTGTCGCTAACTGAGTTAATGCGCCTAGTAATTTTCTTCGCGCTAACTCAGTTAGCGTGCTGCACGGGATACAACTTTTTCCTTCTAGTTTGGGTGTGCGAAAAAACTCACCCAATATAGACACGCTAACTCCGTTAGCGTGCTTGTTTAAACCACTCGCGCTAACGAGGTTAGCGTTCGTAGATGGGACAGTATGGGGCACTACCTCAAAGAGGGTGTGGGTAAAAAATCACTAAGTATGGACACGTTAACTCAGTTAACGTGCCTATTATTACCAAGGCCGTTAACTGAGTTAACGGCTGTGAAGATTTCAAGTTTCCAGAAAGTTGAAACTTTCTGGAAATTGGAGATACTTACACACGTTAACTCAGTTAACGTGCCTATTCTTACTAAGGCCGTTAACTAAGTTAACGATTATGAAAATTTTAAGTTTCCAGGAAGTTAAAACTTTCTGAAAATTGGAGATACTCGCACACGTTAACTCAGTTAACGTGTCTTGTTTTACCAAGGTCGTTAACTGAGTTAACGTGTATGCCTATCTTCACAAACAAACTAATAATCGACACACGCTAACCCAGTTAATTGCCTTGGTATAAAGAGGCGCGCTAACGGGTTAGGGTGTCTATATTGGGTGAGTTTTTTGCCACACTCAAATAAGAAGGAAAAGTTGTATCCCCTACAGCACGCTAACTGAGTTAGCACGAAGAAATATACTAGGCACGCTAACTCAGTTAGCGATAGGGATGTTTTGGTATTAAATGTCCAAACATGGATAGTTTCGTACATACTTACAAAAGGTGGGATAGTTTGGTAAAAAATCCTTTTCTCTAAGGGAAGGCTTTTTGAGTTTTAATTAGTAATTTACACGTGCGATGCATGTCTTAATAAATATAGTTTTTTAAAGTAAAAATTTAGACGTCGGCTGAGTTTGAACCTAAGACCTACTTTATAACAGTTATGCACATTTGTTGTACGCATTGGTAGATTTACAAATGACACTAAGGCCTTCTCCCATTATAATATTAGAGATTAGAGATTAGAGATAGGGGCTACCAATGTGTCATGTTCACCCTACTCTAAGTTGCAATTATTGATTGCCTTAGCTAGGCAACATATTTTGCCTCTTCAATCACACATTGCATGTTACAGTATAATTAGCACTATAGTATAATTAGCATTATTACATATACACACACTGGTAAACAAACAACTTTGACTAAAATTACTTTATATAACAACCTAAAAAGTTACTCAAAATGCATTGCATCGGTAACCTGCCTCGTTAATTTGAAAAGCTTACGTCTAGACAAATAAGCCTCCTCCTCATCCACCTTCAGTCCCTCCATTAATTTGCACGTGCCAAATTTATCTTTCTTTTTCTGTTTTAAGCAAGAAGACTACATTTTATACTATCACAATTCTAGAGAGGGGATTACAATAAGTCCATAATTAGTGAATGTTCATGACATAAAATAATGCATGACAATCAATATACTCAAAACAAAAAACAGCTTCTCTCTCTAGAAATTCTAGAGAGAGAAGCTCTCCCAAAAATCCAACAACAACAAAACCCTAACCCTAAATCTGATTTGGGGAGGCGGTGGCTTGGGCTGCCCCCCCCCCCCCCCCCTCGCTGTGCTCCTTGCTACCCCTCTTCTTCTCTCTTCCAGATCTAATCCTCTCTAACCCTCTCTTTTTTTTCTCCCCAAACTCATTCAGTTGTTGTGCTGCCGAGGTTGATCGCTGATCGTTGGCCTTCTCCCGCGAGGCGGGATGGAGGAGTGGTGACTGCGGCCACCAACCAGGGTATACTCCGATATCGGAGTGGGGCACTGCCAGGGAAGGGGTTTTTGGTGGCTCGCGCACGCATTGGGCGGGTGGTGACGATCGCCACGGCTGGTAGCACCATCTGGCAGAGCCGATGGTGCAAGCGGAGTGGTCGGGGGGCAACGTCGACAACGTTGGAGGTGGTCAGGGGCAGCTTCTTCGGGCAGGGGAGATATTTGGTTGTGGGGCAGTGGGTAACATCTGTTGGGCAGCACTCTTTGACAAATATCTGCCTGACCGTTTTTTCAAATATCTTTGGTTATGGTCGCTGACTTGCGACGGCATTGGGGATGGTGACATGTGCACAGTCGGGGCTCGAGTTTGTTGCGTCGAGGGTTGTAGCGGGAGTGCTACCAAGCAACGATATCGGGTGGCGTTCGACAAACTTGGGGTATTCTTGACTGCCGTGGGGGAGGTAGGGGAGAGAGCAGGGGGTGGAGATTTTCGAATTTCAAAATTGGTTTTGAAATTCGATTTTGATCTGGAAAGAGATGTCGGGGGGGGGGGGGGAGAGAGATTTGAATTTCAAGTCGAGTTTTGAATTTTCAAGTTAATGGTGAGGACCTCCTAATCCAAATTACAACCAATTCACAATTAGCAGTGAAATGTGTCCTAGTTGGTGTGGGCGACTGTTGTCAGGGAAATTTATAGTTTGGGCTCTACTATGACCTTGTATGGTCAAAGTGAGGAGTGTCATTGGTTTCTTTCATGTCAGGGGCTCGCAAGGGTCAGGTGCGACGTCTGCCTTCATTACAAATTTGCGGTGAGAGTCAACGAGGGTTAAGTGAGGGGATGAGACGAGGACTCGATCTGGACATGGAGTTGTCAGATTGGTGGTGTCTGCGATATCTCTTATATGGTGCTTACACTTGTCGTTTGGGTCACTGTTAGGGGCGATGGGGGAGATTGTACGATAGTTGGAGAGGATAAACGGTGTACAAGCGAGGGACTGAGTGAAAAATTGAGCCCAAATTGGCACAAAAATTTATTCTTGCGAGGGCGGCCTGTCATTAGGATTATATTTCGCTGTATTTTTTATTTATTGGTTGGGGTGTATAAGTTTCAGAACCCAGCATGTTGGGATCTGAACTTCATAAACCTTATTTTTGGTTGCATGTTTTGTTAAATTCTCTTTAATAAAACGCGAGGGATTTTCTACCTACCGTTAAACGATAAAAAAAAGACAATCAATATGCTTTTCCTTATCCACATGCTAGTATATAAATGAGTTCAACTTGAAGCCATTTTAACAACATTAAAAAGTTCTCAAAAATGCATTGCATCTGAAATCTGTCTTTCCTCAATTTTTCCAAATCCAAGTCTAGTCAAGAAGCCTTGTATCTACAACACCATGAATTTTGCTATAACTTTAATTTAAAAATACTTTTTGTACTACTGACAGTATGTATGACCACACTGAACTTACTTCAGGGAAACAACTAACAATTTTTTCTAACCGTTCGCTCGTCCGTCCGTCCCCCACCCCCCCCCCAACAACAACAATCCATCCTCTTCCCCTTCCTCTCAAATACTACAACAAAATTTTCAATCAAGAACCCATGGATGTACTGGAACTAGAGATGCAGGAGTATGGGCCCAAAGAAGGGGTCCAAAACCACCTCACCATCGGCCAACCTTCGTCCTCCTCTATGCGCGATCATGCCCTTTCCAACCAAATCCATGTTGATGAGTGTGCGCCTTCCCTTCCGAAGGACAAGCGAGAACTCAGAATTTTGCATGATGGAGCTCAAAGAACTCATCACCTGTGATCGGGGGACACCTGATTTCATCAAAATCATTCTCCTTCATCTCAGCCAAGAGAAAGGGCCCTACGAGGGGGTCCTTCTACTAGCCTATATTGTAACACTCCGAACTTCCTATATGGAGAATTTGAGACACGAGCCAGGACCTTTATATTCAATTAGCCACAATACACAGAAAAGCAGGAAAATTTAAAACTTTTTACTTAAAACAAAATATTACAAACCGAGTGTTTCCATTGTTTCAATAGATTACATCAGAGTATACACGAGAGAAACAAATAAACATTGGGCTCTTTACCTGAAAGTTATGCCTTGACTAGAGTTCTTCCAGATTGGTAATCCTACATCCACAATCTATTTGAATGGGGACGTCAGTATATATACTGACGCTTAAGGGCTGATGACTAGCAGCGAATCTCAGTTAAAAACAACATAATTTAAGCATGGTAAAATGTGACAGTGTAGTTTAAGTGTTCGTGGGTGTTATGACTTAGAATCTAATGCAATGTCAACTAAAGCTAGGAAGCACTTATTCTAATGCAAGCGAGAATCTAGAGTCATATGCATCCCATAACTACATACGTCCATATCACGCCGTTCTTCATATTTAAGAATTTGAACCCGCATTATGAATTTTACTTTTGTACACAACCTGTTCCCGACAGATACAACATGACTGATGAGGTTGCAGACGCGGTCAAATCCCACCAATGCAGTACGCTCATGGTGTCAATGTTTGCCACTACTACCCGGCGTACCGGACTTCACTCAAAAGCTAGACGAACACAGGGTATCCGCAGCATAGGATAGCACGAAGCCTACCCTATGGCACCCATAACTCATAGACCGTGGTCTAAGGCTCGTTCGCTTCCCCGACATTGAACGTGACGAAATTCCGGGGTCCATCCCTTAGTTCCGATAGGAGAACCTCCCGTTCTTATCATGGTATTTCAGGAATTAACAGAGTAAGATATGCAACCCGTGCTTCCAACTCGTGAGGAGGCACCGTACGTATCCCTTTTGACAGGAAGGTACAACCCAATAATACCACCCAGTATTGGCCTATAGGACGAGTTGGATCATAAGGTATCACCCCTAATGCCAATTCTTCCCTTTTGGCAAAAATGGTTAAGTAACAATCGTTGCAAGTTACTACCCTAATGATGTCACAATCCTAAATAATCTAACAGGGTTTTCAAATTACACTTTCTTAAGATTGTCATGGTCCAACTTACGGTCCAATCCAAGACACCGGTGAAGGGATCTCCCTCACTCATCACTATCCCTAACTCGGATCTCGTCAACATTCTCGATCCGCGATCAACCCACACCGATTAAGATCCGCCGACGTACGAGGTGTGATTTATCCACAGTTTCTGAGGTGGTAAGATGCGAGTCTTGATGGTCAATGACCCCTGGGGTAACTATAATACCCAGATGAGCTTTTATTAAGCTAACAACAATAGTGACTTTTCCAACCATTATTACCCATAATCGAGTGCATGTTTTTGCCACTAACATTTCACGGCATAACATGTTATATGAACTAGTATCTTGTATTAGGCTCACTAACACCTTATTATCATCCATATATTGATGATGAAGAACATTCACATGATATGGTCCGATTTTAACTAGAACAACATACACCTAGAATTAATGGGTTCTTTCTCAAATTTAAACAGGAACGCATGCAACTATGTTCATGGGTTCTTTCTCAAATTTAAGCTAGAACAACATGGAAACTAAATTCATGGGTTCTTCATAAAATTGAACTAGAACAACATGGAACTAGAATCATGGGTTCTTTATAGAAGTTTAACTAGAACAACCTACAACATGGGTTCTTTCTAAAATTTAACTAGAACAACCTACAACATATGATTCATGGGTTCTTTTAAAATCATTAACTAGAATAATCATGCAACATGGGTTCTTTCTAAGAATTTAACTAGAACTACTACAACATACAACCTAAGAATTCATGGGTTCTTTTCAAGAACTAGAATTTACCAAAATTTGATTCTTCACAAGCATGAAAGTAAACTTATAATGACTACTAAAGACTTTATCCACACATTACAAAAGACTACTCCTTTAGGAATTTTTACATATTACAAAAACTACTTCTTTTATGAATTACAAGTCTCTACATATTACAATATACTTTTTTATGAACTATAAATTTCTACATATTACAAAAACTACTTTTTTTATGAATTACAAGTCTCTACATATTACAAATCTACTTTTTATGAACTACAAATTTCTACATATTACAAAAACTAGTTCTTTTATGAATTACAAGTCTCTACATATTACAAATCTACTTTTAATGAACTACAAATTTCTAGATATTACAAAAAACTACTTCTTTTATGAACTACACGTCTCTACATATTACAAATCTACTTTTTATGAACTACAAATTTCTACATATTACCAAAACTACTTCTTGTATGAACTACAAGTCTCTACATATTACAAATCTACTTCTTTTGTGAGCTAGAAGTTCTTCATACAACAAAACCCACTTTTTTTTTGTGAACTAAAGTTCTACAAGCATGAAAAGATTACTCCTTTATTAATTATAAGTTCTTCATACACAAAAAGATTACTCTTTTTAAAACTAGAAGTTACACATACACTCGAACTACTCTTTTAGTGTTCTACTAGTTTTTCACTTTAATCAAGTATGTAGATGTTCATCTATTCTTATATGCACATATAATAGTCCAAGTTATTATAGTTTTTGTTAGCCAAATAACAACAATAACAACAATAACCATAACAATGTTAAAGACTCAATCTTTATGTATTTTTTTTTTGTAAGTTCTACCGTTCACCTTCTTTCATGTGATCACTCTGATTCACAACCATTTATATGCACAAGATCTTAGTCCAAGTTGTTTAACAACATACAACATACAACATAACAGAACAAAAATCAATATAAACAAAATGTAGAGAAACCCCCACCTTTAATTACTAGGTTGGAAGAACTAGACTAGCCTCCTTCTCCTTCCTCCTAGCTCCTATTGAAACCTACAAATGGAAAACTCTTAGGGTTTCTTTCTCTCTTTCTTTTGCTCTCAATTTTTTTCTTTTGGCAAATGAGGCAAATGGTGAAGAGAGGAGGGGGGGGGGGGGGGTGTATTTATAGGAGGAATTAGAGGGTGATGGGGTAAAATATAAACTAGGGTTTGCACAAAACCCCTTGGGATACTTTTGGGCCGGCCAAACCCTAGGTGAGGTGGAGGGTTGTTCTAGAAGGAGTACACCTATTAATCCTTATTTGTATTTCCATTAATTATAAACCCTATGTTTATCCCTCCAAATCAATTCTAGCCATCCATTTATGATCAATCAAGATATTTTTGTCCAAAACACATATTACATGATTTGTACAAATGTATGAAATCGATACAATACGCATACGTATCTACTAATATATATACTGATAATTTTTATTCGTTAAACTGAACAATCTGTATAAAAATAATCTAATTCCAAAAATAATAATAAAATAATGATATAAATAAATTTTATTCTCGGCTTGGGAGATTTCAGCACCAAAATGATATAACGGATATACATATAGACTAGTATGCATACAGATGATGATTATTAATTAAACTAAGTAATATCCACCAAAAATATTTCAATTCTGAAAAAATAAAATAAAATAATAAACAATAAAATAATATTTATTAATAACTGCACGTGATATTACATATATGGGTGTAAAAAGACCAACCTCATTGCTTACAGATATAGAGACTACGATAGGAGGGATGACCATGATCATGTAAATAAGAAGGAGGAGGTTGGAGGCCTTACAGTGCCCATTCCCATTTTAAAACCAATCCCACATCCTCTTCACTGCAACAACATCAACCCCACCATCAGCCACACCCACGACAGTCTTCCCATTCTAACCATCAAACTTCCAACCCACCATTTCATCAACACCCCCATCGCCATACACCCTCTCACATTCCTCACCCTCAATCCAATGATATACCTCATCAACAAAAACCGCATAATGCCCCTCACCCCAAATCCTACAAACTCCTTCATCAACAACCTCAACATCCTCTTCCGTGTCTAGGGGCCACAAATATCCAGTTACTGGTCTCTCCGAACCCAGAACACCCTCATCATACCCCTCTGACCTTAAGTCCTCATCAAAAACAACCTAAGGCCAGAGCGGGGTCATGTTAATCTCAGTGGGTCTAAGGATCAGGAGAAGGTGGACATAAGGGGGAGATATGGAGAGAAGAGCATTTAGTGGAGGTGATGCGCAAAAATTCTAAGAGACAACCAGTCACTGAAGCCACAAAACAAAGATCAAAAAAATTCCACAAAGGAAAGAAGAAACCTGCTGCTTGCTTCAACTGCGGCGATATGGGAACTTTCGAGCTGACTGTACCAAGGAGGTTTGATGCTTGAAGTGTATGAAATGGGGACATATGTCTTACGTATGCACTAACATGACCATCAGCACTGCAAAAGAGCAGATGGAGGTTCACCGTGGGCGATCACCAAATAATCTGATCAATATCCGTCTCACAAATAGCCTCACCATTATCAGACAGGATGGAAAGTTGGTTCAGACAATGGTGTGCGACTGCTAAGATTCGATCGGTAAGACCATCGGAGAATCATTTCTTAGATGCACTCAATGAGCGGTGGCAAATGAGGGTCACCAAGAGTGGGTGGTGAAGAAGATTTGTCATATTCAGTTTCTAGTTTCCTTCCTTTCAATGAAAAAGGTAACCGATGTCACCTCAATGGGGGGTGATCAACTTCGGGCATTTCACCGCAGACTTCAGTAAATGGACACTTCAATTCGGTGCGGAACAACCTCATGGGGATAAATTTTTGATTTGGATTTATAATGCTCCCCTTCAATGTTGGAAGAAGGAGGCGTTGCACGAAATTGTGTCAGATTTGAGACCATGATCGACATTGATCCTAAAATAGTTAGGAAATCGGATGTAGTCTCAGCAAGAGTTCAGATCAAGAGTCCTGATATCTTTTCGATGCTAAGATTTGCTAGATGCTACAATATGATGAAACATACCTAATTCGATTCATCTTTGACTCTAAGGTGGAGCCTCTGGCAGTGCGT
Source organism: Hemerocallis citrina (assembly GCA_017893485.1). NCBI lineage: Eukaryota > Viridiplantae > Streptophyta > Magnoliopsida > Asparagales > Asphodelaceae > Hemerocallis > Hemerocallis citrina. The sequence goes on along the minus strand of CM030363.1, from coordinate 200,483,441 downwards.
AGTGCACCAACACCACCTTCATCGGCTAAGAGAGATGAGTGTTCATACATACATGTGGCATCTCCGGTTTGGGAATCAACTATCGATGACGCTCATGAGGTGAAAAGAGCCCACCGTGAGTTGCTTAAAGCTACTCAAGAACGGGAGGAGCGCTGCCGACATCTGCTACCAAAAACACCACTCCAAGGCCTAGCCATAATCAACGATCAAGATCTGAGGGCTTTCCCATCATCCAACTGTCGGGATAGGTCAACAAAGGGGTGTCAAAGCGATTTTTCCGCCATAACTTTACCAAATCCATCAGTTTCTTGCTTATATCCATGTTCATATCCATGTTCGAATTGTAAAAAACTAGTAAAGGAAAGCTACAGAAGGAGTAGCTGGAAGTTGGTCTGTTGGAGCCGGTTAACAAAAAGGGGCAACTTAGCTGGAAGAGGAAAGGAAGGCGGTTGTGTGCTTTAGGTTTAGGGCAGGAAATTGAACAAAAAGAAGAATACTCCAAAAATGAGACGGTAGAAGATACAAGGAAAAAAGAAAGTTTTGGGTCTGAGAAATTGAGCGCATATGATAAAGCTCAAGATAAGATGAAGATGATGAAAGAGACTGAGAGGATTTTACCTTTTTGCCCCTCTCCATCATTTAGAGCGACTTTAGCCTCCTCAATCCCTCCCCTAGCTGACGCCGTACGTGGTCATGTGGCAAATTTGAGGCAGGGCACGTGAGGAGCTCGTGACTCTGTGTTGAACGTAAGCACGAGCGAGGCACATTCTTCCCTTATTCTTGTGGCACTTGTTGATGGGCCTACTGGGCTTGGGCCCAATGGGGGGTCGTGCAGAACACAGGCTTCCCTCTCTTCTTTGGCATTTTCTTTTAGCAAGCCAGTTGGGGTTGGGCCCATTGAGAGGTCCAAGTTTCTTAATTGTTGAGATTGGTGTTATTGGGGGGGGGGGGGAAGTGAGGTTTGGCCAAGAAAGGGATCCAACTTCAATTCAATTTTTTTGTTTTAATGGGGAAGAGTGTCTCAATTTGGAAGATGATGACCCTTACTCGGGTGACGACTCTGATTTTTCGGTTGAGATGGTTGAAGATACACAAAGCGTTCTTGCGAGGGAAGAGGCTATGATCTTGGTTCCCATTCCTGAGATGGTCCCCTCGACCATCCCAGAGTCCACTTCACAGAAAAGTCCTAGTCTGCATCGAAAGACAATGAGTTTTACGGTGCAGAAAGTAACTAAGAGGGCTCATGAGAAGTCCTTAGGGGACTTTTTTGAGATTGCGGCTGCAGCCAAAACTGCTCGTATCGACGGTGGAGGTACACGCAATTTTTTAGCATCAATTTCCAATTTTATGTCTGATTCAGATGTATTTCTCCTTGCTAAAACTTGTGGTCTATAGGTTGGCAATAGAGAGTGTAACGCTCTCCTTCTAAATATGATTAGACGGTGGGAACTAGATAGAGTTTTCCCAGGCATACAAACAGAACCTAGTTTGGCACGTAATCCAATTCTTGTCCTTAATGATTGCCCTCTTCTAGAATAGTAGGGATCTAGGGGGACAAGGGGAATGAGATATGGCTACGTATGTAATCAATCCCTCTAAAGTTGACATTGTTGGCCTACTTGAGACCAAACTCTCTCACGTTTCAAGACTGTGGGGAATAGGATTATAGAATGGAAAATCCGCCCTTCCATCGGTGCTTCGAGAGGCATCGCTTTAGGCTTCAACCATAATGATTTCACTTTCCTAGATGAGTTCCTTGTTGAATTCTCATTATCTCTAAGGCTACAACGTCGGACAGATAACAGAATTTAAACGATTACTGCTATTTACGATCCAAATGTTGCATCTTCCAGAACAACATTCTAGACAGAATCGCATGCTATACATGTTCGATGGCGAACCCCCTGGATGGTTGGCGGAGACTCAATATAACTAGGTTCACGTTCGAACACCAAGGTAGGGGATCGAGTGACACCGTCAGGGAGGAGTTCAACCAGGTTATCACGGAGCTAGAGCTTGTCGACATTCTTATATCAGATCGACTTTACACCTTATCCAATATGCAGGCTTCCCTTATTTTTTTGAACTTGATAGAATCATGGTCTCTTTAGATTGGGAAACTAAGTTTCCACTTGCATTCACCACATCTTTATTGAGGCCCACGTCCGACCACATTCCCGTTACTCTGTCTTCTGGAGAGGTGCATCCTAGGAAGCAAACTAAATTCAGATTTGAGAATGCTTGGCTTGAGATTCAAGGTTTCCACCATTTAATCATGAAGAACTGGTCCCGCCCTATGATGGGAACAGAGGCAGCGAAAATTTGGTGTGAAAAAATTTGCAGACTCCGGAACAGACTAAGAAATTGGAACCAAACCAGATTCACGACAATTTGGAGAGCCAAAGAATCCATTATGGAAAGAATCGATGAATGGGAAAGAATGGAGGAAACTAGAAACCTAACACAAGATGAACGGAATTTGCTATTAAAACTTAGGGACGACATAGCACAATTATATAATTTGCAGTAAATTAAATGGCAACAGCGATCCAGAATTTTGTGGCTCAAAGAAGGAGAACGAACACTGCTTTCTTTCACCACACAGCCAACGCGTGTCGAAGGGCTAATCTCATCCTATCGGTCCAGACTGAGGAGATCAAGATTCACAAAGAAGAGGAAGTCAAACAGGTGTTCCAATCCTACTAAAAAACCTTTTCGGCTACAAAGCGAACTTTAGAATACCATTCAGACCAGACTTCTAGCAAAACCAACCTGATGAACTCCTACATGAGCTAAGTTACAATGAAGTTCCCTTCACGGAAGAGGAAACTAAGGAGGTGATTTCTCAAATGGGTAAAGAAAAGGCACCTGGTCCGAACGGGTTCTCGATTCTTTTTTACCATACATTCTGGGAAGAAATTAAAGACGAGCTAATGCCAGTTCTGAATGAATTTTATGATCACTGCCTCAAACTGGGAAGACTTAACTTGTCGGAGGTAGTTCCCATTCCTAAGAAAAGAAAACTCATTCCGGGTAGGGGATTTCCGGCCCCCATCAGCCTCCTGAACTACTCAATCAAGATTATCACAAAGACTCTTACTAATAAATTAGGGAGGGGTAATGGACAGATTAATCAGTAGTGAGAAAACCGATTTCATTAAGGGTCGTTGCTTCTTAGACTGTATTACTACAATGGAAGAAACCATCCACCATTGTCACATCTCAAATAATAGTAGCTACCTCCTAAAACCGAATTTCGAGAAAGCCTATGATACGGTCGTGCATATTAGAAGCTCTTAAGGGCAGAGGGTTCGGTGACATGTGGATCAAGTGGATCCGACACTGCATCACCACCATTAGGACGGCTATCATGATTAATGGAAGTGCAGGTCAACCTTTTCCCTGTAGAAGAGGTTTACGACAAGGGGACCCTCTGTCCCCACTTTTGTTCACCATTGTCGTAGATGTTCTCAAATCAATGTTGAACAACTGCAAGCGAGAGGGTTGGATCAGACCAGTAGCCGGTGGTAGAAATCACATCGGATGCATGATCTTACAATATGATGATGATACTTTACCTTTTGGAAATGGAGACCCAGGAGAAACCATCATGTTCAAAGAAGTACTCTACAATTTTGAAGCCTGGTCCGGGCTCAGAGTTTGTTTCCATAAAAACGTTCTTACTCCAATAGCTCTGTCCAATGAGGAAGTGCAGGAGCACGTGCTCATCCTTAATTGTAAAACTGAAAACTTTCCCATCAAGTACCTTGGGCTACCAATGAGACTCGACAAACTTAAGAAAGCAAATTGGTTCCCAATCATCGACCGTGGAGAGAACAGATTGGTTGGGTGGAAGGGCAAGTCTCCTTTTCTCTTGGAGGGCAAGTTACACTGATTAATTTTTCTGTCCAACCTTCCAGCATATTATCTCCTTCTTTGAAAAGGCCAAATGGGTTACCCAAAGAATCGATCCGGTTTGAAAATAATTCCTATGGAAAGAAGCAGATACAGAAATAGAGGGGTATCATCTCATCAAATGGGAAAAGTTTGCATGAAGAAGAAACATGGGGGGTTAGGCATCATTGAACTTAGAGACATGAACTTAGACTTATTTAGAAAATGGTGGTGGAAGGTGTTCCTCCTAATGGAGAAGGGTGAAAAGAGTTTATCCAAGCCTACCTACAAGAGAAAGGGACCCGAAACTTGGGATTCAGAGTGGGCAATATAGTTTCCTGATTTTGGAGATGTACCTTTAAAGCCTATGACCTCGGTCAATGGCCGTGTAGTTTCATTCATAGGCAACGGCAGGCTGACTAAATTCTGGTTGGAAAAATGGTGTGGCGCTCATTCTTAAAGAACTGTTCCCATATTTATATGAACAAGCCATGCAACCACGTTGGTGGCCAAGGCCTGGAAAACGGGGTCGTGGAAACCAACTTTCAGACATTGTTATAATCGGGGTTAGCAACTTAGATTGGAGGAACTTCAAACACATCTATCCCAGATGGGATTGAAATGCTCATATGGCCCAGACTGGAAAGCTTGGGGCCCAAAAGAGACAGTTCCTTCACAATTTGTTTACTCTACAACTGCATTCATTTTAGGGGATGCATACCGAATTGGTCAACCATCATCTAGAAGGCAAAAGTTCCCCTAAAAGTTAAGGTGTTTCTATGGTTAGTTCTCAATGATGCGATCTTTACAAGGGGGAACATTAGCAAGAGGCAGCCTAATATTGCTACCACCTGTGGCATCTGCAATGTGACCATAGAAAGTACAAAACACCTATTTATCGAGTGTCATAGGAGTAAATCAGTTTTGATAGAGGTATTAAGGGCTCTAAGCCCAAACATTTACCCTAGTTCCTATGAAGACCTCTGCATATGTCCCAAGTTTTCGACTGTGAGACATGAGAGAAAGAGGCCTGGTATATTGCAGTTGCCTCTACAACCTAGGTTTTGTGGTTAGATAGGAATAACTTTTACTTACGTGGAACTTATAATAGTATTTCTGGTAGTATAATTCATATTATGCATCTTATATCTCTTTGGGCCACAACTCCTGCACCAGGACCTAGAGGGCGGATTGCCAGAGCCTTCGCGATTGAGGAGTATGATGAGGAAGAGGTTGTACTCGACCCTACTCTGAAATGATGGAGGCATTACCAAACATATTCCCACCTCCCAGGGTTTTGTTGGGGGGACTTACTATCTGATTGTATTTGTACTTTATTTTATTTGTCCCACCCTCCAATGTATGATGGAGGAATTATGTTTTATTTATGCACTACAGCATTCTATATTCGGTACAGTACTATAAGTTTGTTTTGTTAATTCCTGATTAATGAAACATGGTGGCAATATTCCACCTTTTATTCAACAAAAAATTAGTATGTAACAGTATGCCTAGATGATCAGAATTCACGTAAAATTTATCAACACGTCAAAATAGTGCATCATTTTTTAGGCCTCTCAAGATCCTGCGCATAAAACTCGTACTACTCCAAGCATCCCATCATATCAAATTCACACTTTATATATCTGACATCTTATTTCACACGCTATATACCATAGTAGTAGGGTTGGCAACGAGCCGGGTTTGGGCCGGACCCACATAGGCTCGAGCCGGAGCTCGAAGTTGAAACCATAGGCCCAAATCCGACCCTACTTTTCTTCGGGCTTAAAAAATTAGGCCCGAGCTCGGGCCTGAAAATAGGTTCGGGCCCAGGCCCGAATTACTTATGCATGTTCTAATATATAAATTTCTCATAAAATAAAACTATATCAAGAATAATGTACGATAAAAATAACAACAGTAATAGGAATACTACAAACTTTTGAGTAATTCACACCTAATTTGTCTATTTTTCATTTAATTTTATATATACGGCAAAAATTTTCTATCTATAAACTGTAACCCTCATTTCTACTTACTTACATGAATATTCTCTTTAATTAGAAAAAAGTTCAATATATAAATTTACATAATGTATACAAAAATATACACATGCACATATAAAAATTTAATTCGAATCCATCGGGCCTAAGCACTTGGGCCCGAGATCGACTGGAATTTTTCCCAGGCCTAAAAAATTAAGTCCGAAGCTGGCCCGAAATGAGAATTATTAGTTTAGGCCCACTAATTATCAGGTCGGACCTAGGTGGGCCCGGGTCGAGGCTTGGGCGAATTGCCACTAGAGCTGATATCGGGTCCTATCGAGTCGGGTCCTCCATTAACCGGACCCGAACATGATACCTCACGGGTCCAAAAATTGGACTCGAACCCAGACTTGCGAGAATCGGGTCCGAGTTCGGATCCTAGTTAAAAAAAGTTTACCCGTCATGTCCGGTAACGGGGAATAAATATTTGCACGTAAGTATTTTGCACCTGATATCCTACGGGAACAACAATTTTTGCACTTAAGTATATGAATAAATATTTTATTTACACATCTATATTCAACAATTACTATTTATATGTATATCCCTATAACATTATTTTTCAAAATTTATACTTTTTAAGGTATTTTTAACGAGTCCCGGTTCAGGTTGGTTGTATTTTGAGCGGATCCGGATCCGGATTCAGAAGTGCATCAGATCTTATTTTAGAACTCATATACAGACCCGTATAGATCGGATCGGTTCCGATCCAATATCTGATCCGGGTTGAGTCTGGGTATCGGGTAAACGTGCTCATTGCCACCGTTACATAGTTGCTCGAAAAAAAAAAAAAAAATTTCGTAACTCATGCTTCTGTAGACTGTAGTGACCAGAATAGTGAAAGAGAAGAAACACTGCATCCTAGGTTTTTAATGCAGACTCTTTATATAGCACCAAACTTGATGTCACATTCGCAATATATCTCAATGCAATGCACGTGCATATGCGTTGTGGTCAGCTCACTTGTCAACTCCGATATCTTTATTACTGACGTCAGTTATTGGAAAGCTTAAGCAACTGAAGACAGGTCTGGGTCCGAACATTGAGATATCCGAATCCATTATGGATTTGATTTAGCGTAGAAATGGTTAGTTGGAGTGGATGTTTGCAATCCAATACGAATCCGTTAGGGATATTTTTAGCGCAGGAGTTGTAAGTTGGAGTGGATGTTTGAAAACACTAATCCATCAAGTAGAGAAGAATGAGACATCATCGAGTATAGTAACAAAAATTAGGTTATGGAGTTGACATGAATTTATTTACTTTTTAATTATTTGAAAAGAATACGTCAAGTATGGCAAACATCTCTATCTCTGAGAGAGTTTTTCACCTAACAAACTCTATATATAACAAAATAAACACGTGCATTGTAATCTAACAAATACGTGCAATGCAGATGCATAACTAATATAAAAGAAGTCTTAGGTTCGATGCCAGACAACGTTATAATTTTTTTAAAAATATATATATTTATAAAAACGTGCATCACACAGGTAAATTACTAGTTCTATTATTAAGAGAATAACAAAACATTTCCAGTAAAACTGCAAAAGTGTTACAAACAAGTGTAAGAAATAAAGATAAAACTCCAACATCCTTGGAGCGCGGGGGGTAATCTACTAAATAGAAAGTAACGTATTAGAAATACATGTAAATAAAGACTCATCAATAATTCTGATGAGTAGGCTAATCAAGAGTAGGTCCGATCTCCACATCTTCATCAACGTAGTGTTGCCCCTGGAAGGTGCCAACGATCCGCTCTCGTGCTTTGTGTTAGGCGCTGAGTTATGCGACAACCAGAGGCGTAGCCACTTGGTTCTAGGGAGGTGCGGCTGCGCCCCGCCTCTTGGTTCTAAGGGGGTGCGGCTGCGCCCCGTCGGGTTCGTTGTTACTGCAGAGGATTCTCACATATTTTTCCCATTTAATAACACCTATTTATCCACACCCATTACTTCTCCCCTCTAAATACTAGGGTCCCACATCTGCATGTGTGTAAACATACACTATCTTTACTCCACCAACAACTTTACAGTATTAGTTAGAAAAAAAAAGGCTGCAAGTTTGCTCAAATGAGTAAAGGGATAATAACAATAAAGCAAACCCGTTAGTCTGTTCGCATTAGAAATCCCAATTTTGAGTTTTTTCCCCTATTGGGTTTATTTATTAGAGTTTTTTGTTTGTTTAGTTTGGTTATTCTAAAGATTTAGGGGCATAGTTGAATTGTATGATATTGTTGGTGGGTTTGGGTGTTGAATTATTGTCGGGTTTGTTGGTGGGTGTTGAATTGGTTAATTATTGTTGGTGAGGGTATTTTCTGCAATGAAAATCATCAAGACTTCATTACATAACAGATTAGGAGATGAAATAATGAATGATTGCTTGGTGGCATATACCGAAAGAGATGTATTGAATGCCATTGTCAATGTAGATATCAATAAATATTTTTAGAATATGGAGTCTCAAAGGGTTTTATTGCTAAAGAAAAGGGCAATTTAGTGATTGTAATAGTTTACATTTGGTATTAATATATGATGTTTTGAGGATCATAAATGTGTTTGCTATAACTTATTATTATTTTAATAGTAAGTGTCGTGTTCTCTGGATGAAAATCCTGGCTATGCCACTGGCGAAAACTGATCCAATGAAGAACCAAACAATAGTCGATCAAACCAAGTACACAAAGCACACAAAGAAGGCAGCAAAACAACAACAGCAAGGCAACAACATTGCAATCGATTGCTACTAAGGACAGTCGACTGCGATTGCTATCTGACTTGGGATCGAGGCATTGCAGTCAGCCGCACCTTAAGGCAGTCGAACGATGGAGGTTGATGCAACAATACGAGCCTGGTCTGGGTGATCTATTCTGAGCCAATCTTCTTCTATAGGTTAGATCGTACGGTGTCTATCGTATAGCTTTCTCTTCATGATATATTAGATAGTTATTGTATCCATACTGAACTTAGGGTTTCTCTAGAACTCTATACATATTATTCTAAAAGTCTCCTTTGAAAGAAAAGAGCAAAAAGAGAAAGAGGGAGAGTACCTCATTGTAGAGAATTTGAGAGTTCTCCATTGTAAACATCAGGTTATCTTCCAGTGAGGCTTGAGAGATAGATAATTTCTTTGTGAGAGTGTTGTATCTCTTGTATCTTCTCTAGTTGAATAATATCTTTGGTTATTCCTCTTTCGGATTAGGGTTCACCCAAACCGGATAAATATTGTGTGCTTGACTTGATAAATTATTGCATGGTGGATTGTTCATAGTGATCAGTTGTCGCAAACTCAACAATGAATTCCTAACACACAGCGCATGCTACATGGCAGCGTTCCATTAGTGGAGAAGAGCAGAGAATCTCTATTAATCTCTTCTCTGTAATTTCAATTGATTTTTATGAATTATAATTGTGATTTTCTCTCTTGTTCATCCAAGTTCTTGTTCTTGCTTTTGTTCGATTCATGATCGCTATTGCAGGCAGATGATGGTTGTGACGACGATGAGTACTCACGAGAAGGATCCACCGCCGATTGGGTTTGGAACTACATTAGAGAAAGGGGATAAAAAAATACTTCAGATCTGTATATTTTTGCCATTTTGGGAAAGAGAAATATTACAAAGGGGAGATATAATTTACATTTTGCAATTCAACCATGTATTATTTTTTAATTGACTTCCGATCCAATTTATTCACAATGTTTAACTCCTAACCGTTGGATATCATCCAATGGTTGAGAATTAAACTATTCTACCTCTTTAATACTTTTTAGTATTGCATAGGATCCGGATCCCTAAACCATCACATCTTGTCCATTTACAAAGATAATTATGGTAAATTTCATATAATTTTGATTATATATTTCTATTATAAAAGCAAGAATAAATCTATCCATATGAGATCTGAGCCATCCATTTTATTATATTTAGATCTACTGATCGAATCTAGATCGTTCAATATATATATATATATATATATATATATATATATATATATATATATATATATATATATATATATATAAAGTAATTCTCAGTTGCAAATGAGTCTGTTTGCACGTACTTGTTGCAAACTGAGCTCTGGGCCGTTGGATCAGATCGATCAAGATCCAACGACCATGATCGAGCCCGCCCATCACCCCCCCCCCATTCACTTAAGTTATCAAGGGTAATTTGGGTATTGCATCCCAACTAACTCTTCACCTTATTCACTCTCTCACACTCTCTCTCGCTCGTAGTTGACGAAGTAGTTTTTTTTTGTTGTAAAATTTTAACTTAGGCCGTTGTTAGAAAAAAAATGTAACGCCCCGTATTTTTTAATACAATATTTTGAATTGATAAATAATTTTTAAATCAATTTATTTAATTATATTGAGTTTTTGTAAAATTGACGTTTTCACACATGCAAAATACGTGCAAATATTTATGAAGTGCAAATCTACACTTTTGAATTGCTGAATAAAATGAGTATATTCTAAATTTTGGAATTTTTCTGAATAAAGAAACTATTTTTGTAAATACATTGAAATATAAAAGGGTATTTGTATATGTCGTTTGGAAGTAAAATTTGAATTTAAAATTTTCTTTTGCCATTTTGATAGGCCGATATGGCAGTGGGGATATTGGGGGGAGAGATTTTATCCCTCTAATTTGATTTGATTTGATTTTATTGAGTATATATATATTTATGCAATTTCGGGATTGTTGGAGACTTTATTGCAAATATTTTTCCTGGAGAATAAAAAGTAGAGAAAATTTATTTGGAAAAAAATATAAACTTTATTAGTAGATAATAATTCTTAATTTTTCATATTTTTATAAATTAATTTATGACATGTTTGCAAATATTTCAAAGTGAATGACCTTTTTGTAAAATTACCACTTGGGGGGCAAAATCCGAAATTTGAAGACCCTTGGCTGCACATGGGGGGCCGATCAAATTAGGAGTGTTAGGTGAGATCAAATCTTATCCTAATTAATTAAATTAATTACTTGATTTGGAAGATCTATATATGCATATATATGTGTAAATACTTATTTTTGGAGGGGGAATTTTGTAAAATTTGCGCAAAACCTAAATCTGGATTCCCGGCTTATATAGACAGAAGCCACTTCTTTTTTCTTTTGTTCACAAAATATTATTTTTCCTCATCATTCTTGGAGCTTTGGTGGCGTGGATCTTGGATTTTCGCAATGAGGAGGATGAGCTTTCTTTCTTATTGTTATTACTACTTTCAATTGATCTTCTTAGAGGTGGTACTTATCTCTTGATTTGTTATATGCTTGTATAATATGATAATGATGGATCAAATATGATATATAATTCATGATTATAAAACTTGATATAGATCTATTAAAGAATAAATCTTAATGAAAAAGTAGTCAAAATAACATCTTCATGAATAAGAATCCTAATTTAGATGTGATTACCATGTATAAATTAATTATTGATGTTAGAGATTGGTGATGCATGAAAGAACTTGTTTTAACACTTGTATGATCATGGAGTTTATAATAGTTGATGGGTATTTGTTATGGAAATTTATAGAACATTGAATACAAACAAATTCATTGCTTGATTGATTAAAAAATTGCAATTTTTATAAGAGAATTCGTTGTTTTAATTAGAATTAATTTCATGTTTTAGATTCTAGAGTTTTGACGGTTGTATGATAATGGATTGTGTATTAAATATTGGGTTTTAATATTATAACTTAGAGATTATCATGAACATACAAATATAAATTTTTTAATTGATAAAGATCTAAGTTTGGGATTTATAAAATAGATTAGATGACTATAAATTTAAATTATAGATGATGGAGATTTGTAGAGATAATTAGAACTTGTTATATGCTCTTAAATTCATGCTTGATTGAGTTTTAACGATTTGAGATTTTTCATGTTTATTCGTTATTTTGATTATTAGAAACTCAAGTTTAATATTAGGGTTTGAATAATTGTTATAGTGTTAAATTGGAGTTTGTTGGGTTCGAATTTACTATTCATGAGGTGAACAGTAACTGAGTTACTGTGCTAGGGTTTGGGGGTTACAAGTTTCAGGTTTGTATAGGGTATAGGGTCTGTACAGTGCATTTGATATATACATGTTTTAACGCCTTCTAAATCAGTGGAGGAACATGGGAATACTGGCTAGCCTACGTGGGCTTGGGCACTGTGTTGGGCGCTGGGTGGCACGGGTTCGAGCCGGGTGAAGCCCATATTTTTTTTTGAGTTTTTATTTTGTTTTCTTTTTGTATTCTTTTCTGTTCAGTTTTTGAGCTTTTGTTTTGTTTTTGTTTTTTTGTTTTTGTTTTTTTTTCTGTTGAGTTTTAAAGCTTTTAGAATAAAAAGAAAAGAAAAGATGTTGGGTGGAAAATTAATTTAATAAAATTTAATGTTATAAATTATTGGTTCTAAGACTTCAATTTTTGGGAACATATATAATTTCATATTTTAAGAGGTAAAGTTCCATATTTTTTTTGATGGATTGTTTCAGTTTTAAAAGAATTAAAATCCTGGAATTTAATGTTGGAGTTTTAAATATAGAAAGAAATGTTATAAGTTGGAAAGAAAATGTTTTTTTTTATTTTTGGATTTATTTCTATAAATTAGATCAAATAATTATGAAAGTAGTTTGTTCATTAAATTGAGGAAAGATGATTTTATGGTGATCTATTTGTTGGTTAAAATTAATGATTTATGAGTTGAATGTGAAAAAAATAGAGATGCATTAAGTTGAGATTAATGTGATGTTTTAGATTGTGGAGGCTCTCTATAGTCGGGCGGATGTATTCTGGGGCAATAATGGCAGTTGGGCAGATGTGTTCCGGGACTGTGATTGTTCAGAGATTTATTTATGGATAAAATCAGTTTGTCGAAACCAAATTAAATTCAGATTGTAATAAGTATAAGATGGAATGAGTTATGAATGAATCGTTGTGAATATTCTAAGAGTTAGGGTTAACTTAGAAAACCGTAGATGTGGACCGATGTGATGTTCTAGTTGTGTGGGCTCTCTAGAGGCTGAGCAGGACCTAAGATTTCGTCAGGTTATGATTATTTAAATGTGGGGTTTAGCCAAGAGGGGCTAGTGGTCTTAGTGATGTTGATTTAAGTCCAGTATGGTGAGCTAGCTCTAGGGAGTAGTTGTTCATGTTTGAATCTAAGAACAGACACTAGTTGGAGTTGTGATGAAACTTGGGCAAACATGAGTGGGGGGCTCTATATATAGTCAAGCGCATGTATTCCAGGACTATATTACAGTCGAGCAGATGTATTCCGGGACTATTTGTCATGCAGAGGAGACACGTCTCAATTATTTCTGGGGCTATGAATGATCAGGCAGATGTACTCCGGGATGATGAATAGTCGGGCAGAAGGGAGACGGATCTCCAGTATTCCAGGCTAGAGTGACATTTACGGGAGGTTTGTGCGATGAGGGTTCTGTATGGTCGGGTGGATGGATTCCGGAACCAGAGCCAATATTCGCGAAATGTCTAAATCTTGTCTTTTGTCACTATTATAGGATTGCATGGCGAGAGATTGAACCCTATGAAGTGGAGAACGATAAGGGCTTGCACCGGACCTATGTAGTATGGGATTGTTACCGCTGATTCTGGTGTGGGGGTAAACAGATGAGATTTGTGAGTTTGTGGAGAAACCTGAATAGTGGATCCGCTCCTGTTGATTCCTGCCGCTAACTTGCAAGGAAGTGCGATACACCGGGGTTGATTCCGGCGACGCACCCTCTGACGCTCTTGTCAGTAACCAGTGGTGATTAAGAAAGAGCTTAAGGTGAAAAAAGAGTGATTACCTGGTCACAGTGGTAGGGGGAGGTATTTATAGTCGCCATGGGAGTGATTAGGGACCTGATTTCCTGTATAACTGTCAGGAGAAAAATCCTCCCAATCTGTTTAGGAAACTGACCCCTGATTTTCGGTGAGAGCAAATCAGGCCCGTTGATTCGGTCAAATCAGTGACCCTGATTTTCCTCTTGCTGATCTGGGTTTGTCTTGGGTCGGGACCCGTACCCAGTTGGAGTGGATCCGTTTGTGGGGTGTTGGATCTGTGAGAAGGAGACCCAGTACCCGTTTCGGACCCATTTGTACGTGAAATTACCTTTTACCCCTGAGCTTCAAGATTCGTGCCCAATCTGGACGTTTCCGATTTAACTCCGTTTTTAGCCATATCACGAGCCCCCCACTCCTAAAGACTGAGTGTGATCAGCCTTTGAGAAGTAGTTTAACTGTTTCAGTGGCTAGTGGAGTTGTATCGGAGTCTGAATGGAGGATTTTGAATCTCGAAGGGGGTAGTGAGGTAATTTTTTGAAGCCATATGCTGTTCTGAAGCTTTGTTTGAATATTCGACGGTTTTTATCTATTTTTTCGGATTATTTATTTAATTTTGCGAGGTGTTAACCAATCATTCGGGGGCCTCAATAGTACTTTTCTAGGCAATAATTGTTTGTTCAGGGGCTCAAAAATATCCCCCCGAATTTTTAATTATTTTCTAGAATTTTTAGTTAATTTTCTCGAATTTTTAGAAATTTTTCGCAATTTTTAAATAAATAAAACGGTTTAAATAAATAAAAATTGATTTTTAAATACCGATTTATGGCGTGGCGCAATCTGGACCCTTGATCAGTGCCGAGCACGATTTTCTGGACGATCGGACGGTTTCTGTTCCTCGGCAGGTAGTTTCTTCATTAACGAGGGTTGGCTCCTCGGTTCCTCGGCTCGGCAGGTAGTTTCTTCATTAATGAGGGTGGGCTCCTCGGTTCCTCGGCTCGTCAACTCGGCTCCTCGGCTCGAAGTCAGCCGAGGTACGTGGCGTCATTTGGGCCGCCCATCTCAGTGCGGATCCCCAAAAAATGCTATCTTGTCGTTTAGTGGACGTGGCGATATCTGAGCCGTCCATCATGACGAGCGCGCTTTTCTACAAGATCCAACAGCTGATATGGGTCGGCGTGTTTTTTCGCCATATACGAGGGTCGGTTCCTCGTCCTCTCGGCTCGGCAGGCTCTTTCGCCGTATAAGAGGGTCGGTTCCTCGTCCACTCGGCTCGGCAGGTCGGCACACGTAGGTCAGAGTCTACCGAGGTACGTGGCGAGATCTGGGCCATCCGTCATGACGAGCGCGCTCTTTGACAAGATCTGATGGCTGAGATGGGTCGGCAGATTTTTTCGCCATATACGAGGGTCGGTTCCTCGTCCCCTCGGCTCAGAAGGTCGAGGCACCAATGGTTCGGGATCAGCCGAAGTACGTGGCGGATCCTGGGCATCCATCTCAGCGCAGATCCCAAAAAAACACTATCTTGTCGTTTAGTGGACGTGGCAAAATCTGAGCCGTCCATCATGCCGAGCGCGCTTTTTGACAAGATCTGACGGCTGAGGATGGTCGGCACGTTTTTTGCCATATACGAGGGTCGGTTCCTCGTCCCCTCGGCTCGGAAGATCGGTGTCGTTAGTCGAGGCACTGAGTTGGACATTTTGAAGGATGTGGCTTTGATGGGTCGCTACCTTCCGAGCCCAGTAGCTCGGCTGCTTGGCCAAGCTGTTCGGTAGCTCGGTTAAGCAAGCCGGTGGCAGGCAGTTCGGAAGGTGCACGTGGTCGGATCTGGTGCGTCCATCATGGTGCGAATCACGAGGATGGGGTTCAGATTACGAGAAAACGTTATCTTGTCGTTTTGTGGGCGTGGCGCAATCTGAACCGTCCATTGAATTCTGACACGAATTTTGTAGAGATCCGACGGTAATTTCGCCTCGGAAGGATTTTTCTCCATATAAGAGGGTCGGTTCCTCGTCCTCTCGGCTCGGAAGCTCGGTGCCGTTGGCCGAGGTGTGGAGAGTTAGTAGCTTGGAGCTATTTTGAAGAGACTCAGTGGCTCGGTTGCCCAGTCAAGCTGTTCGATAGCTCGGTTAGGCACACCGGTGGCCGAGTCGTGGACTTGGTGATTTGAGGATTCTCTGTTGTTGAAACTGAAACGTCGTAACGCTCCGCTTTGGCATTTTGGCTTCTTAATGGGCTTTTTAGATTCCCAAGGCAGCCCAAACTCGCTTTTGAGGATATAAAAGATCATTCTCCCACCCCCAAGCTCATTTCTCACTTTTACTCAAAAGATTTTACTTTTACTCTCTGCTCTCTGCTAGTGGCGATTTTGCTCCAAGGCGGTTGCGCTAGTTGTCGCGTGGGCCAGGCGATTTCCGGTGAGCTCATTCCGACCGTGAACGTCACTTCAAAGGTCAGTCTACTAGCCTTAGCTTTTTTTAAGAGATGTTAAGAGTGAACTCGGGGAGTGAGGCCTCGTCCTCGGGCAATGATGGCGCCGAGGAGAGGAGGAAGGCGGAGATCCAAAGGAAGGGGAAACAGGTCGCCGAGCCAGCTACGGCCGAGGCGAGGAAGGAGAAGAAGAAGAGGAGGGTGGTCACCCAATCTCCCGTGGTCGAGGTGATCGTGGAGAACCCGAAGCAGGCCCCCGAGATGCGACGATACCCTTCTGTACTATCTGGGCATTTGGGGGTTAGGCAGTACGAAGGCGATCTTTTGAAGAAGGCAATCTTTGGCCAGTCGGAAGTTTACGAGGAACCCAATCCGGCACTTCCCACCGAGGCAGACGAGATCGGGTCGGTGCTATCCGAGAGGGATCTCCTTCGGATCAGAAAGGGGTTCGCCATCCCTCCAGAGTACAAGTTAATTGTCCCCAGCGTTGGGATGCGGGCGAATTCCAAACTATCATCGTCGGATATGTGCATGTTCGACTTCGACTCCCTGAACGCCGGACTGCATTTTCCGCTGCATCCCTTCGTTCTCCAAGTCCTCGGATGGTTCTGCCTCGCGCCGACCCAATTTATGCCAAACACATGGCGTCATGTGAATGCCTTCCTGCTCCAGTGCCGCAATGCTAAAGTCGAGCCGGACCTGACGGTCTTCCGAGGCCTGTATCGAATAAATTGGATGCACAAGACCGAGCATCGGTACTACTTGGGGCCGAGGAAGGGTGTTAGGATCATAGAAAACCCGGACTCAATTAAAGGCTGGAAAGAAAAGTTCTTCATATTGAAGGGGGAACCGATGCTGCAAATTTCGAGCCGGTGGAAGCCTGAGATGCCCAAGTTTGCGAGAGTCGACCCCGTACTGACTGAGGCCGAGGAGGAGGTGGCGAGGAAGATCATGGCCCTCCCCATGTTGAGTTGGAGGGAGTTGACGGAGGAGGTGCTGTTCGGGTCTGGCCTTAACCCCATCGACCCGAGTATGCTCCTGACATCTCGTTTATTTTTGTTTTTCTTTCAAGTCTTTAGCTCATCTTACTGACTCAGTTTGTGTTTCGTTTGATGCAGAAGCGATGAAGATTGATTTCAACGCCATGATGGCCGATAGGTCCAAAGTGGCCGGCGGCAGGAAGAGGAAGAGGCCGACCGTGGCTGCCTCATCAGCTCCGCAGCCCAAGGTCGCTCCGACTACCACTCTGCCTCCTCCGACCACCGAGGCCCCTTCGGCAGTGGTTGTTGCTGAGGAGCCCTCGGCCCCGGTTGGTGGGGCCTTCGATGTTAATGCGGCGTTGTCGCTCGAGGCTCCGCCGTTGACCGATGCGGTAGAGGAGATCCTGACCGAGCGGCACAAACAGCTGTTCGTGCCGAACTGGCGAGTGAAGAATCACGATGGATTCCTCGAAAACTCGCAGATGTCGGTGCAGGTCGTCAAGCACCTGGCGACCCCGAAGGATAGAGCCGCGCTGAAGGCGGGGACGGTCGGTGATGATACCTACGAAGTGGCTCGGTCGCTCGTATCGGTAAGTTTTTCATTGTGGATTTCTTCAAGTCTACTGCTCGGCCTGTATCTTGCGCTTATCGTTGTCTTCACAGGCCACCTGTCACTTCGGCCATCTCCTTGAGACGTTCGCCATGCAGGAGAAAGAGCTGAAGGCCGCCAGCGACAAAGACAGGGCAGAGAAGGTCAAGGCGGTTCTTCAACTCGAGGCCGAGCAGAGACGAGTCGAGGCCTTGGAAGTCCGGGTTGCCGATCTTGTGGCCGACCTGGAAAGAGCCAAGGGGCGACTTGATGCGGAGTCTGCCAAAGCCGCAAAGGCTGCCGAGGAGCTGGCTGCGTCGGCGAAGTCTCTGGCCGATGTGAAGGCGAAGAAAGAGGCCTTGGCCACGCAGATTAGGGCCGAGGTCGAGGCCGAGGTCGAGGCCGAGGCAAAAAGGCACATGGCCACGAACATGGAGATGTCCTATCAGAGGGCACTCGATCATGTTCAGGACCGTGTCCCCGGCTTCGAGCGGGTTGGCTACAGGCTGTGGCCGGGGTCACCCTCAGGCGGCGAGGAGGAGGGAGGCAAAGGTGACGAGGGGGAAGGTGACGACGACGAGGAGGTGGAGGCCGACCCTTCGGTGGCAGACCCCCAGGTCGAGGGGAGAAACGAGGGGCCATCTGGCGACGCGCCTGTGGTCGAAGCGGCGACGCAGGTGGACCCCTGATCTCCTCGTGATTTTTGTAGTTTTTGTTCTTTTTCAAAAACAGTGTAATGCCTTTTGCGGACTGGCCACTGCTTTAATGATGAATGAGAAAGATTGTTTTGGTTTTGGGTTTGTCTAAGTGTTTGGTTCGGTCATGTAGTTCTTCAATGTTGTCCTTCTTTATTTCAGATCGCCGAGCAAACTCGTGTCACCGCGGCAGCTCGGCGCCGTGCGGAGTTGTTTCAGCAGTCCCGGGAGGATCGCCTCGAGGGCGAGGTTCATCTGACGAGGAGAATACTGCACAACGTAGAAAAGAGGAACAGCGAGTTGTTGGTCGAGTTGCACCATATGCGGATAGTCGAGGCCGAACTATCTGCGAAGGAGGAGGAGTTGGCCCGTGCTTTGGCCGAGCGAGATGATTTCTCAAGGAGGGTAGAACAGCTGCAAAGGGTAACGGTCGACAAGAGTATCGAGGTGACCCACTTGCGCCGTGTCATATCTGATAGCGCCGAGTATCCTGGTTCGGCGAAGCTTCCTCGGTTCAAGGTAATTGTGAGGGACGACACACTGAAGGACAGGATCGTTGAACTGGAGGAAGAGGTTGCTCGGCTTAAACCTCAGCCGGTGAGGGCTAATGTTCGGAGTACTTCGTGTACTCGCGAAGAGATTGACCGAGGGATTACGTTCTATCAACTCGCGAGTCGAACTCCCATCATAGGTCGGACAGCAGCCGATGCCCAAAGTGGAGTAGCGGTATCTTCAAGTGGTGCTTCGGTTGGAGTGACTGTCAGGGTCAGCGGCAAGGGGGCGTCTCGATTCGTCGGCTTAGAGACGAGCTCGGAGGCCAAGAAGCGCCGACCCCGGGTATCCCTGAACCGAAGCGTCCCCCTACCGCGGAGGCACTAATCGGGTCGTATTGTGTTTTTGGGTCTCCGAACTGTCTTTTGTTGTAACCTTTTTGTAAATTTATCCAAGTTATATTAATGAAATTGGAGTTGGCTTGCTTGTTGTAGTGCTGTAATTGCCTTAGCTAGAGTTGGCTTGAAATGAACCGCGAGAAGCGAGTGTTTGCTTCGTCGAGCACCTTGGTCACAAAACTTACGCTTTAGCCGTGGTCCTGACTCTTGCTCGGTACATACCGGTGCGGTTCGGTGCCTCGACAGAGGTGTAACTGTTTCGAGGCTGGGGCCACGTGGCCTGATCTGGACGGTGGATCATGATCAGGGCGCGGATCACGAGAAGGGAGGCGCAAGTTCCAAGAAAACACTATCTTGTCGTTTTGTGGACACGTGGCATGGTCAGGTCCGTTCATCACATTCTAGCACGCATTTTGAAATGATCTAATGGTGACATTGCCTCGGAAGGATTTTTCTCCATATACGAGGGTCGGTCCCTCGTCCGCTCGGCTCGAGGGTTTGAGTGAGCGTAGTCGATCCGAATGATGTAATCCGAACACGGCGTTAGCGTTGCTTGACGGTTGTGGGAGCAGTTTCGAACGGCGATCTACCTCTGGCTCGTCTAAGGGCGAGCCAGGGAAGTAAAGTTGAGCTGAGTGTTGGACTCCGAACCATCGGTAGAGTTCAACGGTTGTGGGAGCAGTTCCGAACGGCGATCTACTTCTGGCTCGCCTAAGGGCGAGCCGGGGAAGTAAAGTCAAGCCGAGTGTTGGACTCCGAACTATCAGTGTAGTTCAACGGTTGTGGGAGCAGTTCCGAACGGCGATCTACTTCTGGCTCGACTAAGGACGAGCCGGGGAAGTAAAGTCGAGCCGAGTGTTGGACTCCGAACTATCGGTGTATTTCAACGGTTGTGGGAGCAGTTCCGAACGGCGATCTACTTCCGGCTCGCCTAAGGGCGAGCCGGGGAAGTAAAGTCGAGCCGAGTGTTGGACTCCGAACCATCGGTAGAGTTCAACGGTTGTGGGAGCAGTTCCGAACGGCGATCTACTTTGGGCTCGCCTAAGGGCGAGCCGGGGAAGTAAAGTCGAGCCGGACATTGGACTCCGAACCATTGGTTGAAACAAAGGAAAATAAAAGCGAAAAGATGCAAGCAATTTTATAAGTACGAAAGAGCATTCTTCATTGATAACTAACGGCGAGCCGTTTTTACATATAACAACTTAAGAAATGAATTACAAGTTAGAGGAGAGGAATGGTTCGACACCTCGTGATACTCAGAGAGGCACCGGGGCGCTTTCTTGGTATTTTAGGAGGTGGTCGGCATTCCAGGTCCTCGGAATCTCTCTGCCCTCTAGATCTTCCAGACGATAAGCTCCGGGCCGAACTACCTTTGTGATTTTGTAGGGTCCTTCCCAGTTCGGGGCCAGTTTGCTCCTCTGATTGGGGAAGGAGATGGCTAGCTTCCTGAGGACCAAGTCCCCCTACTTGAGATCGGTGGGTCGGACTTTCTTGTTGTACGCCAGTTCAACCCTCCTCCGGTAGTTCTGTTGGCGTATCGATGCTCTTTCCCTCAGCTCGTCTACCAGGTCTAAGTTCGCCCGTAGGTCTCTGGCATTCTGTTCCTCGTTGTAGGCTGCGAGACGAGGAGAAGGTATTTCGACTTCGAGTGGTATTACTGCCTCGGATCCATAGGTGAGGTTGAACGGGGACTCGCCTGTGGGGGTCCGCTTGTTGGTGTGGTAGTTCCACAGCACATTGGAGAGTTGGTCGACCCATAAGCCTCTATAACACCTGTCCAGTCTCTTCTTGATACCAGAGAGGATCTGCCGGTTAGCGTTCTCCGCCTGTCCATTCGACTGAGGGTGGGAGACGGAAGTGAAGTGCTGTTGGATGGCGAGGTCTTCACACAGAGCTCTGAATGCAGTACCAGTGAACTGAGTCCCATTGTCCGTCACAAGGACGCGGGGGATGCCGAATCTGCAGATGATGCTCTTCCAGAAGAATTGAAGCACCTTGTTCTCGGTGATAGTGGCGAGGGGCTCGGCCTCAATCCACTTCGAGAAGTAGTCGATGGCTACGACCAAGAACTTGAACTGGCCCGGAGCTGGAGGGAAAGGCCCTAGTAAATCCATCCCCCACATTGCGAAGGGGATAGGACTTGATAGGGAGGCGAGGTTGGCTTGGGGGAGGCGACGAATGTTGGAATGTCTCTGGCAAGAGCCACATTGCCGAACGTGTCGCTCAGCATCTTGGAGGAGAGTCGGCCAGAAGTATCCGTAATTCAGGACTTTCCGAGCCAAAGACCTAGACCCTGAATGAGCCCCGCCGATGCCTTCGTGGAGCTCCTGTAGGGCATAGTCGGCCTGTTCCGGGGAAAGGCACCTCAGGTACGGTCGGCCGTCAATCTGCGAGAAGGAGTGCTTGTACAAGATTCCCTCGATCAGGACGTACCGCTCGGCTCTGGTTCTTACTCGGCGTGCTTCCTTGGGGTCCTCGGGGAGGAGTCCGTCCCTTAAGAACTCCACTAAGGGTTTCATCCAATTATCTTGCAGTAGGACCGGCAATGACTCCACTGAGTCGAAGGCCTCGTCTTCTATGCTCGGTTTCATGAGGACCTCGATCAAGATGGTCTGCTCGAGACCCTGGAGGGAGGATGAGGCCAACTTGGAGAGGGCGTCGGCTTGCGAATTCTCCTATCGAGGGACTCGTTAGATGAGTGCCTCTTCAAACCGGCTCATGAGGGTTCGGACCTTGGCGAGGTACTTCGCCATCCATTCGTTTCGCGCCTCGTACTCGCCCAAGACTTGGTTCACAACCAGCTGAGAGTCACTATGGATTCGGAGGCGCTGCGCCCCGGCACTTCGGGCAAGTCCGAGGCCCGCGATTAGTGCCTCATACTCCGCCTCGTTGTTTGAGGCCTTGAAATTCATGCAGAGGGCATACTGGAGGACGAAGTCCTCAGGGCCGTTCAGGATGATACCGGCGCCGCTACCCTTATTGCAGGAGGATCCGTCCACGAAAACCGTCCAAACGGGGGGTCCGTTCGGGACATGGCTGACCTCGGGAATGGTGGACTCGACGATGAAGTCGGCGAGGGCCTGAGCTTTGATCGCAGTCTGAGGCCGGTAGGAGATGTCGTGTTGGCTCAGCTCTATGGACCACTTCATAAGCCGACCTGAGGTTTCGGGCTTGTGGAGGATCTGCTTCAGCGGTTGGTCGGTGAGGACCACAAATGAGTGGGACTGAAAGTATGGACGGAGCTACCTTGCCGCCATGACCAGGGCGTAGGC
This sequence comes from Hemerocallis citrina, assembly GCA_017893485.1. Taxonomy (NCBI): domain Eukaryota; kingdom Viridiplantae; phylum Streptophyta; class Magnoliopsida; order Asparagales; family Asphodelaceae; genus Hemerocallis; species Hemerocallis citrina. Next base: position 200,460,861 of record CM030363.1, on the reverse strand, counting down.
CATCTTTTCTATCTTCGGATAGCGGAGCTCGGCATCCCGAAGCACCTTGCTCACATAGTAGATGGGCCTCTGAGCCCGGTCTTCTTCCCTCACCAAAACCGCACTTAAGGTCTGCTCGGAAGCAGCTAAGTAGATGAAGAGGGTTTCCCCCGGAACGGGTTTGCTGAGCAGAGGAGGGTTCACCAAGTAGGCCTTCAGTTGGTCGAACGACTCCTATTGCGGTTGGCCCCATTCGAAACCCTTAACCCCCCTGAGAGCCTTGAAGAAGGGGAGGCACTTTTCCCCAGACTTCGAAAGGAACCGGCCAATAGCAGCGAGGCGACCCGTAAGCTTCTGCACTTCCTTAAGGGCCATGTCCAGTATGGCCTTGATCTTCTCGGGATTTGCTTCGATCCCTCGCTGGCTCACCATGAAGCCGAGGAATTTTCCCAACGAGACCTTCTTAATACGCCGAATTAAGCCTCATATTGTGCCTCCTTAATACGCCGAATGCCTCCTGGAGGTCGGCCACGTGGTCGGTACCTCGGATGCTCTTAACGAGCATGTCGTCGACGTATACTTCCATGTTGCGGCCTATTTGGCTTTGGAAGACCTTGTTGACGAGGCGCTGGTAGGTGGCTCCAGCGTTCTTCAACCCGAACGGCATGACTCTATAGCAGTAGAGGCCCTGGTCGGTAATGAAGGATGTCTTCGGAATGTCCGGGGGAACATTCGGATCTGATTATAGCCGGAGAAGGCGTCCATGAAGCTGAGGAGCTCATGGCCCGAGGTGGCGTTGATGAGGGTGTCGATATTTGGGAGAGGGAATGGATCCTTCGGACACGCCTTATTCAGGTCGGTGAAGTCGATGCATATCCTCCACGAACCATTGGACTTCTTAACCATGACCACATTGGAGAGCCACTCGGGATAGTTCACCTCCTGTATGAATCAAGCTCTTAAGAGCTTGTCCACCTCCTCCTTGATGGCTTGCTGTCGTTCGGGGGCGAACTTACGCCTCTTCTACTGAACCGGTCTGCACCCCAGTTCGACGATGAGGCGGTGCACTAGAAGGTCCTCGGAAATCCCGGGCATATCCGCGGCGGACCAAGCAAATAGGTCGCGGTTCTCCCGGATGCACTGAACCAAGTCGGAGCATAGGGCAGTCGGCAAGGACTTGCTGATGAGGAACTTTCGACTCGGGTCCTCGTCCGAGAAGAGCACTTCTTCCAACTCGTCCGCCGGCTCGGACGTTGGTCGGACATTCGGCTCGGGGATCTCTAGTGTCTCGAGGGAGAGCACCGGACCCCCAGTGGAAGTCATATAGCACTTCCGTGCCGTCTCTTGGCTGCCCCTGACTTCTCCCACTCTCGCCCGGGTGGGGAACTTCATCTTGAGGTGATACGCCGAAGGAACGGCTTCCAGGGCAGCTAGGCCAGGTCGGCCTAAGATAACATTGTATGCTGCCGGCACGTCGACGACCATAAAGTCCATCGGTTCTGTCCGGGTAGTAGGGGTCTTTCCAGCAGTTACGTCCAGGGTGATAACCCCTTCGACCGTTACTGGTACCCCCGTGAACCCGTGGAGCGTGTAGCCGGCCGGCTTGAGGCGATCCCGAGACAGTTGCAGACCTCGGAAGGCCGAGAGGAAGAGGATGTTCACCGAGCTCCCGTTGTCTACCAGGACCCTCTGCACCTTGAAGTTTGCCATGCGAAGGTCGTTGACTAGTGCGTCGCAGTGGGGAGTTCGGACCCCCACGAGGTCTTCATTAGAGAAAGTCACTGGGACGCCGAGGCCTTTGGGGGGAGGGGCGCTGTGAACTGAGTTGACCTCTCGGACGAAGGCCTTCTGAGAGGAGTTGGAGGAGCCCCCCATGGGGCCTCCGTGGAAGAGGTGCAGAACTCGTTCTTCCTCGAACTCGGGGGGTCTCATCGCACCGCTCGGAGCGCTTGTTAGCCCCCGAGGCGGAGGAGTGGCGCGTTCCCCCTGATTGTTCGCCTTCACAAATTTGGCCAACTGCCCCCTCTGGATGAGGGCCTCTATCTCATTTTTCAACGCCCGATAGTCGTTGGTGTCGCGGCCGTGGTCACGGTGGTAACGGCACCATTTCTCTTTGTTCCTCCTCTTGGCCGGGGTGTTCATCCTCGGAGCGGGCGGTATCACTCCTTCCTTCTCCACTTCCATTAGGATGGTGGAGACATTGGTGGTGAGAGGAGTGAACTTCTCGAACCTGGGGGGAGGACGGCGCTGACCGCTGTTGTCCTTCTGTAGTTTCTTGGACCCTTCCTCCTCTGCTGTTTTCCTCTTTGAGCTGGAGGTGGATCCTTCGAAACTCGGGAGGCACTCGGCCTCCTCTGCCCGAATGTACTTCTCGCATCTCAGGAGAAGATCGGCGAAGTTGTGCGGGGGCTTCTTGGCGAGGGACGACCGGAGGTTGGAGTTGAGGACGTTCGACTGGAACGCGACGGTCGCCACTGACTGGTCGAGGGAGGCGATCGACCTGACCTCCGCGGTAAATCTCCTCACGTAGTCCCTCAGCTTTTCTCCCCTCTCCTGTCGGAGGTGGAGTAGGGAGAGGCTAGTCTTCTCTATTCGCCTGCTACTCGCAAAGTGAGTTATGAAGAGCGTTTCGAACTGCTCGAACGAGAAGATGGAAGAGGGAGCGAGCCGGGAGTACCATTCCCGTGCCGACCCCTTGAGAGTGGCGGGGAAGGTCTTGCAGAGCATGGCGTCGGAAGCTTGATGGATCAGCATTAAGGTCTTGAAGCTTTCGACATGATCAACAGGGTCTGACTCCCCTGAGTACGTTTCAAACTGCGGAGGTTTGAAACCCCTCGGGATGGGAGCCTCCATGATTGTCCGAGAGAAGGGGGGTCTGCTGGGGCGGACGGTCCCTGCTCTCGACTCCTCCTCTTTGTCCATGCGACCGATGTGCCTCTCCATCTCGTGGAGACGACGGTAGAGGGCATCGTCCCTCCGTTGGTAATCAGACGATCCCCTGGACTCTTCTTCATAGGAAGGGGAGCAGGGACTGTGGCGTCGATAGTCCTGGGAGCGGCGAGGACTATGATGGTGTTGCTAGCGATTGGGAGCCGGGAGAGGACTTCTGGATCGGTGGCGAGGACTTGGAACCCGTGGAGGTGTTGGAACCCTCTGGGCATTATGGTTGTTAGGGCAAAGGTTGAGGGCCTGCAACACAGTCTCCTGGAATTGTAGGAACTCGGCACGTGTGATAGGTGCCTCATCGTTCCTCGGATGATGTCGATCAGCAGGGGAACGTGGCCTCCTCCTGTGACGCTCGGGAGATACGCCCCGTCCTCTTCGGTCAGGAGACCTCCTGCCATCTCGGCGATGAGGAGATCGCTCGCCTTGACATTGGCGGGAGGCTCCCTCTCGGGCTTGCTTCTCATCTAGGCGGTTGCGAAGGTCCTCATCTTTTGGCGGTTCAGAACGGTGTTGCGGAGGTCGGGGTGATGGGAAGCCATTGAATCCGAGGAGGCATTGTGAACCGAGACATGGTCTGGGTGGAGAGGTTGCTTCTGCCTCCGCCCGTTCTGGCCAGCAGGGCCATTAGGGGGTTGTTGATTCAGGAGAGGATCTTGGTCTGGGGGAGGAAGTTGCTTGGGCTGTGGAGGAGGATGCACGGGGACTTCCTCTTGCTGATCGACGGGGTTGGGCCCACGGTTGGACCCCCTTGATCTGACCTTTCTGGGAGGTATGGTTGGAGAAGAGCTAGTCGACGAGGAAGAAGTGGAGGCTATTCGTGTGGTTATTCCCACAGACGGCGCCAATATGTTACCGCTGATTCTGGTGTGGGGGTAAACAGATGAGATTTGTGAGTTCGTGGAGAAACCTGAATTGCGGATCCGCTCCTATTGATTCCTGCCGCTAACCTGCAAGGAAGTGCGATACACCGGGGTTGATTCCGGCGACGCACCCTCCGATGCTCTTGTCAGTAACCAGTGGTGATTAAGAAAGAGCTTAAGGTGGAAAAAGAGTGATTACCTGGTTACAGTGGTAGGGGGGAGATATTTATAGTCGCCATGTGAGTGATTAGGGACCTGATTTCCTGTGTAACTGTCAGGAGAAAAATCCTCCCAATCTGTTTAGGAAACTGACCCTTGATTCCCGGTGAGAGCAAATCAGGCCCGTTGATTCGGTCAAATCAGTGACCCTGATTTTCCTCTTGCTGATCTGGGTTTGTCTTGGGTCGGGACCCGTACCCAGTTGGAGTGGATCCATTTGTGGGGTGTTGGATCTGTGAGAAGGAGACCCAGTACCCGTTTCGGACCCATTTGTACGTGAAATTACCGTTTTACCCTTGAGCTTCAAGATTCGTGCCCAATCTGGACGGTTCCAATTTAACCCTGTTTTTAACCATATTAGGGATGCATAGAATCCGACAAATATGCATTAGTAATCATCATATGCATTTGTGTTTCTTGACTTATTTTATGTATACTTGTTTTCTATTTTCATCTCATACACTTGACACTTAGCCTAGCTTCACTTGTTATTTTATATTTCATTCATCGTTGTTTTATGTTCCATCTGTTATTACTGTATTAATATGTTTCACTTTTTGTTCTACTTATTATTGTTATGCATCATTCATTACTGCTATATTATATGCATCATTCTTGTTGTTCTATATTATATGTATCACTATTACTATAGTTGACGTCAGTTGCCTTCAACTGACGTGCCCACTCTTCAGTTTATTTCGCAGGTTTTGCAAGTGAGTTGCCCAAGTAAAGTGGAAGCTTAGGTTTAAGATGATTAAAGTTTAAGTGTTAGGTTGTGTTGTAATAAATGTATTAAACTTTTTCGCCGTACAAATGTAAGAAAGAACAATTGTAATAAATTTTTTAAATTTTCCCTGTATTTATTGTGTTTATGTTGCAATTGAACTTGATTATGGAAATTGTGCCACTTATTTATAATATTATTTATTGGAAATTTGAGGCGCTACAACAACGACCTAAGTACTTCAAAATTTTACTAGAACTGAAACAGTTGCTTTAAACAATGACTTTAGTATAACTTAAGTCGTTGTTTGAAAAAACGGCTTAGGTTATATAATTCTTTTAAAAACTTTTCTCTCTTCGCTGTCCTTCTATATTCTCTCTCTCCCTCTCAGTCTCCTTACTCTCTCTTTTTCCCGAACCCAAACTTGCAATCCAACCGGAGCCGGTGCCTCCTCCTCTGCCGCCTCATCTAATCCGTCCCTCCTCCTTCACTTCGCACTCTTACTCACTCTCCCCCTTTTCTCTCTCTCTCTCTCTCTTTTCCGAAGACTCTCCCGAAACCCAAAATTCGAAACCCAAGCTACTCCCAAACCCTCCTCCTCCTTCGTCCACTGCTGTGCCTCCTCCACCTTTCTCTCTTTCTCAAACCCCCCTAACTCATCACCTTCTCCTCCCCCAATCTTAGAAATCCAATCGGCAACTCCAAACCCTAATTCATTGTTTAGTTTCGTACAAATCGTCGACCACTCAATTTCTGTCGTACATATCCGGACTGTGCAAGGTAATCACTTTATTTTAGCTTCGTAGATGTAGCTATGTTGATTGAATTAGTTGTTTATTTTTTTTGATTATTTTTGTGATGTGTAGTTATATACAGGTTAGTTGTTTGATGTGTACTGTATACAGTTGTTTGATGATTGCAGATGGTAGAATTGTAGAAGTAGTTGTTGTTGTTCGTTAAAATTATAGATATAGTATTAGTTGTTGTTGTTCGATATTAGTAAAAGCGCACAAACAGGATCCAAAAATTTCAAAACTTTGCTAGTAGGTTGAACTCACTACACACAAGCCAACTTGTAGAAGTGAGTTTCAAGTCACGGTTTGCAAGATACGGTAATGTATCGCTTTCATTTACGAAAAAGAATGAAAAACGATACATTGTCGTATCTCGCAAAATCGTGAGACGAAACTCACCTCTAGAAGTTGTGTTGACTTTTGTAGGGTGAGTGCGACCTACCCACAAATTTTCTAAATTTTTTGTCGGCATTTGTGCAGTTTTACTAATATCGAAATACAACATATGTGATTATTTGAAGGTGTTGTTAATGGTTTACGTAAAAGCAAACAAACGGCAACGAAAAATTCCATAACTTTGTGAGTAGTTCGAACATACCACACATAAGCCAACGTAACTTTTAGAGGCGAGTTTCGACTAACGGTTTGCGAGATACAGCAATGTATCGCTTTCATTCATGAAAAAGAATGAAAAGTGATACACGGCCGTATCTTGCAAACCGTGAGTCGAAACTCACTTCAACAAGTTGTGTTGGCTTGTGTGTGGTGAGTCCGACCTACTCGCAAAGTTTTGTAATTTATGGATTGCATTTGTGTACTTTTACTAATATCGAACAACAACAACATACTATATTTTGAAAAGGGATGAGTACGGATACGTGAGAAAACCGCACAAACGGGATCCAAAATTTCTGAAATTTTGTGAATTGGTCGGACTCACCACACACAAGTCAATGCAACTTGTAGAAGTGAGTTTTGACTCACGGTTGCAAGATACGACAATATATCGCTTTCCATTATTTTTCATGAATGAAAGCGATATATTGTCGTACCTTGCAAACCGTAAGTCGAAACTCACTTCTACAAGTTGCATTGGCTTGTGTGTGGTGAGTCCGACCTACTCTAAAAGTTTCACAAATTTTTATGCCGTTTGTACGGTTTCCTCACGTATCTTATTTCGTATATATATAAATATATATAGTGTACTGAGAATTGTTTTTTTTAATTTTTGATAGAGAAATGGTCAGAACGAAGGGATCCGGAAGACCGTCTGGTAGTGGTAATGGCCAACCTTCCACATAAGGCCAACCTTCCACACAATTTAGAGAATTATTAGTTTTAATTATGAATTTTGTATACGTAATATTGTATATACAATATTAACATTGTAAACATTGGTTTAGGTTGGCAACCAACCATCCTCTTCCGTCGAGGTTGGTGCATCGTCTTTGGCAGGATGTCATGGTCCAGGACCTTTAGACTCGACCTTACTCACTTTGCAAAACCACCCCAGATCCAAAGAAGTGTGGAGAGGGATGACGAAAATGTGTAATTTCTGTACGCACCATATATTGTCGATGCATCTGCGTACCAAGAGAACTTAGTCCAAGCTGGTTTCTATTGTGTTGATTTAATGGGTAATTTGAAACTTGATCGAGTACTGCTTACAGCCCTTGTCGAGCTGTCACGCCCCGCTTCCAAAAAATATGGAATACGATCGCGTGACGAAGCCCAGCGAATGATTTTCATTATTCATAAGCTGTAGGATCAACTCAGCATAATAACAAGAAATATAACAAAATACACACAACCACACATGCATGAATAATTTATTAATCAATAGAAACAATTGAAACAAAATAATAATATCCCAAATAGTTTTCAAATCTGGATCAAAAGATAAAACTCGGGACTATAAGCCCGTTACAAGATTCAAGTAGCAAAAGAAATAAATAACCCAAAAGAAATAAATTATTTAAAGAAAGTCTTCCCAAGAAAAGCTTAGAACGTTTGCTCACCAATTCCAGCAGGCAACTCGTCTCCAAAGTCTGTATATACTTATATAAAAAGGAAAATAGAGAAAACAAGACAAACGCCCTTAGTGCAAGTTAGGGCCGCAAGTAGTACAAGCAAGAGTATGAAAACAAGTGCAAGAAATATGGAACAAGATTTGAAATCAAGAATGTATAACATAATATAATAGGGATGCAACAAGTAGAGAAATTCAAGAAACTTGCTAGCAAGAAAAATAACCCAAGTGACAAGATTGGATAACAAGTACTAGTAGTAGAACAAGTGGCAAGTGAACATATAATTGTATCAAGCATCAAGTAACAAGCATCACGTACAAGTGTCAAGTAACAAGTTTCAAGTCTCAAGTCTCAAGTCTCAAGTCTCAAGTCTCAAGTCTCAAGTAACAAGTCTCAAGTAACAAGTCTCACGTACATATCTCAAGTAACAAGTCCCACGTACAAGTCTCAAGTAACAAGTCTCAAGTAACAAGTCTCACGTACAAGTCTCAAGTAACAAGTCTCAAGTAACAAGCATCAAGTAGGGTATCAAATGTGTACAAGTAACAAGTTAATCTTAAGTATAATGTTTAATTCTATCTAGGTAGCACTTCATGCATCCATACTCTTACTACATGGTTGCTACATACAATCAGTTACGTTTAGGCCTAGTGGTGGAGTCTATAGGGCGGTGTACTCAGGTATCAATTATCAAGCAAGCCATGCTCATGAATCAAGTAATCATATAACTAGTTCATGTGTCAAGTCATGACAAGATAAGTCATGAATCAAATATATACTAGTTCATGAATCAAATAATATATTAGTTCATGAATCAAATAATATATTAGTTCATGAATCGAATAATAATATATATACTAGTTCATGAATCAAATAATATACTAGTTCATGAATTGGATAACAATATAACTAGTTCATAAAGCATGTATCAAGTGGGAAACACGGGCCCCCTTCCGAGTACACTTACCTATATTGTCAACTACTATGGTCTTTTCCTTAAACCCCGGCTTATTATTTATTATTATCATCAAACAAGCATGAAAGTGTGCAAAACAGGTCAAGTAAACATGTTCAAGAACATGGAACAAGTTTAAGATAGTTATAAGGCATATTCGAGGGTCAACACAATTTAAGATTATCAAGAACTACGAGAATTGCAATTCTGGACAGTATGACGTTGCTGCACCAAAACTGTGATTCCCGTTGCTACAAGATAGAAAATTTGGATCCGTCAGAAGGCCTAGAAACTAGACTCCTTCCAACGCATATAATTAAGACACATACAAGTTGTAGCAATTGATGTCAAAACAGTAAACTATATAGCATTTGTGTTCAACCAGAATTGTAAAACTGAGTTTGTACATATAAAACAGGGTTGAAACATCATTAATTAATTTCAAAAAAATTTAGGAATGTTATCTAGGGTGTCCAGTATCAGCATACAGAATTTCAGGTCATTTACTTACTGGTAGCATAGTTAGAAATAATTGTAAACCAATGTGGTGCAGTATTTTTTATGAATCTGCGATTACCGACACAGCAGCAGTAAAACTGCGATATCTCCTAAACCGTAACTCGGAATTCAAAAATTCTGGATGTTATTGGTAACTAGACACTTGGGGCTACCTTTCATATTCAGGACTCAAGTTCAGATTCAGGTTTTATCGGGGTCGAAATAGCAAGCCAAGATAGAGCAGAAACCAAATAAGACACTTTTTGCATGAAATGTATCAAAATTATACTAGTTATGAACAAGTGTATCAACGAAAGGTTGTGACTCTTAGATCATGTAATAGATAAGGAAAAATATGAGATCATCAACAATAAACAAAGAGGAGTCACATTTACAATCTACTTGCAGTATTTTCAAGAAAAATCTTGTACTAGAAAACGAAATGTACAAGAAGATACTTGCCTTGGGGTGTAGACGATGAATCCGACGACAGGATAATGGGAATGGATCCCGACACGAATACAACGAACGGATCACGAACCAAACACGAACACACGAACAACGAATCTGGATGAGATGATCACAATCACGATCGGATCGGGCGACCAAGATCAAGAGATCAAGATCGAGATGTGATGAAGATGATCGGATCGGATCAGATCAGATCAGATGGCTAAGATCGAAGATCAAGATCAATAAGATCAGACGGTCCAGATCAGATAATGGAGATCATGATGATCAATCGATCGGATGGCTCACAATCAAAGGATCAAAACCCAAACCAACCAGCAATGGCACTGTGCTGGCTTTGGCAGCAGACGGCGAGCGACGTGCAGGGGCAGCACTGGCGAGGGGGCATCAGAACAGGGGTGGCAAGGTGGCAGGATGCTGCTGCTGGCTGACAGGAGGAGCAACGAGGGGTGCGCTATCGACGGGAGGCACAGTGCAGGGTAGCTGCGCTAGCTGTCGGCATTGCTCGGGAGGAGGCAGGGGGATCGTCGATTGGGTACTTTAGTCGCAGGAGATGCTGTTGTCGAGGTGGTGATGCAGGGCAGGGTTGCGGTGGCGTATGGGGTCGCGGTGTCGCTCTGGTTGTCGTGCGACACGTCGACGAAGGGACACTGGGCATGGAGGCGGCGCAACCAGGGGAGTCTCGATAGAGGGTTGCGGTGGCGTCGCGGTGAAGCCGCGACGGGGAGGGGATGACGAGGATACGAGGTGAAGGTAGGGTTATGGAAGTGGAGAAGATGCACAGGAAGAAGAAGGGGGGGGGGGGGGTTGGCTGCTGGGTAATTAAACAGTAAATAGGGTAGGGTAGGTTAGGGTTAGGTTTTAGGGTATAGGGTATTTATAGTATAGGGTTTGGGTATTTGGGTAGAAAATCCAATAGGAAATTGGGTTTGGGTTTAATGGGTAGTGGATCCAATAGGGGTTAATAAAATAGAATATATAAAACATGCTTATATATATACATTTAATCATGAACAATCAAAACTAATAGTAACAATAATACTAATAAAAATAACAATAGAAGTAATGACGCTAATAACAATAATAATAACAAAATTGGATTTTCAATAGATAATCAAAGATAACAATAGTAAAAATGAAACTAATAATCATATTAGTAACACCAACAATAATAATAATAGCAATGACAATAATAATAAAAGTAATAATAATAATAATAATATGAATACCGAAATAAGATTTTGAGTTCAGCAGATTCATAAAAATCCAAATAGTAATAACATAATAGATTTGGACTAAAATGTAAATAGTCGATCATTTGAAAACGGAAAATAAGGTTGAAATACTCCATTATTCGAAAATAAATATAACTTTCCAAGAAAATATTTTAAATGTAAAATCCAAGCTGAATTTATAAATTTTAAATACAGGAAATACATAGAAAATACGTATTTACGGAAACAGGAGTTACACGAGCAATGGAGGCCAGAGACACACACCGTCCATGTACCGGTAGGAGAGATGATGGTGACATTGCAAAATATCGTCATTTCCGGTCTTCCAATAGATGGGATGGTCGTGACAGGAAGTATGAACTTTGAGAAGTTAGATGTTCGTGATCTCCTCAGTGCATACTTAGACGATGAGGATGAGGAAGATGGAGATTTTTTTAGGACAATCAATCCGACTCTCATGGTTAAAATATCATTTTGAAAATACCTTGACCATTGAATCGAGCGACCATGACGTGCAGTGCTACACTAGGGCTTACATTCTAACTATGCTTGGATGTGTTCTCTTACCAAACTCCACCGGTGATACCATCCCACTTATGTATTTATGGTTGTTTGCTACCTAATCATAGCGGGTCGGTATAGTTAGGGAAGTTGTACATTAGCTACTATGTACAAGACTTTGTGTGCATGTGTATTAGATGAAGTTGAGATGACGGGGCTAATGGACTTGTTACAGATTTGGTCATGGAAAAGTCTACACTTAGGTTGTCCCTATATTACGAAATTCACGGAGGTTGGGGTGGCCGATGCACTGAACGGTGAAATGTTAGCACATTTAGGAGTGTATTGGGTCGGTAGTCGCCGCTACAAAGATACCCCACCTGGTGTTTTAACATACTACATAGATGAGCTAGACCAACTATGAGATGAGTTGGTAATTTGAGAGTCGTATCCCCCCATATTATGCAAAGACTACCATCAGCGTGTACGGCTGGTTCACATCTATGGTTGACGAGATCCGTACTCGTCAACTTTAGTACGGATGAGCATTACTTCCCGGATAAAGTCCTTCGCCAATTCGAGATGCAGCAAGACATTCCAGTCAACCGCTTGTATGACTTTGAGTTACACACCGTTAGAGTGAAAAGTCATATGCCTAATCCTGACGGGGTAGATTTCCACCAGACATATGTAGCATTGTGGAATGAGCAACAGTTTAACTTAGTACTTGAAGACGTCGGGAGATACAATGGCAAGTCACATGAACTCTACATGACATGGTACCAAATAATAATATGTTTGTACATATCTCCGAAGACCAATGTACCAGCGGGGATTCAAGTACCAATTTCGGTGAGAGAGATCGACACATTCTTCATCACAACTATATACCAACCGAATGCAGCATCGTATCGTTTACTGATGAGTCAAAGTTGTTTCACATTTTTGTATTTAGATTCAATGTTTTAAATTTATTATTTCATCATTGGATTGCATCTATATACTTTTCTTTGGGTTTTAGATCGATAATACATGGGATATTGTAAAGAAATGTGCTAATGTACTTAAGAGTAATATCGTCGAGAGCATGAAAGCTTTTGCTCACGAGATACTTAGTCTATGTCGAGGCTCGCTTGCAGAGGTAGGAGATGGCCCACAATTGGAAAATTATTTAAATACGATGGTGTTAGGTTTCGATGGTAGTCTCAGATCAAATACATAGCGGAAAGTTTACAAAGAAATATCGAAACCTAGCCATGGATCCATGCGAAAACCATAAATCGTGTTTAGGAGTTATACCTTGAAGATGGATCTGTTGTCTCCAATGTATGCAGATCACATCACTGCAATCAAGCTTTCCCTCACACCGTGGTGCTAGCTGTGGGAAGGGGATAGTCCTCACGATCTCTCTCTCACACAATTTCTGTGACGGCTAAGGTTTTCTCATCTGAACTTTTTCCCCAGATACGTATCATATATATAGTTGTAGAAAATCAACCCTAAGAGAGTAATGTAGCTATTGGACTCACAATCTGACCTGGTTCAGATTCGTGTGTGGGCCTTTGAACTTTAGTCAGCCCATTTAATCTAATTAAATATCCAACGAATGTCAGGAGTCCAAGTCTTGCTTGGATCCCCAATTAAATTCATCTTATAAATTTAAATCCCAATTTTGATCCATTCTAAGTGTGTGACCCTGTAGGTTTCCGTTACGTTGACAGTAATACTAAAATTGTATTCTAGTATTACAAAAAGTGAGCGGTATCTAGCAATACATCACTGCTTCTCAAGTAATGCAAATGTTAGTGATTAGATATAACCTATCCTTGACCAATGTTACCATGTAGTCTAGTCCCTTTGTCCAGATATCTTAATTGACCACAAGGCATAGAGCGTGTCCTTGTATACAATATCTGGTTTCTTGATGTCCGAGTAGACTTACTAAAACAAATGAACTCAATATCTCATATTGACTCATTTAAGCATGGCCATGTATTTTGCAGTCTCACTCAATCAAGGGGCACATAGATATCGCTCATGTTATGTAAGAGAGACAAATCATATCTAAGTTACTCACATCCCTCCGCATGAATTGTAGTATATCTAATAGTCGACTTTATAATAACCTTATTACAGACAACGTTTGACGACATTAAAATATATAACTTCTCATGTAGGGGACCATAGTGACTTCAAATCAAAGGACTTCATACATCATGGTCACTGTAAGAACCTCTTATGACTCACGTAACGATCTATGCAGCATTCTCATGGTGGGTCGGTCCAGTACATTATTACTCTAATATGTACCCATATGAAGACTTGATATCTCATATCCATGACCCGTAAGATATGGTCATCAGTCTACGTACATACTAGTCTTTATGCATTATTATTGTCCTAATTCACAATAATACTTGACTAGGGAAATTTAAGAATAATGTTATGATTACACTCAATAAGATCTCACAATCAAGTCATGCACTTGATATCATATGGTATTGAACCTACTATTCTATATACTTTATTATGTTCATTTAATCACAATAAACAACACAATAAATAAAATGCCTCATATATGAAATAAATATCATGATACAATGTAAACTAGTAATGTCAATACACAACTGGCATCTAGGGCATACACCAACAGATGGTACATTCGACTCGTCGTAAGAGCGTGAGTAATAGGTCATCTTGCCCCGGAAAACAACGGTACCACCAACCTCCACCGCAAGAAGAGCTCCAAAAGAAGGCGAAGACGAAGAAGAAGAAGAGAAAGAACAAATGACCGACCCATCACAAGTTACCCAAATTGGGTGTTCTCGCCGACAACCGATTCGGAAGAGGAGAAAGCCACAACACTACACTCTGAGTTAGATTGATTGAGTGTGCATTTGTGTTATTGAAAACTTTGTTTGTAATGTAAAATTTGTGGTTTAGGCAAGTTGATATTATTGTTGTTGTTAATGTGATTGTTATTATTGATAAATTTTTTGTTGTTATTGTTGTTACTTTTATTGTTATTGATGTTAGTTGAATTTTGAAATTGTTGCTCTTATTTTAATTTTTGATATTGATATTGTTGTTAGTTTTTATGTGGAGTTGAGACGAGAATGTGATGATTGAATGTTCAAATTATTGATGATATTAAAATTGTTATTTGGGTGTGATTGTTGCAATTGATGCTGCTATATTTGAAGTTGTAATTTTTTTTCAAATTTTTTTACCTAACCCGTTATTTCAAACAATAAGTTTAGCTTAACCAAAATTGGAGCAAAAACTCTTGCTCTCTAATTTGAAATTGCAATTCCCAGTCAACTAAAGTCATCATTTCAAACAACGACTTAGTACCTAAGCCATTATTTGAAACAACGGCTTAAGGTTAGTTCAATTTTGGGGAAGAAATTTTGCTCTCTGACTTGAACTTGCCATTTTGTACCAACTAAAGCCGTTGATTCAAACAACGACTTCTTATAACCTAATTCGTTGTTTCAAACAATGACTTAAGGTTAACCAAAATTTGGGGAGGAATGAGATTGCTCTCTGACTTGAGCTTCAATATTTGAAACAATTGAAGCTGTTGTTTCAAACAAAGACTTAAGTTATCCTGGGTCGTTGTTTGGAACACCGACTTAGGATTTCAATAAATTTAGGATTAGGCCTTGCTCTCTGACTTGACCCTACCATATGACCCACTTATAAATATACTAGATTTGCCCGTGGCTACGTGCCTACGGCACGTTTTTAGAACGATACAGCATATGAAAAGTCTTGTAAACAGTAAATCAACAATTATATAGCTGAAGTTTGAATAGTATGACAATAATTAGTTATAAATAAAAGTCCATGTTTCCATATATATATAGATAGATAGATAGATAAATAGATAGAGAGAGAGAGAGAGAGAGAGAGAGAGAGAGAGAGAGAGAGAGAGAGAAATAAATGAGTTATTTTGGGGATTTGAATTTGAGTTTTGGGGAGAAACTTTTAGGGAGAAAATGTGTTTTGTGAGGTTAGATCTGAACCTTTGATTTTGATATAGATTTTTGATATATATATATATTGGGGGAATTTATTATTTGAATCGTTTTTAGAGAGGGGGGGTGGTGGGGGGTTTGTAGACGGTGAAGATATATTTTTTTTTGCATTTTTATATTTTAAAATTGTGATGTCAATCTCTGAGGAATGAGCTAGCATCGAGATCTGTGCCATCATCCAACGGCTAGGATCGCCCCACGTTCCTCAGAACCAAAATCCGAGCAACAGGCGATCCAACCTCAACATTCAAAAGGATAGCTCGGATTCCGAGTAAGTGCCAATCCGAGCTACGAATTGGAAAAAATGACTTTCCCCTCAAAATTCGCGTAAGATTTCGATCAGACGGCTCAGATCATGCCAGCGCCACTAAATGACAAGATAGTGTTTTCTTAGGAACTGAGCCAGCATCGAGATCTGTGCCATCATCCAACGGCTAGGATCGCCCCACGTCTCTCGGAACCAAAATCCGAGCGACAGGCGATCCGACCTCAACATTCAAGAGGATAGCTCGGATTCCGAGCAAGTGCCAATCCGAGCTACGAATTGGAGAAAAACGACTTTCCCCTCAAAATTTGCATAAGATTTCGATCAGACGACTCAGATCATGCCAGCGCCACTAAACGACAAGATAGTGTTTTCTTGGGAACTGAGCCGGCATTGAGATCTGTGCCATCATCCAACGGCTAGGATCGCCCCACGTCCCTCGGAACCAAAATCCGAGCGACAGGCGATCCGACCTCAACATTCAAAAGGATAGCTCGGATTTTGAGCAAGTGCCAATCCGAGCTACGAATTGGAGAAAAACGACTTTCCCCTCAAAATTCGCGTAAGATTTCGATCAGACGGCTCAGATCATGCCAGCGCCACTAGACGTACAAATACTAGTACGAATATTATCAAAGCATAATTTAAGGGCTAAAAATATAACAACAAACTAGAACCATTTGTAAAGGAAATAAAATTTGAAAATGAGCCGAGAAATCGAAACCCTTATCGCGGTTTGGGTTTTCCGTTGGAGAGAGAGAACAAACTTGTGAGAGCTCTTCTTTGGTCGTGAGACGACAAGGGAGATAGGGGTTGATCGATTATATCCCTTTTACCACTCAACAGATCTGAAGATAAGCGGCTGGAGATTTCGTTGATCGTGGAGTTGGGTTCACACAGGTGACGAAGAAAGAGAGCGGGAGAGAGAGCTCCACTTCGCTCTCTTCGATTAGGGTTTCGAAGAGAGGTGGATTAGGGTTTCGAAGATAGAGATCGGGAGAGAGAGTGTGAGAAGAGAAGAGATAGGGATTAGGGTTTCGAAGAGAGCGGGAGAGAGAGCGCGAGAAGATAAGAGCTGGGATTAGGGTTTTGATAGATAGAGAGCGGGAGAAAGGAGAGCATGAGAAGATAAGAGATCGAGGGGAATTCGATTATACCCCTTTTACCCCTGATTCTATCTAAAGATAAGCAGCTATCGATCTCAGCCGTCCGATCGCGATCAAGATCGATCGGATGGCTGAGATCTGCAGCTCCTGATAAGGATTCTAGCTTCCCATCTCTTAATAGACTTACTATATATATATATATATATATATATATATATATATATATAGGCTGTTGATTACTTGCGCCTTCTTCCGCTTTTTTCCTCTCCCAAGCCATAACCCTAATTCTGTTTGACTGACTAAATTACTTCTCCTTCCTCCTCAGTCCGACTTCTCCCGCCAACAGTGCAAGCTCTACAAGCCAAATCCCTCTTCCTCGACCTTGCCTCCAAGCTCAACCTCTCTTCCTCCCGCTCGCATGACATCATCACCCTCATCTCCCGCTTCACCTCCAAATCTTTCAATGATGGCCTCTGGTTCCCCGTCCTTGCCACCACCGCCGCTTATGTCCTTTCTTGTTAGAACAACATCCCTCTCTCCTTCCTTGAGTCTGCCGCTGCCACCGTTAGATGCGACATAATATCTTATTTCTCCAATCTCCAATAATCAAAATCCATATCCAAATCAAACCCCCAAATTTCATATGGGTAAAAATGATTTCTTGACCCCGAAAGCGATCACAAACTGCATGAAAACGAAGGGCCTACAAAATCTTCGGTGGTACTACCAAATGTGCCAGAAGAAATGCCGTGATGAGAACGGCTTCAAGTGTCCCTACCTCTTCGAAATGATGTGAAAAATATGATTTTGTTTTATATTTAATCTTAGTCATACTATCTTTTACCATAATCATATTAATTAACCTAATTTTAAGCTTTCTTCTTTAATTCACTCACGCCGCTTCTTTTCTCCCCTCCTCTTATGACCCTGTCAACCGCGCTATCCCATTTCTTGTTGTCACCACTTTATTCTCTCAAACCTCTCTCTCAGGTCATAGTGTCGGCTTCAGATCTGTATGAAGGATTTTCTGCTTCTAGCATGGTCGATCGTCACCCGAGAATGTGCCTCTCCTTCGTCTCAACCCCCTTGATCATAAGTATTTAAGGAGAAGAGACTATTACAGACTTTTCTCATCGATTTATATAAAGGATCGGATCACACATGAGAAGGTTTGTGATGGTCTAACTTTCAATATATATATATATATATATATATATATATATATATATATATCTTTCAATGTACTTCACACTATCTTGGATTTGTTTTATTTTCTATTTATTTAGTATTTTATTAAATACTGTATACTGTTAGAGATTATGAGAAATTATAATAGAAATTAGGGTTAATACCAGGACTAAGATGCTTGAGATATTTACCCTAGGTATCAAAATTGGAATACCTAAACTACTATGACAAGCCAGTATTTATAAGATAAATATGGGTTTGGGTACTGCGTTCTCAACCCACTTAACCCGCGTTCCGATATCCATACAATTAGTACGTGTAACACACTTGTTACCCATAGAATAATATTACACATAATATTCATATAGTGAGAATATACATATATATCCAACAATCTCCTCATATATTCTCAATATATAAACATACTGGATTATCTCATCAGTTCAACATGAAGCTGACTGGCTGATAGCAGTCTTTAAATAGAAAAAATGCATCACTCAATGTACAGTTCATAAGGACTAAATCAATTCTAAATTCGAATAGTTCAAAAAGACTAAACCAAAATAATTAAATAGTTCCCAAACCATATCACAACAGAATAGTTCACAATGACTAAATCAACTGGAGTAATCTGTCATAGTTTCAAAATCAAACAAAGCAAATAAACTTCAAGAACAACATAAGAGTTTTAAGCTCAATGAACACAAGAGTCTTAAACTCAACAGACGTTTTACCAAGCAAGTGACTAATTTATTCTCGAAAGAATTAAACTGAAACTCTATCCTTGCACACTGCTTTATGTTTACTCCTCCATTTTGAGCAAATCATTATTTTGAAATCTATGCTGACAGATTCAACTCCTCTATCTTTGCTAGCTTATTGAAAACAAGAATATCAAGAGATAGATCTCTAAGAATTCCAATGCATTTCACAAAGTATCTAGTTTCACATAAGAACTTAGTACAATTCATAATTAGCTTAGCAAAAATATAACGCAAGCATCACAATCAAGTTTCTTAAACTAAATAAAGAACAAGAACTATTATAGTTTCTACACAAGAACTATACTATGTTTCATATTGGAATGAGAGAATAGTCAAATCAGTTATGGTTAATTCTGAATCATCAAAATTGGAATAAAACAAGAGTCCATAAAAGAGATATATCATCAAAATTGGAATGATATAACGACATTCTAAACATCGGAAACACATCGACAAGTTTTCATGTTTCGAATTAGAATAATATGATTATTCTCAGTAAATTATTTAGATATATAATACCATCAAAATTGGAATGGCATTATATATTTGTGGAATTTATGTGGAATCATCAAAATTATCTAAAACATATCAACTGCCTAAAATTGATGCTTAAGTTTGAACTTCACTATGGCTTCAATTGGATTCTAAAATTTCAAAACAGTTAGGATGTTAAAGCTTTGACTCAATAGCTTTTAACTCCATTTCCCCCACAGTTTTGATAATTAGATCACTTTCAAGTCTCTTAGCAAGAGCATTAGCCATATTTTATTTCAATTGCACTTTATTTATGAGAAAGTTCTACTAGGCTTCTTTCAGCCTTAATATACTCCTCTTACTATTATAGAGTGAGTTATGAGCTACAGTGCATTATAGCTTGATTGCCGCATAACAGAATTAGAGAGTTACTTAACCTTCGTAATGGATAACTAGCAACAGTTTCTTCAATCCACTCAGCCTTTTTCCTTGCAGAGGATAACACATAGAGGTCCGATTTCATGGATAATAGCACAGTGTCTGTTTGCCTTTTAATTTCCATAACATTTCTGTTCCTCCTAGTGTAAACACATATCCACTAGTTATCGACTTTCACTAAATTCTGAGCATCACAATGCATCAGATCAGCCATTCATTCGAAAAATGACTAGAGTAGCACAAAGCAAACTCTTGAGTACCACTCAAGTATCTCATTAGCCTCTTAAGGGCACTCAAATGTGTATGGAATTATTAGTGAATCTGCAGATCATACCTACCTCAAAAGCTATGTCTATTCTAGTACAGATCTTTGTATACATGAAACTTTCAATTCCTTTAGAATGATCTACCTATCTCATAGTTGCACCATCATTAGGTGTGAACCTTTTATCATAATCATAAAGTGTTTCAAAACACACTTTTAATCACTATATCCCCACTTTTGAAACACATTTTGATTTGATGAGTTTGACTAAGAGTTATCCCTTGCCAACTGAAATTCACCCTTATACCTATGGTGTCCACAATACCTAGGTTTTCCATGTTGAATTATTTGAATAGCACAATTTTAACTTCAATTGTAATAGCAATGTCACTTCCAAGAACAAGCATGTCAACAGAACAAGTAAATAATAGCCACTATATTTGACACACCACAGAGTTGAAGGTACTGATCTGAATTGCTTGATTCATATACTAGGCTCTTTCAGAGTTTTTTCAAATTATTTATTCGTCGGCTATACATATTTTAAGAACATACAATGATTTTACCAATTTGTAAATCTTGTTTATTAAACATATTAGTGTAAGCTTTTCAGTACAAAATGCTTTAGTACAAAACTTTTCAATACAAAATATCTGGTACAAAACATTTAGTACACAACTATTTAAACATCTTTCATGAATAACAAAATTTTCAATAGATATAAGGGCAAGAAGAATACATATTGTAGCAACATAAGATACATGTGAGTAGACTTCAACAAATCTTCCCCACATTGCAAAATTAAGTTTCTTCTACAAACCTCACTTACTATAGCTTTAGCCTCTTTTGGCAAATCAACTAGTTCAAAATATTACTGTATAACCACAAAATTCATTTCATTATCTACTAAAGGCTCTTCTTGGCTCATTTGCCATTGAAGTTTTAGTGTCAGTAAGGCTGGTTCTTGATTCCAACTGTGAATCATTGACCGTATCTGTAGGACTAGATAATTTTATATATTTATCTTTGATGAACACTTCCTCAAAGAACTCTGCAAGTCTAGATTCTTCTAACACAAATTAGATAGATCTAACATCTGTCCACAGAACTACATTCTGTACTTTCTAAACACACACAAATATTTGTTATAGGTCATACTTTAGGCCTTTTAGGGTCATGTACTCTGACAAATGTTTCACAACACATATTTTCACTTTAACAAAATTATTTGTGTTTTCATGCCATGATCTATAAGGTGTATTCAATTTAGAGTATAGTAACACATTAGAGATATGATTAACAATACAACATTACTCATGGTTACCCAAGTCAAACAACAGTCAATAATATAGAATTCAACATTTCACTAAGTGTTTGATTTTAACTTTTATCAATACCGTTTGACTGTTGTAAGTAGAGTGCAGTAGATAAAATGCCATATGCAGACTTATCTAAAATCATTCAAATATATTCACTACCTCTATCAAATCTGAACTCATGATTTTTAGCATTTAACTAGATTTTAATTCATTAAGAATGACAAGTGCTTCATTCTTCATATATATGACAAAGTTATATTAATCATCTACAAAAGCGATTAAATACTTCTGACCAACAATTATCTCTTCTAGTCACAAAGCTACTAGGATCATAAATATCAGAATGTACTCCTAGAGACCATATAAAATGATTTTCTAGTGATCATAATCTGAGTTCAATCTTCACATTTGTCATAATTTTAATCAATTGTCGTTTAGCAACGTTGTAAGTTTTAACAAGAACCAACAATTTAATATATAGTTCTCAAATCCTAGCCAATTATGCTATGTTCTGAAACTATACACAATTAGAACTATTATTATTAATTGTCTCATTTGTTAAACTCAACTTGTACATGCGATTGACAATATATGCACATTATAAGAGTTAATACAAAATTACTTTATTACATTTTACAAAATTGTTTGCTTTCTGTAATGGTTCTAACAATGTCAACTTGCTCAAAAACAGTAAGCAAGATTTTCTTTATTCGTTCTTCATCATCTTCGAAATGCTAAACGAGATAATGACTAACATGTTATAATTCAACTTTGCACATGCAGTACAATGAACGAGAAAGAACAAAACATAACTAATGGAGTCATATCCTACATTAAGATATGCTCTCCCCTACGTTACAGACATTTGTTATACATCTTATACATCAAAAATTTTATTTTATTTTATTAGAGAAGCAAATATATAATCTTATACAAACTGCAAACAATGCATTTGTCAAAATATCTATACACAGTATGATAAAGCACTTAACTACCCTAAACATGCTAGTTTTCAAAGCGAGAATAACTATGATCTAAAACTCCCAATCATGTGATCAAACGCACAAAACGTTAACACATTCATCACATTAAAATACTAAGAATGATTAGAGTAGATCATACCGACGCTTCAAGTTAGAAGTGTTTTTCAAATTCGATGGAGAAGCATGCGTAGTGCAGACTTATCATACCGTGATGCAAATCCATCGTCTCCAATACACACACTTTGTAAGTAACTTTGAAGTTTCGTATCTTGTTGTAAATCAAAGCGTAGTGGAGGTTAGATCTGATTCACATGTACACAATAGTAGATCCAGTATTGGCCCTAAACACAAAACACCATAATGAGATCCAATCAAACACAGATCCGATCTATTCCTATTGCACCCAAAACACCACAACGAAGATCCGATCCTCAAGCATCAACACACAAAAGCAAGATCACCCTATTTTGGTCTGAGTCAAAATGGTAATAACCATGATATCCTCTTGTGCTCGAACACAGAACACCAATACCCACCTAATGAGAAAATAGGATCTCATCTGATCCCAAACCCATTACAGTCAGTGATTGGGTTGAGAAGAGGGGTGTTGCAGCGGATGCAGGTGGGTGTCGATGGCGACACCAACGGCTTGCGACGACGCCGATGTTAGCGGCGGTAGTGGCCAGCGACAACGGTGCCCAGCGGCGGTTCCCAATGAGATCAATCCAAAGGAGGTTGAACTCGTGGTGGCTGCTGATGGTGGGATGCGCCGCCGGCTTGCGACAGCACCGATGATGGCGACAGCGGTGGTTGCTGTCGAAGACGACGACGTTCTCCGACGATCGGTCAGGTACTACTCTCTCTCTTAATCTCAAAATTAATTGTAAATATCTCAAGATTGTTAGAGATTATGAAAAATTATAACAATAGAAATTAGGGTTAATATCCTAAACTAAGGTGCTTGAGATATTTACCCTAGGTATCAAAATTGGAATACCTAGACTACTATCACAAGTCAATATTTATAAGATAAATATTGGTTTGGGTACTGGGTTCTTAAACCACTTAACCCGCGTTCCGATATCCATACAATTAGTACGTGTAACACACGTGTTACCCATAGAATAATATTACACATGTAGTGAGAATATACCTATATATCCGACATATAAAAGGTTGTATTCCTTATGTTTGATAAATTAGATTTTTTTTGAGGTAAAAGGTGGAATAATACCACCTTGTTTCATTAATAAGAGGTTAATAAAACAATCCCGGTGTACCGGAAGAGAAACAAAAGTACAGAGCAAGAAACAAAATACAGTGCAGGAAATAAAACATAAACCCCCAACAAAACCCTGGGGGTGGGTCTAATCCTCCATACATCAAAACCAATCAGAAGTACAGTAGGCCAGAAACGAACTCGCAGAGACTGTAGCTATTGGGAGTCTGATGAATATGGGTCGCGCCGTCCCTCAGTCCAGTGTCGGCCCAAAGTCTACCTCCTCATCATCAAAATCCTCCACCTGGAAGACTCTGGAAATCATCTCTCTCGCTCCTGTGGCGGCAGCTGTAGCCCAAAAAGAGATAAGATGCATGATATGAATAAGGTTACCAGAAATACTACTACATGAAGCACGAAAATAAAAGTTATTTCTGTCTAGCCATAACACCCATGTAGTTGCCGCAATGGTAATGTACCACGTATCCTTCATTTCGTGGCAAATCGAGGCGAATTTGGGACCGATCCACAAATCGTCATAATCGTTGGGATAGTCACTTGTACCTAGAGCTCTTAAAACCTCTACCATAGTCGCCTTACTCCTTGGGCATTGAATAAAAGGTGATTCAAGGTCTCCGTATGCATGTTACAGATTCTACAAGTAATCGCAATCTGGGGTTGTCTTTTGGCCAGGTTAACTCTCGTGAGGATTGCATTATTGAGCACTAGCCAGAGGAAGACTCTGACCTTCAATGGTGTTTTCGCCTTCCACAGCACTTGTGCCCACCTGGATCAGCATCCCCGGAAGTGAATACGATGGTATAGGGATCTGACCGTGAAAGCACCCTTGGTCTCTAATCCCCATCGCAGCTGGTCTGGTCCTTGGGCGCACATCGTCCCGGTCCGTGTGATGTGTGTTTACAGTTCTAGCAGTTGCTGTTGTAATCCTGAGGTAAGAGCTCCTTGAAACGTTGGTTTCCAATTTCCCCTCTTCCAGGTCTCTACCACAGAAATATTAGGTCGATTCGTTTTGGCAAAGAGCTCCGGGAAAGTTTCTTTCAGTGTATGAGCACCACACCACTTATCCCACCAAAATCTGGTGGACCGTCCATTTTCGATATTCGAAGTAACTGCTGAATTGAACGACCCACTTGCTTTGGTAATTCCTTTCCAAAAATGGGAGACCTTAACCCCTACTCGAAAGCCCAGGCTTCTCGTACCTTTTCCCCGTAGGTACGGTTGAATGAAATCCTGCCAGCCTTCCCCACCGTGGTGGAAAACCTTCCACCACCATTTCCCCAAGAGGTCAAGATTCATATATCTAAGGTCGATGATGCCTAGTCCTCCATGCTTCTTCTTCATGCAGGCAATACCCCATTTGATCAGGTGGTAGCCTCCCCTATTCAAATCTTCCCCTTTCCAAAGGAATCTTTTACGGATTCGGTCAATCCTTTGGATGACCCACTTTGGAAGCTCAAAAAAGGACATGTAGTAAATGGGTAGATTAGACAATACTGAGTTAATGAGTATCACTCTGCCTCCTAGGGACAACAATTTTTCTTTCCAACCAGACAGTCTGTCCTCTACCCTATCTATTATTAGCAACCAGTCCGACTTAGTGAGTTTCCCTGGTCTGAGTGGGAGCCCTAAATATTTGATTGGAAACTCATTCGTCATACAGTTTAGTATGGTGGCATGTTCTCGAGCTTTTTCATTAGAGAGAGTAATGGGAATCAGTGCACTCTTGTGAAAATTTATCCTGAGACCTGACCATGCTTCAAAACAGTAGAGGGCCCCTTTAAAGCAGACTGTTTCTGACCTAGTCCCATTCCCAAATAGTAGGGTGTCATCAGCATATTGGAGAATCGTGCACCCTTGATTGGAGGTGCTACTGGTCACCGGCTTAATCCAACCTTTTCTCCGGCAATTTTCTAGCATTCCCCTTAGCACATATGCTACAATAGTGAATAAAAGTGGGGATAACAGATCCCCTTGCTGGAGTCCCTTCTTACAGGGAAACGATGGACATGGCCGCCCATCCACCGATATTGCCGTTTTACTAGTCTGTAGACATTGTTTGATCCATCTGACCCATTTGTCCCAAAATCCTCTCCCTCTGAGAGCTTCCAGCAAACATTTCCAGTCGACGGAGTCGTATGCTTTTTCAAAATCCAATTTTAGAAGGAAGTTCTTAGAATTGCTCGTATGACAGTGATGGATAACTTGTTCAGTAGTGGCCACACAGTCCAGGATACATCTGCCTTTGATGAAGTCCGTCTGGGTTTTGCTGATTATGCTATCCATTATACTCCCCAGACGGATGGCCAGAACTTTTGTGATGATCTTCACCGAGCAATTAATGAGGCTTATCGGTCTGAAATCCCTCACACGCTTAGAATCCTCCCGTTTGGGTATCAGGACAACATCCGCAAAATTGAACATGCCCAATCTGAGATTGTTATGGAAAAATTCCTCCATTAGTGCCATAATGTCCTCTTTAATTTCTTCCCAGAATACTTGGAAGAACATCATTGGAAAGCCGTCGGGCCCAAGTGACTTGTCTGTGCCCATTTGGTTGATGGCCTTCTTCACTTCCATTTCCAAAAATGGTTCCTCCAGATTGGAAAAAGATTGCACTGAGTCATTCTGGTACGCCTACTAGTAATCCTCCCTTAAAGGGATCCTGAAATCATTCTTTCTTCCAGAGAGGCCCTTATAGTAGTTCTGGAAGGTTGTGGAGATCTCCTTTTCGTCATGTAATGTTCCCGACTCTGTCTGAATTGAGAGGACGAGATTGGATCTACGTCTGGCACTAGCCACTCGGTGGAAGTAGGCCGTATTCACATCTCCCTCTTTGAGCCACGAAATCCTTGACCTTTGTTGCCATTTGATCTCTTCCAACTTATAAAGATTGGCGACATTTCCCCAGAGCTCTAATAGCCTATTTCTTTCATCTTGTAACAAGACTCTTGTCTCTTCCACCCTTTCTAGCTCATCGATTCCTTCCATAAAGGAATCTTTTGTACGCCAGATGGTCGAGAACCTAGACCGGTTTCATCGTCGCAGTCGCTTTCTCAATCTGCAGATTTTTTCACACCATTGGGATGTCGCGTCCCTGCCTGCAGTTGGGAGCACCCAATTTTTCATCACCATGTGATGAAACCCCTGAATTTCCAGCTAGGCCTTCTCAAATCTGAATTTTCGTGCCCTCTGCGTTCCGCGTGCCCCCACATCGAGTAGGATCGGGGTATGGTCCGACGTGGGTCTAGGAATTGATCGAGCTGTAGCTAATGGGAATTTAGCTTCCCATTCCATCGATACTAGTATCTTGTCTAACTTGGCCATAACCGGAGCCGCTTGCATATTAGACCATGTGTATATTCTGTCATTAATTGGAATATCTATCAACTCTAGTTCTGTCATCACCCTATTGAACTCCTCTCTGTGTCTGTCGCTGGAGCCTCTTCTCTTGTGCTCGAAAGCAAATCTGGTGATGTTGAAGTCCCCCCCCCCAATAATCCAAGATCCAGATCAATGACGTCGGATGTTGACCAGCTCTTGCCAAAAGGCATCTCTCTCTGTAGCCACATTCAGCCCGTAAATGACAGTCACCAACTCACCCAATCATCAGACCTTCATTTCAGTCGGGTGGTCAAGGAGAACGTTCCACTGTATACCTCGATACAGGTGAGAATATCCGAATTGAACCCAATAGCAATCCCTCCTGAGGCTCCTGCTGATGGGAGTAACACCCATTCCTTGATTCTGTTACCCCCAATTCTTTTGAGTTTGAGCCCGTGCTGAAGTTTGGTCTCCTGCAGACCTACCACTTCTGCCTTGGAATTGCTAATAACGTCCCTAACCATATCTCTCTTTCCACTATCCCCCAGCCTCCTAACATTCCAGAATAGTGTATTCATTGGGGGACAGTGTCAGGGGTGATCGTTGGTGTGGATGTGGGGCCGGCTTCATCCTCGGGGATGTCTGTCGACCCAGTGCTATCTCCTAGAGCGTTCTCGTAACAAGTCTTAACCCTTTCAGTTTTCCAATCCCTAATTTTATTGAGTAATAAAGCATTCGCTCTGTGCCACACACCTCTGATCCACATATTTTAGCTAGGAAAAAAACTTCAGAATCTGACATGAAATTTAATATAGTAGCTAAAAAACTTGTCGTACCTCCGTTGTCGAATTTAGCAGCTTTGGCTGCCGCCGCTACCTCAAGATAGTTATCCAAGGACTCCACATAAGCCCTCTTGGGCGATCGATGAACTCTGAATCCAACCGTCCTATGCGCTGTTCCAGAACTATCTCCGGGTGCTGACTCTGGAAGTCTGGACAAGACCATCTCAGGCGAGATCTCCTCCTGGGTGTTAGCGATGAACTCTAGATCCTCCGACTCCTCATCTGTGAATGAGAATTCTTCGTCTAGATTTAGCCGCCCTTCTAGGTCCTCCTCACTATCTGTGCGTTGAATTTCCTGTTGTAGAGTAGGCACTCTCATTGTGGACTCCTCATTGAGCCCACATATTGGCGAGCCAATAGTAATAGTGTTGTTCTCCGTTGCGGTCCCCTCGGTGGGCCCGCTACCAGTCTGACATTGCGTCTGATTATTCGAAACTTTAGAGCTGCTAGTCCCAGAGAAAATAAGATGCATTTTGGATCCCTCTTTGGGCCCATTAATGCCTACAAGTTGCACACAAACCAACCCCCCACTATTAAACTCATCTGTTGAATAACACTTCATTCCTCCGCGGTCTATCACACCGCTCTCCTCGATAACCACAGTCGTCGCTTGCATTAATGGGGCGTTATACTTACTGCTGTCACCAGCTGGCATTAAGGGATTGGAGGGGATTACGATGGAGTCAGATAGCGTGGGATATGAAGTGTGAGGCATTATAATCGAAGAGTCGATATTTATCTCTTCTTCCTTCCTCACTCTGGCACTTCCTTCTCTTCCGTTGTCTTCTTTACTAAAATTGCCTTTCCTCAAAAGCGTAGCTTTGCTACTCACTCCCTCAGTGGCACTCTCGCTCGCCGTAGTGCTCTTTTCTCTGTGGTTGAGCAGATTCATGCTCTTCACTTTCCCCAAAATGGCCTCTACCTCCTGATCCCCCTGCTCCAAAACAGCTCCTATTTCCTTATCTGGTGAAAACCATCTCTTGGTTACCCACTCTTTGGTCGAGAGAGTTCTTTCTCTTGTCTTATTTCCCATACTGGCATTTTCCTTCACCTACCCCAGTCTCGAGGCCTACATGTTATTGCAGAGTGGAGTTTTACCATTTTGGGGGTCTGCCAGCCCTGTCCCTCCCCTCTGAGCCACAACGCACTCCTCTTCTGTCGCATGCAGGGCTAGACCATCATTTTGGGCAGAACTTTTGACTCCTTTTGTGTGGTTGGTATCTGTCCCTTCCAAATTAGGGTGGTTGAGCCAGTCCACCGTTCGATCTGCTGAGTTGGAGGTTCTTGCGAACTTTTGACCGCTGGATCTGACAGAGAGACCCCTGCCTCGACCAAACACTTCTGCCGGTGTACCATGGTGCTGCTCCTTCCCCATTGCCGCCTTGATGATCTCCCTGTGAGCCCTTTCCACTTCATGGGAACCATCGATAGTCAGATCCTTTGCCGGCGAGACCACTTGCCGGTAAGACTTGTTGTCTCTTAATGCTGAAGTTGGTGAGGGGGAGGAGATGGCCGTCTGTCCCTTTTGTGCTTCTTCTTTCTTCTCAAGCACAAATCTGATGAGATAGGCTTCCTCAAAGGAAAACACCTTGGCAAAATGCGGCATCAAAGATATGTCAGTGCTTCTGATGAGCAATCTCGCCGAGACAATCTCTGACCGCCGCACCGTCTTCTCATCTATGTCAACCACCGTCCCGAACTCCGCTACTATCTCTAGAAGCGCTTCTTTCTTCCAGAAGTGTAGAGGGACGTTGTGGATACAAATCCAATATTGTTCTCCCTGTGGGAGCTCCACTCCAAATGTCGGCGTCCATGCGCTGAATTCAAGTTTGAAATGTCCAAAATCGACATTCCCCAACCTTACAACTTCTGAGACCTTCTCTGGCGAAGGGAATGAGACGAGGAATTGAAAATGGCACAACTTCTTAGCGACCCAATCTCCATGAGCTCTCATAGGCCATCTTTCAGTGAGTTCTTGCATTATATGTACCTCCGATGGCCTCCCTGTAGTGACTTTGGCAATGGCGCACCATTGCCGCAGCCACCGTTCTTCACGATAGTTTCCAAGATCTTTGCCAATCGAATCACCGTGGCATTGTCTGGGGACTTTCCCCGTCTCACTGGTCGCTCTTCGTCGCTGTGAGTCTCCACCACATTGGTGCAAACATAGGAGAGATGCCCCCACTTCATACATTTGAGGCAACTCACTTCTTTGGTTCATTCACTCCTGTAGTGACCTAGATCCCCGCAGCTGAAACACGGTGTCGGCTTACACTTGCCCTTCCTCTGTTTCTTATTATGTATGGCCTGATCAGCTTGAAGGCTAGTGAGACTATCGCGACTCTTTTTCTTCTTTCCCCTGACCTGAACCCACTGCCCCTCCCTTTCCACATCGCCGGAGGCCCCTTCTACCGTAGTCCCATCTAGCGTAACCCCTTCATGGGCTCGCTCGACGTGAGATTTAGGTGGATGGTGCTCCAGCTCTGTTGGAATAGCGAGCTGAAAGGTGGTGGGATTGGGGGGGGGGGTCGGAGTTGTTTGTAACTGTTCATGGGTCTCCCTGTGTTTGCGGTGGTGATGGGGAGGGTCAGAGCCCCTGGGGAGTTCCTTAGAGGGTTTATGAGGGCAATGTAGGGTGGATTGTTGAGGTTGATGATGTGGTTGATAACTTGGACTGGTGTAGGTGTTGGAAGGAGGATTGTGTTCCCTGTATGCACCATTTTCGTATTGAACACTTGGTTTGGTGCTGGTGTTGGAAGTAGGGCGTTGTTGCTGCCTGCGTGCAACATATTCGTGTTCTCTGAGAGATTGTCCCCAGGGTAGGAGTTGACGATGCTCAGGTGGTGGGGTTTTCTTACACCTGAAATGGCCTGTAGGAGGACTCCATCATTGGGCCCTTCCCTCGTAAAACTCCTCATGTCGTCGTTGATACCTATAGCCTCTGGCGGAGCCCTCTCCGGAGCAATGATGAACGTAGTCCCTCCCCTCGCAACATTGATGTGCACGTAGGTGTGCACGCGTCGGGGAGCGAACATGTCTGAGCTCTCGACTCCCTCTCTCTTCGGGGGGTGGGATCATCGGTGAGGGGACCAGCGGTGGTGCTGTAGGGACAACTGCTGCAGCAGGGGGAGGGGGGGTTGCAGTGTGGAGCCATGCGTGGGAGGTGCAGGTGGAGGATGCTGATGCTGAGATGTGGCCATAGTGAGGGTCGACTCCCCAACTGGTGCTTGAGCTGGTGCTGATGTCGGTGGGTGGCGGACACTCTCATTGGGCCCGCACCCACTGAGCTCTAGGAGCGAAAGCATAGTAAAGGAGAAGTCGATAGAGTAGAGGGGTTAGAGGAGGAAGTTGGTAGTAGTTAGTAGAGGGGATAGTGTTTTGGTGGGCTTTGGGTTAAGAAGGGATCAGTAACGAAGAAGAAGAAGAGGTTGTTGATGGAGAGGGAGGTCGTCGGTGATGCAGAAAGAAGAGGAAGAAGAAGAGGGGTTAGGTAGGAGCTGAAACATGTTGTTCATTTTCTCCACTTTAAAGTTATGGTTGGGGGGGGGGGGGGGTGTTTGTTTGATAGGAAAGATATGTTCTTGATAAATTAGAGTTAATAATCATATGTTATAGCATGAAAATTCATGTACGCAATAAGATGTTTGATGAAATTTCAATGGCACGTTGATGTTTAATTAAGCCTATTAGTATCTGTTAATAAAAACATATATCAACCATACATTATTCATGTATCGGTATAACTTTATTTTAAATGGTAACAAGGTATACTAGATGGAAAAAAATTGCATCAGTTGGAATGTCACTAGGTATGTGTCAGTGTATTTCCACAAGCATCAGTCAGAAGAGTATCAGATACTCAAATGTATCCTAATATATAAAAAAGTCCACTTTTGCATGAAAATTTTGCCAAAATGCCCTTGTTTTTGAAAATAATTAGCGAACTACCCTTGTTTCGAAAACAATTAGCGATTTGCCCTTATCTGTGACACGTCAGCAACAAACGTTATTGGGAAAAACGGCATCAGCTAATTGTATGCTGTTATTCCCAATAACGGCATCTTCATTTGAAAAAAATTACGTGCCGTTATTCCCAATAACGGCATTGGTTATTTTTAGAATAGATCTATAATGTATCAATATTGGCTCGAGATTGGAAAGCAAAAAAAAAAAAGAACTGATGCCGTTATTCTGGAGAACGGCATAGTTTGTACTGATGCCGTGTTTCAGAATAACGGCATCAGTTATTTACTTTTTGCACAACTCCCTATAATCAAAAACCCCTTTCTTCTCCCCCTCTTCACTTCTGATTCCTAAAACGCATCTCTCTCACATCACCCCTTTTACCCACAAACCCTAGATCTCATAATCAAAAAATTTAAACCATTTGAGTCCTATAAAATTCCATACATCCTACCTCCTCACTCCCACTCTCATTTTCAGTCTTCCTCAACAACAAATTTTTAGTCGGTGTGTTTTTTGGTATAATTTGAAAGGTATTATCATATTAACCTTATGTGTGATTTTTATTTCAATGTTTTGTTTATTTTTAGTAGTGAATGATTTGAATATGTTTTAATTTTTATGCATAGGTATGGAATTTGATATCCCTATTTGGTTATATTATGGGGGTGAAGTAATTAAGGATCCAAAAATTGGGTATTCTTATAGTGATGTTGATCCGGTAATTATTTGGGCTACCCCCAATTTTGGTTACTCAGAATTAATAGATAAGATATATGAAGTAACCAATTGGGACAGAAGTGAAATGAGTCTGAGATTGAGAGCCCGTTATTCTGCTGGTAAAGGGGATGGGCAGTACTTCATGTTGGTACCGATAGACAGTGACAGTTCTCTGAGGTCTGTCCTGCTTAGGACACTTCATCCAAGTTATAGTTGGAATATAGTTGAGTTATATATTGATCAAACGAGGCTTCCAAATACTACAAGAGTTGTTATTGAAGGTCCAAGGCAAACTAGGATTTTGAGACCATCTGAAGAGTCACACGCAAGGATTTCAAATACTGTTGGAGATACTAACACATCTCCAACGGTACCTGTTTCCTCCGAATACGAGCAGGTACATCCGACCCCATTGCCACAAAATTTTTTGGTAGCTGGCATTGCTTTGGAAGACTTCGACAACGCCGTTGTAAATAACGACTTGGTAGAAGAGGAAGAAGATGAGTTACGCGGGCTCGAGGATGATGATGAGGAGATCGCCCTTGAAGCTCCGGTGGTTGATGCCAATGTTCATTTGCCGGTTAACAATGCCTGCGTGTTGCCAAGTCAGGTCACAAGTCAAGCTATGCGTGGATCACAATCAAGCGAATGGATGTCCCGTGCCACCGTACATGAACATGGCCAGTCTTTCATTGGGTCTTCCAACTTGGATGAACTCTTCATTGGTCAAAGATTTCCATCCAAAGATGCTCTACAACATCAAGTAAAGATGTATGCCGTGAAGAACCACAGGGAATTCGTGACGGTAAAATCAGATCGTTGTCTGTACCATGTGAAATGTAAATACGTGCCCATCAACCATTCAGCCGAGCAGATTGTAGAAAATCCATCACTTCAAAATGTAGTTGGTTGTCCATGGCGCTTGCGCACAATTGTTCCCAAAGGTCGTGATTATTTTGTGGTGAAACAACTAGAAGGTGTACACACATGTGTGAATCCTACATTGACGCAGGATCACAGCAAAATTGACTCGACGGTCGTATCGATGCTGATAATAGACACTCTGAGGGAACAACTCTCAGTAACACCAAGAGCCATAATTGGGCAGATGAAGGGTAGGCTCCAATACACAATATCATACTGGAAAGCTTGGAAGGCAAAACATAAAGCAATCGAGAAACTGTATGGTTCTTTTGAAACAGCGTACACTAAATTACCATACCTACTCAATGCAATTCAAGCATCAAATCCGGGTACGGCTGTACAGTGGGCGAAGACTGCGACCGGGCCGGGTATAGAAACATTTAAGGGTGTTTTTTGGTCATTCGGTCCTTCGATTGAAGGATTCAAATCATGTAGACCAGTTATAAGTGTAGACGGTACTCACTTGTACGGAAAATATAAAGGTTGTTTGTTGATTGCGGTTTCACCAGACGCAAACGGGAAGTTGTTTCCGTTTGCCTTTGCACTTGTTGAAGGTGAAAGTATAGAAACGTGGACATGGTTCATGAACTGTATTCGGTGCTATGTGACAGATCGTGAAGGTCTTTGCGTCATTTCGGACCGACATGCCGGTATTTTATCAGCAATGGGAAATGAGTTTGGCACGTGGAGGGAACCGTTTGCATATCATCAGTATTGTATGCAGCATTTTGCTAGCAATTTTCATAAAAAATTTGGTTCACAATTTTTGATGAATAAATTAAAGGTAATTGCTAGTCAAAATCAGTGGAAAAAGTACGAGGAAAAGATGACACAACTTGAAGCTAGCAATGCTGATGCGGCTAATTGGGTTAAGGAAAAAGCAATTGAGAAGTGGGCACTTACTGCTGATGGTGGGCGTAGATATGGTATTATGACAACAAATCTGTCTGAAGTTTTCAACTCGGTTTTGAAAGGTGTTCGTAGCTTGCCTGTCACCGCAATTGTAGAACAGATATTTTTTCATCTCAACATGTATTTCACCGACCGCCGTGAGGCCGCGCAGACACTAATCGCTGAAGGTAAACTATGGGCACCCCGGATTCAGGATCTTATTGATGTCCGGCGTGAAAAATCCAATTTACATGAGGCCATAATGTTCAATAATCGCGATGGTGTCTTTGGGGTGAAAACGGGCATTAGAATGGACGGTGGATATCAAAAGGGTGGGCATTGGCATACGGTGGACCTAGAAGGCCGAACTTGTACATGTGGGAAATTTCAATTGTTCCACGTTCCTTGCTCTCATATGTTAGCGGCATGTGCTTCCCGGGCGCTTGATTATCATCCGTACATAGATCCTTTCTACTCTACAGATTCGTTAGCAAAAACATGGGCACCATCTTTCAATCCTATCCCAGATGAATCTTATTGGCCTACCCAAAGCGCACCGGTACTAATAGTTGATCCTAGTCTTCGTCGGGTCAAGGGTAGGCCTAAGAGTACTCGTATCCGCAATGACATGGATGCTCGCGAAGGTGGGAGTAGTGGAAAAGTTTGTTCAAAATGTGGTGTAAGCGGACATAATAGACGCAGTTGTAAGAATGTACAAAGTGCGGGGACTTCACAATCTACCCGCACTTGAATATTTTCTTAGTCATTAGATGTTAGTTAAATGTTTTCCTATGTAAGCGTTAGTATGGTATTTCAAAGTTGTTTCTTAATGTCGAGTAATTTGCGTTTGAATTATTTGGAATGAGATGCACGGAAATAGTAATAATTGTTGTTTATAATAAAACATGACAACACATGCACAGAAACATGCACAACTGTTCATTTAATAGATGCCGTTATTAAGAATAACGGCATCTTTGATCCATGCCGTTAATCTCAAAGACGACTGTGGAGCCAGATAGTTTGGCAGAATACTCAAATCTTGAGTATTTTGAGTATAACTGATGCCGCTATTGAGAATAACGGCATAGTTAATAGATGCCGTTATTGAGAATAACGGCATCTTTGATCCATGCCGTTATTCTCAAAGACGACTGTGGAGCCAGATAGTTGGGCAGAATACTCAAATCTCGCAATTTTGAGTATAACTGATGCCGTTATTGAGAATAACGGCATAGTTAATAGATGCCGTTATTGAGAATAACGGCATCTTTGATCTATGCCGTTATTCTCAAAAACAACTGTGTAGACAGGAAGTTGGCAGCAAACTAAAAATTTCCTAATTTTCCATCTATAAAGATGCCGTTATTCTCAATAACGTTATAGGATTAAGATGCCGTTATTGAGAACAACGGCATCAGTTGTTTTTTTTCTTTTAAAAAAACTTTTCAGACATGCACAGTAATACAATCAGACTTAACAAATACATTTCAGCTTACACAACTTGAAGCATGATCAGATTCAACTTCATAGTTCACTACCACTTACACAGACACCTCCAATGCACAAAAACATCAACTTAGACAGATTCATCACATTTGAGTTGAATTACACTCTCTATATCAACAGAAATCAAGTAGTTCAAACCAACTTCAAAATCACATAACTTCACTCAATTTCACAGAATTCATCACATTCGTGGTTCACTTCAACTTACACAGATACATCAACTTTACTCAATCTCACATAATTACACAGATTCATGCACTTTAAATCAACTTTACTCAACTCAACTTAGTTTCACAGAATCATTTAACTCAACTCAATTCACAAGTACATCAACTTCATCAAAATGTAATTTCAACTCAACTCAACTCATACATCAGCATTTTTACAAGTTTGACATAACTTCCAAAATAAACAAACTCTGTGAGATAAACCTGCACAAACTCACATGTGAAATGTTGACTGAACTCATACTTGTGCTGATACCCCCACAAACATGCACAAACCTGCACAAAGTTCAAATTAAACAATCAAACTTGCATAAACCTTCAAATTAAAATTAAACATGCACAGAACATCCATAAACATGCACAAACTTAAAATACATGCACAGACTTCAAAATGCAAGAATAAAGTGTCATACTAAAGAACGTGTTGTATTACGAAGAAAACCATTAAAACGACAAATATTACTTCCAATTAACTCGGTGTGAAATGTTGTGGTGCTCTTCTCCTCCGAGCCGGGACTTTCCGCCTACGTTCCCGTTGTTCTTGCGTTGGGGGTCCACTTGGACCAGCTCCTTCATCTTCGTGACCTTCTCCTTCTTCAATCTCCGGATTTGCCAATCCGCTTTGGGGTGGAGGGCCACGAACGGACTTGGATCTTCGTTGACGTGGTGGAATCCCCAATTCCAATGCTTGTTGTGGTGGAGGTGTAGCTTGGCTAGCGGTGGGCCGTTCTTGTTGACGTTGACCTTCGGTTGAGCGGACTAGTTCATTGAAACGAGGACCATCTCCAACCTCTTCAAGAGAGGTACGACAATTGCACAGGAGGTCTCGTGCCAATTCTTTGCATGCCTTATTGGCATTGCTCTTCAACACATTCGCACATTTTCTAGCCATGTCCCATGTGCTTTCGATCTATAATAGTAAACCATATATGTTGTAAGTAAAGATGCATAGGTAAAATTAATCGAAATAATTGAAATTCTACAAACAAACTAATTTACCATTATACGATATGATGAAGCTTTCGGTTGATACATCGGCTGTGATGATGAAAATGCCGGTGGTGGTTCAACATGAATCGCGGGTATCGGTTGTTGGATACCCGCTGGAAAATCCATTTTTGGCACAATATAAAGTCTCGTTATGCGACGGTACCAGGCCATATAAGTTGTGTGCATTGATCCATCATATGGACGTTCAACACCCTCGACTACCAACTCATACCTCCGCTCATTCCATGCTCCTACATAAGCGCGGTGGTGATCGGCTCAATCCATGTTCGGTAAACGACCTTGGCCCGTGATGTTGTGTAGTCTACGATCGTATAATGAGTTCACGGGGACGGGTTGTTGTGCATTGAATTGCCGAAGAACACGGCCGGGGTAATAAAACTCCACAACACTGAAATTCACTAGTGGAGCTAGGGTCAACCACAACTGTGCATTAGCAGTGCAAATAGGTGGTAGACGTTGGAGCCGATCATCCGTGTACGGGGTCCAATTGACGAGCTCTTCCCTCAATTGATCTAGCTCGTCCCTATAATAAGTTAGGACACCACGTGGGTTATCCCTCCACGTACGCTTCCCCGCCCAGTATGCACCGAGAGGAGCTCTCATCACGGGATTATCCTGGAGTACTCTCCAACTCTCTGATAGTACCGTCACACGGGGTCGGCCGAGATGTATTCTTTCCCAACACCAAATTTGCAGGATGGACATCGGCCCGGTCATTTGAATCGAACCCATCGAACAGTTGCAGAGTGCACGGTAAAGGGAGGCTAGAGCTGCACTTCCCCAACTATACCTGCCGGCTGTCTGCAGGTCAGCTATCAATGGAAGATACATGAGATGGACTACGTCACCTGAAGAGTTAGGGAATAGAATCCCTCCAATCATCGACAGTAAGTATGCCCGCGTATAGTTCTGGATTTCGATGTCCGTATGCACTTCTGCGATTCGAACATGAGTGAAACTATCTTCTAGGAATGAACGTCTAATGGATTTCCCAACCCATATGCCGTGGTCAACTTCATCAACATCCAAGCCCAAATAATCTCGCACCAGTTCAACCTTGTTAAACATTAAATTGCCTGTGACGGCCACCCCGTCAATTGGAAGACCCGAAATCACCGCTACATCATGTAGGGTGACCGTCATCTCACCGCACGGTAAGTGAAAGGTGTGTGTCTCCGGCCTCCATCGCCCTACCAGTGCGGTAAGCAAGGCGTGATCACACTTTATGTTGGCCAGCTTTGACATACCGCTAAATCCACTGCTAACCAAATAATTTTCCATAGCAATACAGTTCTTGAGGACAGGCATGATCTTGTGCATCCTGAAACTCATCTTCTCCACATCCCTGGTCCAAACGGCCTGTGATCTGTGGTCTTCTTGCAGAAACAGAACTGTAGGATCTAATGGACCCGGATGTCCTCGTGGTCCAAATGAAGACGTAGAAGAAGCACCAACACCATGCGAAGAAGATGGTTGTGCAGGATCCATTGGCCTGTACACATTAACAAAGACTAATCAACAACATTTTCAGTAGAAAAATTGAGAGCATGAGCAGTCTTAGGAGTAGATCTGCTAGTGAATTGTAGTGTGTATATGTATGTATCTGATATAAATTCCCCTCACACTGACATGAAGTAGGTGTGTATATATATATAGGTGATGTATACAAATCTCCTTACACTTAGATGAGCCTAGGCAGATAGTGTAGCAAATGCCCTTTTGTTGAAATTAGCAATGCAGGATATATATAAAAGATGATATTCTATGCATACAAGAAGAACTACCAAACACAACACTCAACTACTCCTTAATCACATATACTGGATGTGTTAATGGGGATGAAACTTTTGTTCATGTGAGCACAACCCCTACTTCAAAAAACGGGAAAACATATACTCTACAAAACTTAACATCTTATCAATTGTTTGAACAACATAGGACTGGTTTACTTGGTAGTAATTAAGTGTATTAGGATCTTCAAAACCCCTACTTCAAAATAAAGTACTTGAATATTTAAGAATTTGTGCTTCTCAAAAATTCAACATTTAGTAAACCCTACTTCACTAACAATACTTCCAAAATTACTACTTCAATAACCCTAATCTACAATATTTGTACTATACTACATAATAAAACAATCAAAATCAACTATACAAAATACAAATTAGGGTTTTTGGTTACTTACGAAGATTTCGGATTCGGAATGAGAAGGAACTCTGAATGAAGGATTGAAGAGTATACTCCGAAATTGAAGTCAATAACACACCGAAGATCTTGTGGAATTTTTTTTTTAAGAGCGGCTAGGGTTTTCGCAGACAAAGATGTGAAGGAAAGAATCAGAAGTGAAGAAAGGGAGAAAAAAGGGGTTTTCGATTATAGGGAGTTGTGCAAAAAGTAAATAACTGATGCCGTTATTCTGAAACACGGCATCAATACAAACTATGCCGTTCTCCAGAATAACGGCATCAGTTCTTTTTTTTTTTTGCTTTCCAATCTCGAGCCAATGTTGATACATTATAGATCTATTCTAAAAATAACCAATGCCGTTATTGGGAATAACGGCACGTAATTTTTTTCAAATGAAGATGCCGTTATTGGGAATAACGGCATACAATTAGCTGATGCCGTTTTTCCCAATAACGTTTGTTGCTGACGTGGCACAGACAAGGGCAAATCGCTAAATGTTTTCGAAACAAGGGTAGTTCGCTAATTATTTTCAAAAACAAGGGCATTTCGGCAAAATTTTCCTTTTGCATTAGGTTGGCTTTTTTCAAAATCATAATTGTGTGGAAGATAAGTAGGGACCTGGTGATCTGGATACCATGGCGTATTGAAGTTTTGATACATTTATTAGGTGAGAATCCAACAACTTTTCAGTGAATAATTTGTGGGACATAAATCTAAATATGGTACAACCGAAGAGGAGTTGTTTAATAGACATACCCTTACTAAAGTATGTTCCAGGTGAAGCAGTGTTATGATATACAAGTTCTTGCAAAATTAATCAAAATTAAAGTTTCTGTATTAGTATAAACTGACCATAACAATTTGTACTTTAAATTGTGATTAAAATAGAAAGTATAATTTAAAAGTAATAAGGTAAGTTCAAGATAAAAAAAGACAGATTAAACTTTAAAAGCAAAAAGAAATTAAACATATATTTAATTATAAAATAAATTTCACTTATTATGATGGGAAACCCTCCTCAAGGAAAGAAATGCTTATATCACACTGCTGATGGATTTATATATAACGACCTTATTGTGCTGAGGATGTTTATATACGTATTTTTGCCATATATATATATAATATATGAAGCATATGCTGTTTAGGAAAGGTGGTGTTCTCTTCCTTGAAGATCGTAACTGGTAAATTGCAATAGGGGAGCTGGTCAATATGTTCTTTGAGCCATGGATAACTATTATGCCACTGTCAAAAACTCCATTCGTAGTTACCGATGTTGCCACTTATGAGATTTGAGTTACCGATTACACAACATGCAGGGAATGGGTTGTCTTGTAATTCAGACGATTATTTGATGATGGGGTTGTCTCTTCCATTGTTGAGGTTTTTGTACCGATATCAATAAGTGTTTGATATATAGGTATATTCTAATTATAATAGAATATTATTGTGTATAATGTTCTATGGAGCAACACGTGCTTTCACAGGTTATCTATTAATTGTTAGACCGGGTTGACTAGGCATGAAGCTCAGTACCTTAAACCCAGTTTAATCCCATATATACTGGTCTTGTGGTAGTGCCTGAGATTATTCCAATTCTGATAATCATGGTATAATATCTCAAGCAGTAGAGATATAAACCCTAACCCTAATATCTCATTATTATTGTCTCTCATAATCTCTAACAATCTTGAGATATTAACAATTAATTTTGAGATTAAGAGATAGATCGTCGAATTTGAATTTCGTCGGATCCCGTCGCCGTCACCGGCAACCGCAACCGCCGCCGACAACCGCCGCCGCCGCCGGCCACCGCCTCCCCAGGCCAGTCGCTGGCCCACCCACTGCCTTCTCCTTCTTTCCGAGATCAAACAGAGAGCGTGTGAGGGATCAGATCTGATCCAAATTTTTCATTGGATTTTGTTGGTGTTTCATGTTCAAGGATAAGAGAGAATCAATACTGCCTCCGTCCTGGTTCAGATCTATCCAAACTCAGGGTTTCCATTGGCTGGTGTGCTTCCGTTTCGTGTTTGGGCCAAAGTAGGGGATCACCGCAGCCATTCAGATATGATCCAGTTCCCTTGATTCTGATTGGCTGTTGGATTGTTGTTTGGTGTTTGAAGCCAAGATGTAACTACTGTTTCCCGTATTTGTTTTTATACTGTATTTCGCCATATTGTACTCTTTCATCTATTTGAGATCCGTATTTTATTTCTATTCGAATAAAATCGTTATTTCTGTCTCGACTCAATTTTGGGTCCTTTTTATCAAATTCAATTGTGTGCCATTTGTATCGTTCTTCGTGGGAAATGGACCAATTCTTCTCTTTTATCTCTCTAATACTCATTTTGGTGCATTTTGACCATTTCTCCTGTTGGGCTCTTTTTGAAACGGATACCCAAAACCCATGAACCCGCAAACCCTCATTATATAAACTCCTAACCCTATACCCTAACCCTACCCCTACTGTTTTAACCTAAAAACTACCCAGCCGCTAATCTCTTCCTCCTTCGTCTCCATCTTTTTCGTTCACGCCAACCCATCTCCCGATCCATCCCGATCGCCCAACCGCTTCCTCACTGTCATCCTCGTCGACCCCTCAGCACCACCACCTCCACAACTCTATCGCCGTTCGCCACCTCTCCAACCGCAGAACCCCCCACCTTCGAACCCATCACTCCGAACCCATCCCCAACTCCAGAACCCACTTCACCACCTCCGACCAGATCCCCATCACCTTGCCGCCTAACAGCACCCTCCCCTCGACCGCCTCTACATCGCCACACGCCGCCGAACCCCAACACCCACTTCCCGAACTCCTTCCCTATTCCTTGAACCGAACAGAGAGCACCCCCCCATCGCCGCCTTCCGTCCACCCTCGCGCCTCCGCCGTGCCGCCGTCGCTGCGTCGCTTCCCGACGTAGTGCCACCGTCGAAGCTCCGCCGCCGTCGCTGCCCCATCTCTCTCCCTCTCTCCCTGTTTCGAACAACGAAGAAGAAGAAGGGGAGAAAAAGGCGCGGTTGAGTTTGGGCCGTTGGATCGCGCCAAGATCCGCGCCCTGTGATCGCTGTACGGTGTTCGCCCACAGCGGATCCTGATTCGCTGTCCCGTGTTCGGCGCAGATCCGCTGCTTCACAGCGATCTGATTCGCCCGTTCCGCTGTTTCGTGTTTTGGCCACACCAGATCCAGATTCCGCTGCACGCTGTTCTGGCCTGGATCCGCTGCTTTGGCTCGATCTGATTGGACGATTCCGCTGTTCCGTGTTTTGCCGCACCAGATCCCGATCGGCTGTTTGCTGTTCTGGGCTGATCCGGTGTGGGAGAAAACTCAATCTTCGGTAGTTTTTCGCACGCGCTTTTTGAGGACTTCTTCCGGGATTTTTCTACTAAAATTGCTTCTACAAGTGGATCTAGTCATCGTCAATCTAAGGCAAGTATCCTTGTACATTTTATTGTTCTAGTACAAGCGCCCTTGAAATACTACAAATAGTTAGATTGTGACTCCTCCTTGAAATTCGTTGTAGATCAATATTGAACCTCCAAATTGA
This sequence comes from Hemerocallis citrina, assembly GCA_017893485.1. NCBI lineage: Eukaryota > Viridiplantae > Streptophyta > Magnoliopsida > Asparagales > Asphodelaceae > Hemerocallis > Hemerocallis citrina. Next base: position 200,418,426 of record CM030363.1, on the reverse strand, counting down.
CAATTCTAAGAGTCACAAAATTTCCTTGTATTTAATTTATAATTATTGGACTCTTTTACCCTTGAACACATGAACACTTAGACATATGAATTTAGGAGCCCTAAATTCGTAGATACATGTCACATTCAATTTTTGACGAACTTGCAACCCTATAATTTGAAGAACATTTATTATTTGCTGTTTTGACCTCCATTATCATGTATTTAGGCTACTTAATAACTTAGACGCCAAATGACTTCTTCCCATATAATCTACACTAGCAAGTTAATTCTACGTGTTGCTGTCTGAATATTCTTTTGCAGTTTCGACCCACTTATCATTGAAATCTGGGCCCGAGCCCTGAATAGAAATTGTAGATCTGGATGTGTAGATATCGATAACTTCGAAAGTTTTGAATTCGGAGTTACGGTCTAGGAGTTATGGCAGTTTTACTGCAGCTGTGTCGGTAGACGCAGATTTGCAAAACTGATGTATACATTTACTTTGCAAATTAATTTAGCTGTGTAAACAGCGAGCGTTTGACACAAAATTTTATATGTAGTTGCTGGACATCCTATAGGACATCCCCAATTTTTCTTAGAATTAATTTATATTATTTCGACCCTGTTTCACATGTATAAATACAAGTACACAATTCTGCCAGAACAAATGTAACAAGCCGGGGTTTGAGGGAAGGACTATAGAGTGGACAATATAGGTAAGTGTACTCGGAAGGGGGCCCGTGTTTTCCAAGTTATATGTTAAATGGAACTAAGTGTCACGTAGAACTAAGTGCCACGTCATGGGTGACGGGGGCCACCTCTAGAGCCTACGGGGGCCACCTTTAGAGCCCATTACAAGGTTACATGATATATATTTGCGATCACATGGAACTAAGTGCCACGTAGAACTAAGTGCCACGTCATGGTGACGGGGGCCACCTCTAGAGCCTACGGGGGCCACCTCTAGAGCCCATGGTTTGATCACCTGCTTGTTTGATGCCTGAGTACACCGCCCTATAGACTCCATTACTAGGTCTAAACGCAACTGATTTGACTGTAGCAACCATGTAGTAAAAACTGGGATGCATGTCATGCTACCTAGATAGTAATCACACAAGACTTGAACTTAATACCCGATACATGATTATCCTGTTACCTGATTATCCTGTTACCTGACTAGCCTGTTACCTGATTATCCTGTTACTTGATTACCTGGTTACCTGATATCTGATACATGAAACCTGAATATGACACATGTTACTTGATATTTGATGATACGATACAAGAAACCTGATACGTTAAACCTGACACATGAAACATGATACTTGATGTTAGTTACCCCTACAGGTTCACCTGTCACATGTTTTACCATTAGCAGTTGTTAACTAGCCTGTTTACTAGGATGTCCCCCTTGTCAGCTAGTTCTTGATTTTTCCACTACTTGTTATAACTCTGTTACATTCTTGATTCCAGTTCCTGTTACCCATACTTGTACTTGCTTTCACTATTTGTGGCCTTAGCTTGCACTAAGGGCATCTTCTCTTGCTTTTCCCTATTTTCCCTTTTCATATTTATTAAGCAGACTTTGGGACGAGCAACCTGCTGGAATTGACGAGCAGACATTTTAGGCTTCGCTTGGAGCAAGGACCTGTTTAAATAGTTATTTTCCTTAAGGTATTTATTTCTTCTGCTGTATAAGACTTGTTTCCAAGTTTATACTTGATCCAGACATGGAAACTTTTTGAATATTATTATTTGTTTAAATTGTTTTCTGTTGCTTAATAAATTATTCATGCATGCTTGGTTATATATAAATCTGGTTATATTCTTGTTATGATGCTGAGTCGATCCTACAGCTTATGGATGATGTAAAAATCATTCGCTGGGCTTCGTCACGCGCTCGTATTCCATATTTTTGGGAAGCGGGGCGTGACACAAGAACATGATCGGTTAGCTATTTCTGGTCTGATCTTCTATTGGTTGGAAGTTTGGTGTTTGGTGTTTGGGGCAAGGGTTCGGATCTGCGTGTGGTGACAAAACCACTTGCAGTCAAGCCATTCTACTGGATCTCATTTTGGTGTTTTGTGTTTGGGGCCGAGTACTGGATCTGCCGTTGTATACCTCTGAATCAGATCTAACCCTCCACTTTTTCTTGATTCTCATCAAGATTGGTCCACTCTAAACTTTAAGATCTGTGTTGTTTTATTCAATTTACATTTCTGTTTATTGTTTATTACGTAGTTTTGCAGAAAAACCCTTTCTTTTACTGAAATTACGCTAGTAGTAATTATTCAGAATAAACCCTCTAGATTTTGGAATTCAAGTTTACTCCTTTAGGATGGAAAAACTTCATTAGGCGTACAAGATTCCAAAACTAGATATGTTCGATAGTTCTAAATTTAACAGTTGGAAGATGAAAGCACAATACTATATGTGGATAAAAATTTTGGAGATAGTGCGGGCGGAGAGGATGTTGTTTTGACTAGATCCAACTATGATTTGACTGGATCAGATCTAAATTAAAGATAATTTCCTTACCTGCATATACACCTAATTATTTGATGTTGCTAAGTGCTAAAGTTTTAATAACCGTTGTTTAATTAAATACAAGTTGAACGACTGTTTTGGCTATGTACTAAGGATCAAATATTTATTTTGATAAGTTAAATCATAGTTTTTTGACAATAAAGTTGTATCTCCAACTAAATTGTTCTTAGAATTAAATAGAGCTAATAATTCGTTTAATTGACTAATCTTTAACAATTTGATGAATGTAGGAACTTCAAAGTTGCCTGCAAACTGAGTGTTGGAGACGGTGGATTTTCATCACGATAAAATAAGTCTGCACTACGCAGCCTTCTCCATCGAATTTGAAAAACACTTCTAACTTGAAGTATGATCTGCTCTAATCTTTCTTAGTGTTTTCATGTGATGAATGTGTTAACGTTTTGTGTGTTTGATCACATGATTGAGAGTTTTAGATCATAATTATTCTCATTTTGAAACTAGCATGTTTTAAATTGTATAGTGTGCTTTGTCATACTATGTGTATAGATATATTGGCTAAATCCATCATTTGCAGTTTGTGCGATATTGTATGTTTGCTTCTCTAATAAAGATGTATAAGATGTATAACAAATGTCTGTAACTTAGAAGATAACATCCTTTAATGCAGGATATGACTCCATTAATTACGTTTTATTCTTTCTCGTTCATTGTACTGTGTGTGCAAAATTGAATTATAAAATACTGGTCATTATCTCGTTTAACATTTCGAAGATGATGAAGAACGAATATAGGAAAGGACTCTTCACTCAAAGTGTTTGAGCAATTAGACAATGTTAGAACCACGAGAAAAAGTAAACATTTTTGTGAAATATTAAAGAGTAATTTTGTATAAACTCATATTTTATTATTATTATTTCAATGTGCATAATATAGTCTATTGCATGTATAAGTTGAGTTTAACAAACAAAGCAACTGATAATAGTACTAGTAGTTCTAATTTTTGTAGTGCTTGAATACAACATAATAGACTAGGACATGTGAACTATATATTAAATTGTTTCTTCTTGTTAAAACTCATAATTTTGCCAAATGACATCTCATTAAATATGAAAATTGTAAAATTGATGCTCAGATTATGATCACTAGAAAACCATTTAGTATGGTTCCAAGGAGTACAAAATTTATTGAATTAATACATTTAGATATTTGTGATCTCAGTAGCTTTGTGACTAGATGAGCTAATGATTGGTCAGAAGTATTTATTTACTCTTGAAAATGATTATTGAATATTTGTCATACATATATATATGGATGATGCAGCACTCGTTATTTTGATAAATTAAAATTCTAGTTAAATGCTAAGATCAAAATGTTTCAGATTTGATAGAGGTGGTGAATGTAGCGCCCTAAATTTCTAATATGATATCTCAGAAATATGTGGCACAATTCCCAGCATCTACCTCAATGTAATAGTAAACATAGCCAAACATAGTCTTTTTAAAACTTTTATTACACCAATTCTTTATAAAGCACAACAGAAAACAAACACCTTAAATTACAATTTCTTTCTTTCACAATTTACATAAGTCACATTATCATTCTACCACATGCATCCAAATCACAAACTATAGGTACCTTAGTACCTACTTGTACAATATGAGGCTAGAGATAAACCTAAACCCCAAAACTACAGGGGTCAGCCATAACGGTGTGAGTGACATGAAAAGAAATACAATATAAATAAAACATAAAGAATAAAGTCATAATCAACACATACCAACAGTAGTAACGAAGCGAATATGAAATAACAATAAATAAGCATGAAAACATCAAGTGAAACTACACTAAGTGTCAAGTGTAGGAAAATAGAAAACAAATATGCATAAAACCAAGTCAAGAAAACACGAATGCAGTATGATGACTCTCTAATGCATACTTGTCAAATTCTATGCATTCCATACTACATAGGCCCGGTACAAGCCCTTATTGTTCTCCACTTTGTAGGGTTCGATCCCACGTTATGCAACTATCCTACTACAATGACTACTACGAGATTTAGACATTTTTCAAGTATCGGTTCTCGCCCTAGGAATACTGGAGGCCAATCCCACTCACGTGGATCATTCTGTAGCCTATTTCATCCATCGTACTGGAATACTGGGGATTGCCTCACTCTATAGGTCATACTGGAACACTCATTGCACAAACACCACATGAGCGTCGCTCACGTCCTTTGAATACTGGAGACCAATCCCACTCACGTGGATCATTTTGTGGCCTATTTCAGCCATCGTCTCGGAATACTGGGGATTATCTCACTCCTCGGATCATCCTGCAGTCCATAACTCACGTTTCCTCTCATTTCATCATATTACCATCTAGTGCATGTACCTATACTTATTAAGTTAATTTAATTAATTACAAATCTCCTAGAGTTGGTATACCATACCGTACTTAACTCAACTGATCAACAATCAAGTCCACAACTGGCCAAACCACAAAATCTCAACTGCTGGTGACAATGGTCCAACTCACCCACTAGAGACTCACAACTCAACCATCAACACCAAATCTTTCATTAAAAACTTCTCAATTCCATTATCAAAATGTTTACATTAAGGAAACTTCTTCAATCAACAAAATCCAAATTCATCCACATACTCAACAATCCAAGAATTGAAGATAAAATATGAAATCTATTAAATAACTGAGAATCATATTTTGAAGTCGTAGAAAGTCACATAATATCAATTCCTTCGGAAACTGTATATATCTCACTTTATAAAGTCATAGATATACAATCTAAATTCTATTATAATAAAAAATGTAACTTTATGTAAAATATTGTAATCTTTAGCAAAAACATCATCTAAAACAATAGATCCATAATCCATAAGTTCGAAGAAATAATCGTTCAAGAAAAACGACGAAAAACTCAAGAAAACACTCAGCCAAGCAACTGTCAGTCGAATGTCAAAGACATTTCAAAAATGGGTGGTCGACTGTCAAGCCAAATTCCAAAAACCCAAGAACTGTCAGTCGACCGACATATCATGTGCAATTTCGTGCGGTAGACTGTCAAGTTCGAAAATTGACAACTTTAATATTCGTGTACATTTCAATTGATACTTCGTTAAATCTTTGTAAAATAATAAATTTGCAAAACAAAATTTCTAAGATGATCAAATATAACTTGTCTAACATACTGGAGTTTATAAAATAAATCAAAAGCTCACCTAGATCATAAAAAAGCAAATTTTGACGAAATCTTCAAAACATAAAACATGAATGTGTATATATGCATATAGGGAGTTTAAGCCTCAGTTTAAGCATCAAGATGACATCGTATATAAGTATTATAATGTTTATTTCAATCTCAGTATGAAACAAAGTGAGATTCAATCGAAAATTTCACAAAAGGACACAAAATCAATTTTCAGCCATATACCATCAGACCCGAAACCAAGAAACTACCCAACTCTCAAAACATGATCTTTTTTATCCATAAACTCCTCTTATAATTTATCAAACACATACATAAGTACTCACATCAGTTTTTTCCAGAAATATATGCAATTATAACAACCGTTCATTAAGTTCTTACTCATCAAAATCTCAACAGTGTGTGTATATAGTAAAGATCAACTTTTTATACAATTGATGCAATATACAATCATACAACTCATATAAAAAATCAACACAACAAGAATAGAAAAGAAAACATCATACCCGTGATTTCTTTTAGGTTCTTAACAATCTCAAGTCATCTATATAGAATTTCTATTCATAACTTTCATAAAAATTTCAGTTTTAATCTCCCATCCATCAAAATATTCAATATATCCTCACACGGTCCTATCACATGCTTTCTAATAGACAAATCATCACATACAATATGCAAAGAACGATACAAAAATAAACATATGTCACTCACCTTATTGAAGAATCAACCGAAATAATAAAGATAATAAGAAAAGTTCTTCCTTTCGCAAGAAGCCCAAGATCCTCGCTTGGAAAATCCAAGAAATAAATAATAAAGAAAACCCTTTGTTTAGTGCAGTGAAGAGACGACTGCACTCTCTTTGTATTAGGCCGAAAATTAGGTTTTACGGTTTTGAGTAGGTTTTGCAAAATATCTCTTTTGAATATATCTTTACATATATAGATTTTTATACTAGGAAATTAGAATAACCAATTCAATTGAGATCTAAAATAAAAAATAACCAATTGATATGGCCAGCACTGTTTTCAAACCCAGAAAAACGAATTTTGTAATTTTTTGCCTCTAAGTGGCAATTTTGCAAAAAAAATCCTTCTTTAACAAATTTGCGAAATAACACAAATCTATTAGAATAAAAAGTAAACTCATTACCTCTGAGTTGACTAGACATTATGTTCAGCACAGAAAACCGAAAATCTGGAGTTTTTACTCCAAGTGCTAATTTTGAACAAAAACCCATCTTTTTGTAATATTTGCAAATATGCCAAATAAATATCAGAAAAATCAAGAAAATTCATAATAATACATACTAATAAATATTAGGCTTCCCCAAAATAATTTTTGACTTTGAGTTTACAAAAAAATATTTGCACGTGTTTTGCTCGTGTAAAAAGACAATTTTCAGAAAAATATTTATTAAATCACCAAAAATCATTTTAATTCATTTATTAATCTCAAAAAAATTATTTAAAAACCTAGGGTGTTACATCACTCCCTCCTTAGAAAAGTTCTGTCCTCAGAACTACTACTAATAGAAAACAACCGATAAAAGCAAAAGAAAGAATGCAATCACCTAAATGGAAATATAATTTAAGGAATTCAATTACACAAGAGAATACAATTTAATCAAAAGAATATAATCATACCAAAAGCTCAGGAAAATTCTTCTGCATGTGATCCTCCGGCTCCCAAGTAGCTTCCTCAAACTGCTGGTTCCTCCACAATACCTTGACCATAGGTATCACCTTATTCCTCAACACCTTCTCCCTACGATCAACAATCTCTACAGACCACTCCTTGTAACTCAAGATTAGCTGTAGAACTTCAGGCACTTCCACCAACTGATGATTATGATCCAGCACATACTTCCTCAACATCGAGACATGGAACACATCATGCACCTGTGCCAATTCCTCCAATAGCTCCAACTTATATGCTGTCTTACTAATTCGCCTCAAAATCCTGTATGGCCCAATGTATCTTGGCGCCAACTTGCCTCCCTTTCCAAACCTGATCACTCCGTTAGTCAGAGACACCTTGAGAAAAACTGCATCCCCAACCTCAAACTCCAAATCCCTTCGTCGAGTGTCTGCATAACTCTTCTGCTGACTCTGAGCCTCGACCAACCTCTTATGAATCAGCTCGGTTTTCTCCGATGTTTGCTGCAAAATCACAGGCCCAAACATCTGCCTCTCACAAACTTCATACCAACAAATGGGTGTCCTGCACTTCCTCTCGTACAGAGCTTCATACGGAGCCATCCCAATACTCGCATGGTAACTGTTGTTATAAGAAAACTCAACCAATGCCAAGTACCTCTCCCAATTGCCACCAAAATCCATAACACAAGCCCTCAGCATATCTTCCAATACCCGATTCACCCTTTCAGTCTGATCATCGGTCTGCGGGTGAAAAATCAATACTGAAGTCGGTTTTGGTACCCAAAGCTGCTTGCAAACTCTTCCAAAACTTCGATGTGAACCTCGCATCCCTGTAAGAAACAATCGACACAGGAACTCTATGAAGTCTCACAATCTTATCAATGTACAGCTCTGCCAATTTCTCTAACAACCAAGTAATCTTCATAGACAGAAAGTGAGCTGACTTAGTCAAACGGTCCACAATAACCCAAATTGAGTCATTGCCCTTCGGACTCCTCGACAACCCTGTGATGAAATCCATGTTCATATTCTCCCACTTCCATTCCGGAATGGGAAATGGCTGTAACAAACCTCCAGGCTTCTGATTCTCTGCTTTGATCTGCTGAAAAGTCAGACACCTTGCCACAAAGTCTGCCACATCTCTCTTCATACTGGACCACCAAAAGTGCTGTTTGATGTCCTTGTACATCTTTGTGCCTCCAGGTTGTACTGACAAAAAAGTACTGTGTGCCTCCTGCAAGATACTCTTTCTCAGATTTGCATTCTCTGGAACACACAACCTCTCAGCTAACCATAGAACTCCATCTTGGACACGGAACTCTAATAACTTGCCTTCGGAAATCAGCTGCAACATCCTCTGAATCTCTGCATCTGATTTCTGAGCCTCCATAATTTGCTCTCTCAAAGAAGGCTACAACCTCAACTGAGCCAAAGATGCTCCCAAACCCTGTAGTACCACCTCGATACCTGCCTAATCAAACTCTGCTGCCAACTCTCTCTGAGTAATGATCAAACTCGAAAAACTACTCTTCCGACTAAGCCCATCGGTCACCACATTCGCCTTGCCTGGATGATACTTGATCTTAGGACGAATGTCTTCCAACACATCCAACCACCTTCTCTGCCAAAGATTTAGATCCTTCTGCTGATAAATATACTTCAGGCTCTTATGGTCGGTATACATGTTGATCTTCTCCCCATATACATAATGCCTCCATTGCTTCAAGGAAAAGATAATAGCTGCTAATTCCAGATCATGCGTCGGATAGTTCTTCTCATGCGGACGCAACTGCCTTGAACCATATGCAATAACCTTCCATTCTTGCATCAAGACGCACCTTAAACCTCTGAGGGACACATCACTGAAGATATCGTAGTCCTTCCCAGCTTGTGGCAAAGCTAAGATAGGTGCCGTCGTCAACCTCTCCTTCAGCTTAAGGAAACTCGCCTCACACTTATCAGTCCAAGTGAATGCCACATTCTTCCAGTTAACCCTGTCAAAGGAACTGCGATCTGCGCATAGCCTTGAATGAATCTTCTATAGTACCCAGCCAAACCCAAGAAACTTCTGACTTCCTTCACCGATGTTGGCCTGTGCCAATTCTTCACTGCTTCAACCTTCTGAGGATCGGTGGCTACTCCTTCCTTAGAAAGGATATGACCAAGGAAAGCTACCTCAAACTTCCAAAACTCATACTTCGACAACTTGGCATACAAGTTATGCTCCTGTAACTTCTTCAATACCTTTGCCAAGTGATTAGAGTGCTCTTCCTCCAACTTCGAATATACCAGAATATCATCAATGATTACCACCACGAAGGAATCAATAAACGGCTACAAAATCCTATTCATCATATCCATGAACATCACAGGCGTCCCTTGAAAAGTCACTGTCAGACCTCCTGGTGCTTTCGCCAACACCTCTTTCTTCTTGCATTCAATTGTGGCATCATATATTGCCATCCAATCAATGCCCATGACACATCCACACCCATGACTTGTAGTTCAACGAGATCAATACCAAATAATCTCCCACCAATCTTGATATCACAGCCCTCGTAATATCGATCAGCAATCAATTCCTCACCTGATGGTGTTGCCACCGATAAGAATCTGCCTGGAAATACCTTAGGTTTCATACCTAAAACTTTAGCAAAATTGGGTGACACAAATGTATGTGAAGAACCAGTATCAAATAAAATTTTTGCTTTTATTCCATTAATCAAGAAAAATCTTGTTACATGAAGAATGATACTCAAATTTCCAATTTATTCTTAAACAAAGTTTTACTTAATACATCGAATAAATGAATTTAAAATTCTTGCATACCCTGGATCACATCTTCTGAGTTACCCGCATCTTCCTCAGTTAATGCGAATACTTACCCCTGCCTCTGGAATTTGCTCCCATTCGCACCATCCTTCTTAAGTTGTGGGCAGAATAGCTTAGTATGCCCCTCTCGCCCACACCGTAAACAAGTCTGCTTTGCCAGTTTAAGACATGCTAACTTGAAGTGACCTGCCTCCTTAAAGTAGTAACAAGTCACCTCTTGAGCTGCGGGTGCCTTCTACTCTGGCCTACTGAACCTACCCTGCTTTACTGAGAATCTCTTCCCATTCTGACTTGATGCTGCTGGCCTCTTGTTCCGGTTCCAGGTCTCCTGCTTCTTTTGGAACTGGTCCATATCTTCCTCTATCATTGCTGCTCTCCTGACCAGCTTATCAAACATTCTGATGCCCAACGGTATCATCTGTGACCTCAAATTCAGCCTCAAGCCCTGCTCGAATTTCTTGGCCTTCTTCACTTCATCAATAATCAGTTCTGTTGCATATCTTGACAGCTAGGCGAACTTAGTCTCATATTTGCGTACTGACATGCTGCCTTGCCGCAGATTCAATAATTCCGTTGCCTTCTCTTGAACATCGAGAGGAAAGAAAAGGTCCCTAAACTCCACAAGAAAAGCTTCCCAAGTCACCTGTTCATTCCCAAAAGTCTTTTTCACTGACTGCTACCAGATGCCAGCGTCCTTCTCTAAATGCATGGTAGCCAACTTCACCTTATTGGCTGCTGGGGGTTTCCAATACTTTGAAGGCCATATCTATATGTCTAATCCAATCATCAGCCTCATTTGGATCAGACTTCCCCTCGAAAATAGGCAGCTCATCCGCTTGAAGGACTCAACCAGCTTAATTGGATCAGCATTAACAAGCACGGGTCCAGCTCCTTGGTTTCGATTTTGATTCTGTGCCATGTTGGCTGCCATGAACGTGTTCAAGGTCTGATACACTCTGGCAATTTCAGTCTCAAGATCGAGTCCAGCCCCATGGGAACTCTCAGCACCATCACTATTTCCACCATTCCTGGTTCTGGGTCCTGTCATTATAATGAATACTGCAAAATGAGTGAAAAGTCAGAGCATCACAACACAATTCACATTCACATCGATACCCCATGGCAAAACCTCAATCATACCCCAAACATCTCATCTTTTTTTTAGTTCTATGTGATACTCACACTCTAATGTCCACACCTAGTTCACGCCCCACTTCCCAAAAAGAATACGGAATACGGATACGCGACTCAACCCAGCGAATGATTTGCATCATCCATAAGCTATTTAGAATCTTACAAAAAATCTCAGAATAATCAGAGTCGAAAGCCAAAAGAATCATCCTCACACAGACATATATATTTCAAAACAAAACAAAGTGCCAACAGAAATTAATTGAAAACCAATAATATAATAGTCTCAAATAAACAGATCCGAACAGTTAATATCCTGGGTCACATTGCCCTAATACAAATAAAATCCAAGTACTCGAATACATCGTTCAAAAGCAACAGATAATAATAATAATAATAACAAAAAGAAGTCCAGCACTAATATTTCATTTCTCCAATACTATCGGGCAAACGACCATCCTGATCAGCAATCAATAAATTGCAGGAGAAAGAAAAAGAAAACAAGTACCCGTCAATGCAAGTTATAGGCCACTTATAATGCAGGATATAAATACATGGAAAAATAACAAATCTAAATAATAGCAGAACAGATATAGCATGGTATAGCAGAATCAACTAGCATGGTATACTAACATGTGTCAAGTGTCAAAAGTCAAATAGCATGCAGACAGATATACAAATAGTGTTAAATAATGGTGTCAAATGATAGTGTCAGACAGATAACAGATACTTAGATAATCAGATGATCAGAAAATCAGATAACATATTCAGATATCAGATACAGATACAAATTCAGATTCTTGTAAGTCTTGTATTAATTACTAACTAGGTAACACTTCATGTGCCATTCTTTTATCACATGATTGCTACATTCAAAACAGTTACGTTTGTAGATTTTGTAGGGGATCATATAGGGCCGTGTACACAGGGTTCAGACAGACAAATATCAGATAACAGATCCAGACGACAGATAGAACCTAGTGGTTCTCTTCTTCCCTACACCTTCCTATAGAAAGTAATATAGACAGGGTACAGAATAAAGGATAACAGATAATCATATGAAAAACACGGGCCCCCTTCTAAGTACACATTTCTATGTTTTCCCACTACTAGATCTTTTCCAAAACCCAGCTTGATCATTGTATAATTATTATCAGACAGATGTGTATGTGCATAAAATAGGGTAAATCTAGCATGATATAACGACCCACAATTTCAGAATAACAGATAAGCATGTACAGATAGTACGATAGTCACATAACAGAACAAAATAGGTTACTTCCTAATTTAGGACAGCACAACAGTACAGTACTAAAACAGAGATTTCCGCTACCAAAAATATTAAAGCCTAGATCTGTCAGAGAATCTGGAAAATAGACTTCCAACCAAATCCAACGAATACATATAAGTCATATAGTGTTTTAGAAAAACATAACTCAAAACTGATTAGAAACCAGAAAATACCTTCAGCCAGAAATCAGTAAATCAAATTCACAGTCAGGAAAACAGCATCAAAACACCTCAAATAAATCCAGCAAGTATAGCTTTTATAAATAAGCATGAAACGTATATAAAACTCATCAATAAAATCCACCAAAATTCTTGGTAATCCCTAAATAGGTAGAGAAACATTGTGCAAAATTTCAGGTCAAAATAATATGCTTAGCACTAGTATCAAAATAGTTTACTCATCAAAATCATCAAGAAACGAAATCTGGAAATATAATACACCTTTGTAGTAAAACAATCATATCTCAAACATATGAAAACGAAATCGATCAAGGTCAGAAAATTTGGAAAGAAGATAGATTTCTCTAAAAATTATGTTTAATGCTGAAGTTAAGATACTGACCTTAATATGGTCTAAAATACCAAAATAAAGATTTTTCTTTTACCAACAAATCAACATAAAACATACGAAACTCGTTCCAAATACAACCAAACATGTTATAGAGTCTACTAAGTATCCAAACAACATGAAATAGGGTATATAGCATGTCCACAATAAGTATATCACATGGATCCAAACAAACACCCAAATTCTCATAATTATCTCACAAATAAAATCACATCAAGAATGGTCAAAACCTAAGTTGTTTCATATCAAATTTGTGTCGTGAGGCAACTATGGTCAATAGAACTATAGAGACAGTACTCATCAAAAATATATCACACACGAGTTGTCTTTAGAACCCAACTACACTACAAGCAGAATTTGTGACTTGTATCATACACAGAAATTGAGTACAATTTACTTGCCTTAACCGAAGATAAAACGAACACCAAGAATAACGGGAATGGATCCCGATAACGAACAAAACCCACGAACAAAAATCATGAACCGAGCAATCACACGTGCAAACTCCGTGCACGAGCAATCCAACAACCAAAGCGAGGGAGAACGGGAGTGGGCACGGCGACGGCGACGCGGCCAAGTGTTGATGCTGTTGCTGCTCCTGCTGGCAACGTCGGAGGACGGAGAGGAGCAGGAGAGATGGACGATGGGGATGCTCGGGGTGATGGTGTAATGGTGACTAGGGTGTCGGAAGAGGGGAGGTGTAGTCGGAATGGGTTTGGGGTGTTGATCGGGGTTAACGGCGCAACAGGGAAGGAGGGGATCGGAGGTTAGGGTTTTTGTTTGTATAGGGTTCTGGATTTTAGGGTTAGAGATATAAGGTTGTGGGTATTGGGTATTGGGTTTAGTAGGAGTTTGAATAGGAGTAGGTCCAATTAGGAGTTGTATAGAATTTAAAAATAGGATTTGTAGGCTAATTTGGCTTTGGTAGTTAATTAGGGATCAAAAGCAATATGAATAGCAATGGGATTAACAACCAAAACACCACGAGCACCCAAGAACAAAATAAGAGAACAAGAACCAAATAAAGAGCAAAAATAATAATAACGATCAAGAACAAATCAAGGAACAGAAAAAATCAATCACAAGAAGATCAAAAATGAACAAGATGAATATATATTGAAAACAACTCCAATATACGGTCCAAAATACAAGAAGAGTATAAATACTCAAGAAAGAAGAAAAATACACCAAGAATATGAAAAACGAAAAACAGGGGTTACCCTAGGTACTCACACTCTAATGTCCACCTAGGTTTATTCTTATACCATGTTTATCATTACTATTGAAGCATGGTCTGATACCAATCTCTGTAGCATCTTGAATTTCCAATATGATATCTCAGAAATAAGTAGCACAATTCTCAGCATCTACCTCAATGTAATGGTAACATAGCCAAACACAGAATTTTTTTAATACTTTTATAACACCAATTATTTACAATGCACAACAGAAAACAAACACCTTGAATTACAATTTCTTTCTTTTAGAATTTACATAAGCTACATTATCATTCTACCACATGCATCCAAATTCCAAGCTATAGGTATCTACTTGTACAATATGAGGCTAGAGATAACCCTAACCCCCAAAACTACAGGTGTCAGCCATAACGGTGTGAGTGACATTAAAAGAAATACAATATAAATAAAACATAAAGAATAAAGTCATAATCAACACATACCAACAGTAGTAACGAATGGGATATGAGATAACAATAAATAAGCATGAAAACATCAAGTGAAACTACACTAAGGGACTGTTTTTTTTTTGCCTACCTCTTATAAGAGATTTACAATAAGAGCCTCTTATAAGAGCCTCTTTTTGAGGTGTTCTTTTATATAAAAATAACCTCTTATAAGTACCTCTTATAAGAGGTTTATGTTCTTTTTTCACCTCTTACAAGAGCATTTTTTCTACTTTTAGACATTTTTACCCTTACTATATAATTTCTCTATTTATATAATCCGATGAAATGTTATCTTTTTAATGATGTTGCTATTGTTTGCAAATAGTATGCACTGATAGGAATATATTTCTGAAGCAAAAGCACTGATTCATTCGATTTTGAAAGAAAATATATATATATATTAAAGCTACTTTTGGGAAGAACCAAAAGCATGAACTGAATGTTTCCACTTACCAAATGTGTATTCTAATGCTTTTTAATTCTTCTGAGTAGCTGAGTTGTAAGGAGATTGAACAAGCCACAGAAATTCCAGCTTCTGATCTGAAGAGATGTCTTCAATCTCTTGCTTGTGTGAAGGGTAAGAATGTTTTGTCTAAAGATCCAATGAGTAAAGACATATCTGAGGATGATGTTTTTGTTGTCAACGATAAGTTTACTAGCAAGTTCTTTAAGGTGAAAATAGGGATGGTGGTGGCTCAAAAAGAGTCAGAGCCAGAGAAGCTGGAGGTGCGACAGAGGGTGGAGGAGGATAGGAAGCCTCAGATTGAAGCCTCAGATTGCTGTGGATTTTCAATAAGGTGCTGTGGGAAAGAAAGGGTATCATTAATTTAGGGGTAGTGTAGTCATTTTAAGTTATAGAAGACTTTTAAAATTTTGAAAGAGGCTAGTAGAAGACATTTAGGTTTAGAAGCAATTTTGAAAGAAATCTCTTATACGAGGTAAAAAAGAACATTAAAAAAACTCTTGTAAGAGGTGGACCACCTCTTACAAGAGGTAAATCACTTATAAGAGGAGAAAAAGAACACTACCTAAGTGTCAAGTGTAGGAAAATAGAAAACAAACATGCATAAAATCAAGTCAAGAAAACACGAATGCAGAATGATGACTCTCTAATGCATACTTGTCGAATTCTATACATTCCATACTACATAGGTCCGGTGCAAGCCCTTATCGTTCTCCACTTTGTAGGGTTCGATACCACGTTATGCAACTATCCTAATACAATGACTACTACGAGATTTATACATTTTGCAAGTATCGGTTCTCGCCCTTGGAATACTGGAGGCCAATCCCACTCACGTGGATCATTCTGTGGCCTATTTCATCCATCATCCCGAAATACTGGGGATTGCCTCACTCCGTAGGTCATCCTGGAACTCTCATTGCACAAACATCATATGAGCGTCACTCTCATCTTTGGAATACTGGAGACCAATCCCACTCATGTGGATCATTATGTGGCCTATTTCAACCATCGTCTCGGAATATGAGGATTATCTTACTCCTCAGATCATCCTGGAATCCATAACTCACGTTTGCACTCATTTCATCATATCACCATCTAGTGTATGTCTTTATACTTATTAAGTTCATTTAATTAATTACAAATTTCCTATAGTTGGTATACCCTACCGTACTTAACTCAACTGATCAACAATCAAGACCACAACTGGCCAAACAACAAAATCTCAACTGCCAGTTTAAGCATCAAGATGACATCGTACATAAGTAGTATAATGTTTATTTCAATCTCAGTATGAAACAAAGTGAGATTCAATCGAAAATTTCACAAAAGGATACAAAATCAATTTTCGGCCATATACGGTCAGACCCGAAATCAAGAAACTACCAAACTCTCAAAACTTGATCCTTTTTATCCATAAACCCCTCTTATAATTTATCAAACACATATACAAGTACTCACATCAGTTTTTCCAAGAAATGTATGCAATTATAATAATCGTTCATTAAGTTTTTGCTCATCAAAATCTCAACAGTGTGTGTATAGTAAAGATCAACGTTTTATACAATTTATGCAATATACAGTCATACATCATATAAAAAATCAAAACAACAAGAATAGAAAAGAAAACATCATACCCGTGATTTCTTTTAGGTTCTTAACAATCTCAAGTCATCTATATAGAATTTCTATTCATAACTTTCATAAAAATTTCAGTTTTAATCTCCCATCCATCAAAATATTCAATATATCCTCACACGGTCCTATCACATGCTTTCTAATAGACAAATCATCACATACAATATGCATAGAACGATACAAAAATAAACATATGTCACTCACCTTATTGAAGAATCAACCAAAATAATAAAGAGAATTAGAAAAGTTCTTCCTTTCGCAAGAAACCCAAGATCCTAGCTTGGAAACTCCAAGAAATAAATAATAAAGAAAACCCTTTGTTTAGTGCAGTGAAGAGACGGTTGCACTCTCTTTGTATTAGGCCAGAAATTAGGTTTTAGGGTTTTGAGTAGGTTTTGCAAAATATCTCTTTTGAATATATCTTTACATATATAAATCTTTATACTAGGAAATTATAATAACCAATTCAATTGAGATTTAAAATAAAAAATAACCAATTGATATGGCCAACACTGTTTTCAAACCCCAAAAAACGAATTTTGTAATTTTTTGCCTCTAAGTGGCAATTTTGCAAAAAAAAAAATCCTTCTTTAAAAAATTTGCGAAATAACACAAATCTATTAGAATAAAAAAGTAAAACATTTCCTCTGATTTGACTAGACATCATGCTCAGCCCAGAAACCGAAAATCTGGAGTTTTTACTCCAAGTGGTAATTTTGAACAAAAGCCCATCTTTTTGTAATATTTGCAAATATGCCAAATAAATATCAGAAAAATCAAGAAAATTCATAAATAATACATACTAATAAATAATAGGCTTCCCCAAAATAATTTTTGACTTTGAGTTTACTAAGAAAATATTTGCACGTGTAAAAAGATAATTTTCAGAAAAATATTTATTAAATAACCAAAAATCATTTTAATTCATTTATTAATCTCAAAAACATTATTTAAAAAATCTAGGGTGTTACAGTGAATATGTTTTAATACTTTAAGAGAAGTTTGCATTTGGCATAATCTCTAGTGCACTCTATTTACAACAGTCAAAACGATATTGATAAAAGTTAGAATCAAACACTTAGTAAAATGTTGAATTCTATATTATTGATTTTTGTTTGACTTTGTGTAGTTACGAGTGATATTTTATTGTTAATCATATTCCTAATATATTACTACACTCTAAATTATTTACACCTTGTAGACTATGGGATAAAAACACAAATAATTTTGTTAAAGTGAAAACATGTGGTGCGGTACACTTTTTAGAGTACGTGACCCTAGAAGGTCTAAAGTATGACTTATAACAAATATTTGTGTGTGCTTAGAAAGTGCATAATGTAGTTCTATGGACGAATGTTGGATCTATCTAATTTTTGTTAGAAGAATCTAGACTTGCAGAGTTCTTTGAGGTTGTGTTCATCAAAGATAAATATATGAAATTATCTAGTCCTAAAGACGGTTAATAATTCACAGTTAGAATTAAGAACCAGCCTTACTGACACTTAAAATTTTAATGGCAGATGAGCCAAGAAGAGTCTTTAGTAGATATTTAAATGAATTTGATGGTATAAAAAATGCTTTAATTTAGTTGATTTGCCGAAATGAGCTAAAACTATAGTAAGTGGGGTTTTGTAAAAGAAGCTTAGTTTTGAAATGTTCAGTAGTAATTTTAATGCAATTTTAGCAGCTAAAGGATTGACTGAGATAAGTGGGGAAGATTCGTTTGAAGTCTACTCACATGTCTGTCTTATTGCTACAATAAGTATTTTTCTTACTTTTACATCTATTAAAAATTTTGTTATTCATGAAAGATGTTTACACAATTTTTGTACTAAAATTTTTGTACTTGATGTTTTGCATTTAAAAGTTTTTTACCAAACAGTTTTGTACTGAAAAGTTTGCACTAATATGTTTGCTGAACAAATTTACAAATTGGTTAAATCATTGTATGTTTTAAAATTTGAAAAAAAAGTGTTAAAATTGAGGCATAAATAATTTGACAAAATATTAAAGAGCTTAGATTTGAATCAAGTAATTCAGATAAATGTCTTTAATTCTG
Source organism: Hemerocallis citrina (assembly GCA_017893485.1). Classification (NCBI taxonomy): domain Eukaryota; kingdom Viridiplantae; phylum Streptophyta; class Magnoliopsida; order Asparagales; family Asphodelaceae; genus Hemerocallis; species Hemerocallis citrina. Next base: position 200,399,388 of record CM030363.1, on the reverse strand, counting down.
TGGTGAGTCAAATATAATTGCCTTCATTTATTTGTATATTGTTGACATGCTGGTTGATTGGAAGTGACCTCTCTATTATAAATAAAGTTAAAACTGTGCTATCCAAAGAATTCAGCATGAAACACCTATGTGTTGTGGACACCATATTAGGTATAAGGGTGAGTTTCGGTTGGCAAGGGATAACCCTTAGTCAAACTCATCAAATCAATAATGTGTTCCAAAAGTGGGGATATGGTGATTGAAAGTGTGTTTTGAACACCTTATGATTATGATAAAGATTGATACTTAATGATGGTGCAACTATGAGAAAGTTAGATCATTCTAAACTTATTGAAAGTCTCATATATCCAAAGATCTGCACTAACAGATAGAGCCTTTGAGGTAGGTATGATCTGCATATTTAGTAGTAGTCCTATTAATACACATTGGAGAGCCCTAAGAGGCTAATGAGATACTTGAGAGGTACTCAAGAGTTTGTTTTGTGCTACTCTAGTCATCCTTCAGGAATGAATAGATGATTTGATACATTATCATGCTCAGAATTTAGTGAAAGTCGATAACTAGTGGATATGTGTTTACACTATGAGGAAACATAAATATTATGGAAATTAAAAGGCAAACAAGAACTTTGATATCTCCATAAAATCAGATCTCTATGTGTTATCCTCTGCAGGAGAAGATGCTGAGTGGGTTGAAGAACTTGTTGCTAGTTATCCATTAAGGAGTTTAAGTAAATCTCTAATTTTATTCGTCGGCTATCTAGCTATAATGCACTGTAGCTCATAACTCACTCTATAATAGTCAGATGAGTATAATAAGGCTGGAAGAAGCATAGTTGAACTTTCTCATAACTAAAATGCAATTGAGATAAAATATGGCTAATGCTCTTGGTAAGAGACTTGAAAGTGATCTAATTAACAAAACTGTGGGGAAAATGGAGTTAAAATCTATTGAGCCAAAAGTTTTAACATCCTAGTTGTTTTGAAAATTAGAATCTAATTGGAGCTATAGAGAAGTTCAAACTTAAGCATCAATTTTAGGGTGTTGGCATGTTTAAGATAATTTGAAAGTTCTATGTAAATTTTGTTAATATATAATTTTATTCCAATTTTGATGATGTTATATACTTTCATAATTTACTTAGAATCATCTTATTATTCCAAAAGAAAGTGTGAAAACTTGTCGTTGTGTTTCCGATGTTTAGAATGTCGTTATATCATTTCAATTTTGATGATATATCCTTTTTATGGATTCTTGTTTCATTCCAATTTTGATGATTCAGAATTAACCATAATTGACTTGATTGTTCTATCATTCCAATATGAAACATAGTATAGTTCTTGTGTAAAAATTATAATAGTTTTTGTTCTTTATTTTTTTAAAGAAACTTGATTGTGATGCTTGCGTTATATCTTTGCTAAGCTAATTATGAACTATACTTTGTTCTTTTGTGGAATTAGATACTTTGTGAAATTCGTTGGAATCCTTAGAGATGTGTCTCTTGATATTCTTGTTTTCAATAAGCTAGCAAAGATGGAGGAGTTTAATATGTCATTATTGAATTCAAAATAATTATTTTCTCAAAACGGAGGAGTAACATAAAGCAGTATGCAAGGACAGAGTTCGGTTTATTTCTCTCAAGAATAAATTTGTCACTTGCTTAGTAAAACTTTTATTGAGTTTAAGACTCTTGTGTTCATGAGCTTAAAACTCCAATTTTGTTCTTGGAGTTTATTTACTTTGGTTGATTTTGCAACTATAACAGATTTCTCAAGTTGGTTTAGTCATTGTGAACTATTCTATTCTGATATGGTCTTTGAACTATTTGATTATTTTGGTTTAGTCTCATTTGAACTATTCGAGTTATAATTGATTTAGTCTATGAACTATATTCTTTTGTTATCCAATGATATAACAGGGTATTTCCTAATATATTGAGAATATAGGAGGAGATTATTAGATATATATAGGTAAATTCTCAATATAATTGATTATTATTGTGTATAATGTTCTATGGGGCAACATGTGCTTTCATGTGTTATCTGTTAATTATTGGACCGGGTTGACTGGGCATGAAGCCCAGTATCCTAAACCTAGTTTAATCTCATATATAATGGTATTGTGGTAGTGTCTCAGATTATTTCAATTCTAATAATCAGGGTATAATATCTCAAGCAGTAGGGATATTAACCCTAACCCTAATTTCTCATTATTATTATCTCCTATAATCTCTAACAATAAGTTCGTCACATATGTTGCTTTGGAGAGGTAAGTTATCGATCAGATTCTCGCTAAAGATCTTTATGAAATTAAACCGTACTACTCGATGTATTATCAAGGGGTGCATGATACGATGGTTTGCTCAAGGCATGGATTGGTAGCTAAAGAGTAGTTATTTTTTACTTGTTTGTGCTATACTTCTAGGTTTGGAGTTGTGTATAATAGATGAGTTCAATGATACATATGATTGACATGAATGTTGTGAAATATATGTATAGTTTGTAGGTCAGGATGAGCTTCAACTGTGCATGCAATGTTTGTCAAACCTAGTCATTTCTCAGTCTAATTTAATTCGACCAGATTGAATGACAATATTAGATCCACCAAGCACGTGCACTTGGTGCACGACCAATTTCTGCTATAATAACAAAGATGCATTTCATGCTTTCTTATAGGATGTAGTTTGATTTAGTCTGTGATGCTAAAATTCTCGGGCCCTTAAAAAAATTTATGAGAGTATTTTGGTTTCTGCCTCTTGTTTGGGTCGTGATGTTTCTTAATTAGTGTCTTAAGCTATTCTGTAGAACTTCACTATAAGCAGGGCCAACCCCTTAGTGGAGGTCAGGGAGAGGCTACTGCCTCGGGCCCCAGAATTTTTCATAATTTTAGGGGCCCCCAATTGTTTTTTCCTTATATGTAGTTACGTATTTTACGCATTAAATAAAATTACACTATGTATAATTGTTATTAGGGGCCCTCAAATTTAATTATTTAGGCCTTTAGAATTTTTTTTTATTACTTGGACTTGGGCTAGTGCTTTGATTGAATTTGAGCTTGCTGCTGAGTTGCTGATTTGGGCTAGTTGCTGATTAAATTTGGGCTAGTGCTTTGATTAAAATAACTTGCTGTTTAATTTGGGATATTTGCTGATTGAATTTAGGGAAACAAATCCATCTCCAAATCCAATCTGTACCCGCACCCCCCACGTGACCTGCACTCGCACCCGAGACCCGACCCTCAACTTCAATACCCTACCATCCATTCTCCAAATCTAATCCATCTCCAACCCGTTGCTTTCTCCCTAAATCTCACTCTCATCATCTCACTATTCATTTCCCAAACCCCCAACCAAGGCTCCAACTCTGTCTCTCATCTCCGGCTTCACTCTCCATCTCCATCTCCTAACTCCTAAAGTCTTAGGCTAAGTCCAATTTCCTAAACCCTAATTCTAAATCCCAAATTCCTAAACCCTAATTCTATGCAAATCTCTTGTTGTTGTTGTGTTGTGGGTGTGGTGGGTTGTTGTTGCTGAGTTGCTCTTACTGCTGAGTTGCTCTTGTGGTTGCTCCCTTGCTTTTGTTGAGTTGCTGAGGTTCTCTTGTCGCTTGTCATTTCTATTTGGTAGCTATTTCTTACTCGATTTTACTTTTCAACATGATTGATTGTTGCATTGTTGTATCGTTGCGATTCTCAAGCTATGGTTTCAAATCAATAGATTAAGGTATAGTTTTATTGTTGCGAGTCTCAAGCTAGTGTTTCAACTTTCAAATTAATAAATTATGGCTTAATTAATTTGAAATTTGATATATTAACGCTTAATTTTTTAAAAAATTGTCTTTTTTTTGGCTATGTATGGGGGCTCCATTTCGGGAGTTCGCCTCGGCCCCCCATTAACTCAGGGCCAACCCTGACTATTTGTGAAATGGTAAAAGTAGGAGTCACTGTACTATATACTAATTGTTCGTATATAAATCAAAATTACTATGATTACGCGTGCATTTGGCAAGAGAGGAAGTTTCTTGCGTTAGTAAATTGGGACAGAAAAAGAGTTGAACATTCACGAATAATACATTCAAAAAGCGATTTTAACTCTTAAGTGTTTTAACTAAGGATTTTTTCTCTTCAAATACAAGTAGAGATGCATCGCAAACTTTTATGTTCATTGTATGTGCTGAGAAGCTCTACAAAGACAGATACCTAATATGCCATACTGTTGTTCTTCACTCTGGGACAACAGCCAGCATGCACCATGCAGGTTGTCTTTTTTGCTGACGTGGCGACAAACAGAACATGTGGGTCACAGCGTAGCCAGTCGGAGAGCAACACGTCGTTCATCTACAAGGGTTTGTGTCTGTAGAGAAAACTGGGGAATAGATTTTTGTGGGCGATGCACAGAAACAGAGAGACAGTGGTGGGAAACATGGATGCTCTTTTTTGTACCTTGCTTCCTCTCTGTTTCGTCTTTATGCCTTTTCTAATTCTAATTCCTTTTTTACTATTTTATTATTTCCTTAGTTTATTTAACTTTGTTTAATTATATCGTGCAAAATCTCATATGGTTTCATTAATGAGAGATAACGAAACAAGAAACAGATCTAAAGTGTTACTATAAGAATCTTTCATAGGATTAATGTCTCCAACATAGCGAAATAGGAAGGACAAGAAGTCATAACTAATTTGTAAGCAGCAACGCTCGTCTTCTTGTGAAGAACTGCAACATTTAAGATGCTTCAAATTAAGTAATTAAACATCTCGTATGTAACAACATTGTTCCTTTGCTTCTCTTACATTGTACTCCGATCTCTTTTTCCTCGTTATTTAGTAGTTTGTGAAATGACTCCTCTTGAACGAAGCAATGAAGATAGGAAGGATAAGAAGTCACAACTAATTTGTAAGTAGCTTCGTCTTTTTCTTCTTATGAACAACCGCAAAATTAAGAACATCTCGTTGTAACTAATTTATGAGCAACAACATTCGCCCTTTGCTGCAACATTGTGTTGTATGCTTCCAAGTACAGCTTGTCGTAACAAATTTCTATGCAATAACATTCGTCCTTTGCACATGAACAACTGCGGGCAACAGCATCTAGGATGCTTCAAGATAAAACTATACAGTTGCAGGAAACAATGTTTGATTAGAGCTTAGCTATCTTAAGTGGAAGCCGCCAATGCACCTGAAAGCCGGATGTAGAAGGGTGTCTTTTTTTTATAGGGAGCTAACCACATGAATTACCTGATTGGAGAAATCGCCAAACTTTCTAGGGTACGATTGTTAAGGTTAACAGAGAGAATGAAAAATATTATTGGATTGATTATAACAGAATACAATGTTTCCTATATATAGGGGAGAACCAAAATACTAAACTGATATACAAACTGATATGGGACTAAATATAATACAATATCTGATACCCCCTTTCCAACTCACGGTGGGTCAAACAGTTTGAGTTTTCCCACCAAGTAACGAAATCTCTGAACAGTGTATGATTTGGTGAAGAAGTCTGTTGTCTGCTGTGAAAAGGTAATAGAATGAAGTGAAATGGTCCCTGCTTTAAAGCGCTCACGAACATAATGGCAATCTATCTCTATGTGCTTCGTTCGCTCATGAAAGACTGGGTTGCTTGCAATGTGCAATGCTCTCCGGTTATCACAACGAAAAGGAGTAGCTTTTGTAAGCGTGATACCCATATATGATAATAGCCAACGAACATGAACAATCTCTCTAGTAGTAGTTGTCATTACTCTGTACTCAACTTCGGTGGAAGAATATACAACAACTGCCTGTTTCCTACTTCACCATGAGATCAACGAATCACCAAGAAATAGATAGAAACCTGTGGTAGACCGTCTAGTGGTAGGATCATATGCCTAATCTGAATCAGAATATGCACTAAGCTCCAGTTTGGAAGTAGAAGGAATGAATAATGAGCGAGTGACAGTGCCCCAATGATATCTGAGGATCTGAAGAAGAGCATTGTAGTGAACTGGTGTAGGAGCAGAGACAAACTGACTAACAACACTTACTGCATGAGCAATATCGGGCCTGATCATGCATAAGTAGACAAGCTGTCCAACAATCTGTCTGTATCTAGTGGGATCATAAAGGAGCTCACAATCTGTGGGGCAAAGCTTCACATGAAGATCTAAGGGAGTATCAGCTGATCGACTGTCGGAGAGGTATGCAGTGGAGATAATATCTGATGTGTAATTCTGTTAAGAAATGAGTATGCCTCGATATCTATAGGCAATATCTAGACCTAGAAAGTAGCGTAGTCTACCAAGATCTTTCATATGGAACTGCTGATGAAGGTAGTGTTGGGTGGATGCAATGTCTGCGGGGTCATCCCCAGTAATAATCATATTATCAACATATAATAGTAGAAGTATCCTCCTCTATGGTGATGACTGCATAAACAGAGAATGATCATGTGAACTCTGATAGAAACCAGCCTGGGTGATGACACGGCAAAAAGACTCAAACTAGGCTCGAGGGGACTGTTTCAGGCCATATATAGCTCGACGCAAACGACAAACATAACGAGGAGGAGTGGTAAGGCCAGGAGGAGGATGCATGTAAATAGCCTCAGATAAGGTACCATGAAGAAATGCACTCTTCTCGTCCATCTGGTATAACGACCACTGACGAACGGAGTCAACAGTAAGAAGAGTGCGAACTATAGTCATCTGTGCAACTGGGGCAAAAGTATCATCATAATCAATGTCATGCTCCTGAGTAAACTGCGAGCAACTAGATGAGCCTTGTGCCGTCAATGGAGCCATCAGGTCGATATTTGACCTTGTAGATCCACTTGCAGCTAACAGGCTGGATGCCCACAGGCAGTGGAACAATATCTCAAATGTCAGTCTGATCAAATGCACGAAAATTCTATGCAATAGCTTCCTGCCACTCAGAAAATTTAATAGCTTCCTGATAGGTTCTGGGCTCACGTATGGAGTGTATAGCAGTGAGATATGCATGAAAATGTGGTGAGTATGAGGCAAGGGTGGCAAAGCCAAACTGGTCAGAAGGACCAATGGCATCAGGTATGTAACGTGCCGGTGGGATGGCTGAGGTAGAATGTGTAGATTGACAGACCAATGGTGGATTGGCAGTGTATGGGGGTGCGATAGGTGCAGTGGATGAATGCAGTTGTGGGGATGCAGGTGGTGAAGGTGCAGGATGTGGTGGGGATGCAGGTGGTGTATCCATAGAGGAACAATAGGTTGAACATCAGTAGGGGATGGGAAAGGAGTCAAAGGAGTGGGATCATATGGAATGCTTGAAGGTATGACCAGGAAGATAGGCCTAACAATTGGAGAATCGAGAAAACTAGCATCCTTAGGAGAGGTCAAGTAGTAGGGAGAGTATTCCACAAGGAGACATGTCAGAAAATACGAACACGACCGACCACAAGTTCAAAACAATGATATCCTTTATGTTCTGGACTGAGACCTAGGTGAACACACTTAGTGGCTCGAGCAGTGAGCTTCGTGCACTCAGTGGAAGTAGAAGAATAACAGGTGTAACCAAAAATATGGAGCATACTGTAGTTCGATGGTGAGTGACGAAGAGCCTCATAAGGTGATGTGCCATGTAGGATGGATGAGGGAGTGATGTTAATGAGACAGACAGACTTCATGGCAGCTTCAAACTAGAAAGAATAAGGAACAGAAGATGAGAGTAGAAGAGTGCGAGCCGTCTCAAGGATGTGACGATGCTTGCGTTCAGCTATACCATTCTGTTAATACGTGTGAGGGCAAGATTGCTGAAAGAGTGTACCATGAGATTGAATTATCGATCTCATAGCAGCGGAAGTATCGATCTGATAGCACCGTCTGATCGAAAGGTTTTGATATGGACACCAAATTGAGAAAGTATCCATCTCATAGCACCGTCTGTTCGTAAAGAACTGGTAAATGTCAAGTATCTCAGAGCATTGGCGCATAAAAAACACCCATGTGAATCTAGTAAAGTCATCGATGAAACTAACATAATAGAGATAACCATTGTGAGAAGGTGTAGGTGATGGTCCTCATATGTCAGAGTGAATAAGTTGAAAAGGATGAGTGGTTGGAGAAGTACTTTTGTGATTAAAAGGGAGTGTTATGTATTTTGCCAAATGACAACCCGGATAATCAGACAAATGAGTAAAAGAAAGGGGACCAAGGGCACCACTATGGGGTATAGTCTTGAGTCGAGACTCACTAATATGTCCAAAGCGTCTGTACCACAGATCAGCATCAGAGAACACAACACTAGCAAAATAAGAATGAGATTTATGGGTATGAAGAAAATCTAGATGATATAGACGATCATGTCGACTAGCACACCCAAACTCCTGAGTAGTGTATAGTGTTAGAACAATCTAAAGAATCAAATATAACGACAAGACCACTATCACATAGCGGACTAATGGAAATAAAAGTCATGAATAAATGAGGAGTATAAAGAACATACGACAATGTGAGAGTGTGAGAGCTAATAGACCCTGAGTGTGTAGTGAGAAGTTGTGAGCCATCAGCAGTGTATAGGGATGGTGAGTGAGAGGGAAGGACAGTGCTGGTGGTGAGCAGTGTATAATTATTAGTAAGATGATGTGATGCATCAGAATCTAAAATCTAGGTAGAATCCATATCGGGAGTAACAGAGAATGCGGGGGCAGAGGGGCCAGCAGTGACAGACTGACCCAAGAGCTAGAGTTCCAGCTAAGCGAGGTGATGCTGAAGTTTGGCCCAATCAGCAGGATTCAGCAATGCTGAAGTAATGGTCATGGCCGAGGATGTAAGGGAAGAAATGCTGCGAGGAGGAAGGATACTGGTGTCGTTGTGGCAGGGATCGAAGTGAGGTCGAAAATGCTGCTGGTATCGGGATCGAGATAGGGAGCTGGATGGTGCTACCGTTTGCGGAATACGAGGTGGGGTAGGGTTACGGATGATTCTGGGAGGAGTAGGGAGGAGGTCGAAATCCGGATGATGGCGACACTGCATATGTCTGATTCTGGAGGGAGATCGGGATGTGAGGGAGAGTGAAGAGGTAGATGTTGCAGTGAAGAAGTCGGTGGAGAATGAAAGAGACCGGTGAGACTGAGGTTACATTAGAGAAGATTGAGTACCTGCAATTATTTTATTTTATTTTATTGACTTTTTTTGAACTTTTTTTTTCTTTTTTTTGGAAAAAACAAAGGGAAGAGAGAGAGATGGCTTTACAGAATAGAGGAGGAGGCACAAGTGGGTGTGAGGATGCCGGGATGTGGATGAGGAAAAGGTATAGTAGAGGTCAGGTGTTCAGTGGCGGAGGTGGCAGCGGCTTGGACTAAGGGTCGGCGAGGGCGTCGGGATATGGCGAAGGTGAGGGTGTTGCAGGCGATGGCAAGGCAGTGGCGGTCGGTGGAGTTGTGGGGATGTCGATGGCAGTCGAGATGGAGGATTAAGGTCGACTATTGGTGGTTCGGTGTGCGGAGGTGTTGTTGGGGCTGAGTGGGGTGGAAGACGGCGGCAAGGGACGGGTGGCGCTCGAGATGCAGAGTGTGTCAGGGATGTTGGCGACGTCGAGTGGAGGTTGGCAACGACTACAGCAAGGAGGCAACGAGGTTGTTCGGGATGACGGAGGATGGGTTGTTACGGGTGTTGGAGGGGAGCACGATATGAAGACAAGTGGTGGAGATGATGGTCGGGAGGGTATTGGAGGTGGTGGCAGCGACTGTTGATGACGCGCACGTAGGAGAGGGAGTTGGCGGTGATGATCGGTGCCGCGGTGATGGGGAGATTGGGTTAATTAGGGTTAGGAGGAAGGGGATGATGAACATTTTTTTTTTAATCTAGGGTTTTGATGAAGAGAATAAGAAGAAAAAAAAATTTGTATAACCTTGCTCTAATTCCATGTTAAGGTCAACTGAGTACAATATTTTCTATATATAGGGGAGAACCAAAATACTAAACTGAAATCAATATGGGACTAAATATAATAAAATATCTAACAACGGTATATGAGGCTTACCTGCATTCTACAAACTTTGGGTATTTTTTAACTTAGCTTTATAACTACTCACTAAAATTTGCTTGTTATTTGTCAATGTTATTATCTCAAAATATTCATTTGCTATAAATTTTATAAGTGAGATGATTAGCAGGGTTGAACCAATTAAATGATTGGCAAATGGAACTGTATATTTTCATCTAGTTTTATCTTCACCATAAATTAATTTATTTGTTCTTTCAGTTTATAATAACTATTGACAATTTTCAGAAAAGGATAAGAAGAAAGAAAGCAAGTGCAATACACAATCCACATTATTAATGTCCACACTGTCACAACCCTAACTGTCTACTAAGATATCCATGTCGCAGAGTGTGAGTGTGTTCTCCCTTTCCTCCTTTATCCATTATCCTCTCACTCTCTTCCCCTTATGGCTCTATTTGTCAATGCTAGTCTTGTCCTCCTCTTCTGCCTTACGGTAGTTGTTTTTTATTTTGATGAAACGGATAGAGTCAACAGACTCCAGCCATGCATTAATAATAATAAGATTACAATAAGAGGGTCTTACAAGATGTAAAACAAAACCACCCAAAAGAACAAACTATACACATCAAGCTAGCTACAATCAGAACAGACTCAAAGCCAAAAACAGGACCAATAATATACACGAAGGATGTAAACTAGCCAGTCGCTGAAGACAGCCAGCACAAGTGCAAAAGTATTGTTGTCTTCCTTTCCCATTCCTGTTCTATGTCATCTGTTCCACATTCCATTCCAGTTATAGATCAGATCTCCATTGAAATGTCTAGACATCAAAGAAGGAACAATGGGAGATGTAACTTCGAAGAAAGTCTAGGTTTTTAACGGAGGATTTCAAATAATTTAACTCTAATTCTTACTTTAGTTGACGCATAGTCGTTCACTCTTCAACCATTCACAACCAGTTTGCGGACAAGGTTAAGATGTGATAACAGGAGTGACTAACTATTTAACTTTGTTCCCAACCAAGTCCTCAAACAATTAGATACAATTTTCTTACCTTTTTTCTGCTTTAATTTTTTTAATTGAGTAAAGAAATTGTTGCCTCCATCAAAACCTACAAGCTCTGTCATTTTCTACCCTTTTCATGATCTGTACAATAAAGCAATAGCAACAGATTCAAAGGCATCCATAGACATGGTGGTCTCAGCCTTTTGCAAGATTAAAATTTAAAATAAAATAACAAAAACTAACAATAAAACCATAAGTGAAAACTCTGAAAAATAAACATCCCAAACAGCAAAAGTAATAAGACTGCAATTCTTTAAACCCCTTTCCAGATAAGGCTGACAATGGACCAGGTTTGGACTGGACTCAAAATAAGCCCGAGCCCGACCCAATTTATCTTCAAGCTTAAAATCTTAGGCCCGAATCTGAACTAATGACTAATTATACGCTTTTGATATATAATTTTCTAATATTAACATAACAATATCTCAATTATTTCTTCAAAGATGAAAACATCTTGAGTACTATATGATTAAAAAAATATCTTGATTAATTTTTTTAAAATTATCTGATTTGGTATATTTATTTTCTAATACTATATTCATAAGGTATCAAATTTTTCTATATACGCTATAATACTAACTTCAACTTATACAAATGAATGTCTATTAAAAGTAACAATTTATACAAATGAATAAACATGAATTTTTAAAATAATCATGACTACATAATATTAACTTAAATTTTCTTATACATGTGTATGTATATGTAATCATATGTATACATGACATGTAGATGCACAAATTTGATCTGAAACCGGCGGCCTAGATACTGGAGCCGGAGCCGAGCCCCAGACCGAATTTTGTTCGGACCTAAAAAGATGCATCCAAGCCCTACCCGAATTGGTGAATGATTAGCCCAAGCCTGCAAATAACCAGATCGGACCTAGTCGGACCCAAGTAGAATTCGGAGCCAATTGCCATCCTTATCTTATTTCCTATAAAAACAACACAAGATACTGTACAAAATGATTATTTGTTTGTAACCATTCTAACAAGCCTCAGACTACAAAAGAAAGAATCCCTACAACCTGTGAAAAAAGAATTATATCAAGAATGATGGTCTCAGTAAGAATCAGGACATCCCACTTGTTCCCTTATTGCAGCACCAAGCCCTTATCTTAAAACAAAGCAGCTCCTACATCTGGTCTCTGTTAGCAAAACCATGAATGCAATCCTGATACACAAGAACATAAACAAGAGTAAGTAAATTTCTGTGACAAAAATTGAAGAATATAAATTTCACACTTCGAAATATTACCTAGTTGTTCATACAATCAAAATTTGGGCCTCTACGATATAAGAAAGTTGCAGTCATTATTTCTTATTTAAAAGAAACTGAGTTCAGTGTATCCATGAGAAGAGTATGGCAAGAGTTCTTCCACCTCTACCCGCGAGCTCAAGCAATTTGTATTCTTTCTACTTCTACTGTGCTTTATGAACTCAACCTCGGCGGTAAATATACTGTAGACGGGTCTATGGTCGGAAAATCTCGACTCCCAGCGTACATATGACAACTGATTGAGGCCTCTTCCATGCCATAAAATTCGATCGCACCTTTAAAGAAGACAGATAGCTAGACATAATATGAGGAAAATTGTGTAAGTTACATACAGTGTTTAGGTTTTTTTTGTACCAGGCAGGTGTACGGCGTTTCTCTTTTGAATGCAAGTCATCACCAGCGTATCTGTCCGAGTTGTTTGAGTATTTGTATGTAGGAGGAAAGTATATCCTTCCTTCATACCAACCCTGAAGGACTCGGCCGGATCTTTGTTCTATTCGAAGCTGTTATAAGGAAAGCAATTAAAGGTTCAGATACTAATAGATAAAGAAAGGTAAATGGAAGAATACAAGCTTTCTCATCTCCTAAGGCAAAGTAAAGAGTCATGCAAGAAATAGCGCGCATCAAAGATCTTTAGCAATTTTTCTTTACAGAAAGAAGTAAAGAAAATTCACCTGATCTTTTTCCAACAGTGCTCTCCAGTTGTGCATCTCGACTAGAGCCTTGGCAGATCGATATGATAGAGCAATCCGATAGTTCAAATCTCCAAGCCATATTACTCGACTAAAGGAAACAGATTAAGATTAATTACAATTTTCAATACTAGACGGAAAGGTTTCTAGATAGTCATAAAAATGGTTAGGCATTGGTCTTACTCGTGATCTAGGATAGTTTCAGGCGATTTCTCATTACTGATTCCATGAACTCGAGGGAATCTAGTCTTCCTCAGAATCTCCATGACATCAGAATTTCTCCTCAATTCATCTCCTTCTTTTTGCCCAGAGGTCAGATGACTACAGATGAAGCAGAAGCTTGTCTGATGCAAAGACATGCTGATCGAAATTGAACCCTAAACAAAATCAAACAAACCAATGAATCTCGATTAAATAATTTTAAAAAAACTTTATCAATGGGCATTAAATTAACAAGGTTAAGCTTAAATGTAAACCATTAGAGGACATCAAAGCTACCTTGTTTCCAAGATAGCCCATCAATCCCCTACCAACGCAAGAAGCCTTCAAGTTTTTCACATCATCTCTTATCTCACTACGCACCCAAACCATGAGAAATATCCCTACCATTTGTTTACTAGCAACCAAACAATACCTAGCATTGTTCAAAAATATACACATGAATCAATTTATCAGCATAAGCATAACAACAAATGACTGAAAGATTAAGCAGTAGATACACAAAAATTATATAGTTACCTAGAGTTTCCCTTCGATCGTTCCCTCTCTTCCATAGGTGCGGGGACGCCATAACCATAAGACATTGGAGAGTAATATGCAGTACTAGGAGAATCCCCACCGATATTCTCATCATCAGATGAACCATTCCATCTGTAATTGGGATCATAATCACTCGGTCTACTCCCGAACATGGCCCTATCGCAAACACTAAACCTACGGTCTAGCATTGCTTGAGGCATCATCATATCCCTATCAAACCTCATGCTCCTACTTAGCGACTGGAATGAATGTCGATGAAAGAACGATGAGTCCTTCTGCCTTGTCAAGGACCCTTCAAAATCATCATCAAGCTCCACTATCGGGTTAGGCACGGGTGAAGGGGTGTGATAGCTAACATTGCCACTAGTACCAGGTAGGTTGTTTAGTGTCCTTCTGATAAGTGATACCCATTTCCTTGCAGGGCCATTGTCCTCCGTACCGAGAACATTTCCAGCATTCAATGGCACAATCTCTTGAAACCTTATAAAGAACCAAACCAACAAAAAATTAACTTGTGCAGGTTTCAAAATTGAAGCGGTTTCAACCAAATAGTTAAGAATAAGATTTGTACCCCAAAACATATATATCTGCCGGAGGCGAGGAATGGAGCCAGTCATCGAGATTCAAGTGACTTGGAGGGGATTTGCCACCCACATTCCATGTCGCAGCAAATATCCTAAACATTAACTTCAAATTCAGAATTCGAAAAAAAACTTGAGACATAGCTAAATTTATTTGAGAACTGGTTTGAAGTACCTGTAATCTTGAGTACCTGTAACCTGATAAGAATCCAAATTGCATCTTCCTCTTTGAGCCCGGTCAGAGTTCTTATTTGAATATCTCTCTGAACCATCTGAGGAATTACAATAAGAATGATCAGATGAATTCAACAGACAATTTAAAAAGTACAACAAGAAGAAGGTTGGTGGTCCAAAATGAAATTTAGCCTGTTCTGCTTTTTTCCTTGACTGTGCATGCCTCCCTCTCTGAGAAGAAACTGATCCTTGGTTCTACATCACCTTCTGAAAAAGACCAAACAGTTTAGACAAAAGAAAAAGGAACAAAGGCTGAGAGGGTATGTTAGTACTGTCTGTGCTTTGCATCAGAACCATGAGCTTTCAAATATAATTTTTTTTTAAAAAAAATAAATTAAAAATCCAAATACTTGTAAACAAAAAGAGTATGAACAAATTAGAACGAAATAAGAGTTGAATCAATTAAAAGAAGGCGAACCCACCAAAGCCAGTAGCAGCATCTGCATGAAAGTCCTGAGCTTTGCTCTTGATATTGAACCATTTTCTAACCAAGTTCTTAGACCATGATAACTGCTCCAAAAACAAAATTAGCCAAATTTAGCAAACCCAAAAACAAAAAATTGCAACAAACTAAAATTACTTCAAATTCATTGTAAAGAACCTTGCTTTTCTTGAAATTCTCCTCTCTCATTGCTGCTCCTCTTCAACTCAAAGATCTGAGCTACACTTAAGAGTGAAATGTGGAGGGTATAACATATAGAAAACACTCTTTTAGTGTTAATTGGTGAATGGGTAATTGGACTTGACAGGAAAGAAGAGATGGGTATTGAAGAGGAGGAGATGGGCATTCAAATTGAAGAGGTTTGGAGGGGAATAAGAAGAGGAGTTAGAGTTAGGACAAAGTGCAGTGGACTTAATGAAGGCGAAGAAAGCAATGTAGAAGAGAGGAGGAATGGGAATGAGAATGGGGGTGGTAGGCCTTGGAGCAAAGTATCCAATTTGAAGAGAGAATAAAGTGCAAGGTTTTCAGTTGAGCTTTGAGGCTTCACCTCCTCCTCTCTTTCACTCTCTCTCGAGTTATTTTTATGCTATTTGTTTCTCTCTCATCTTCTCCTCTCCCGAGGCTTTTTACCAAAATCAAAGAAATCTCTGGTCATAGCATCTGTCCTCGTTGGCTATTTTGCCAAAATTTTCAAATTTTGATAAAAATAGTACTGCAGTCGTTCGTCAATTATTAAAAATTTGAATTTCGTGTGAACAGTGATTAGCTATATTTGAGAGACACAATTACCAAAATATAGTTAATGAAAAATGATTTACCGTCTGCTTGATCGGACGAAAAATTATCTTTTCGTTTTTTTTCCTCCCCCATCGGACTGTAAATGAAACACAGTTCCAAAAATTGCAAATTTTTCGGACGAGATATTATTTCCCGTCCTTGATTTTTTTTAAAAATTAAAAAAGGTCGGGCGGGAGATGAAATCCCGTCCTTTCCGTTATTTTATTTTTAAAAATCAGAAATGAAGTGGGACAGGAGATGAAGCGGGACAGGAGATGAAGCCCCGTCCCATACATTCCTTTTTTTAAAATTTCTATAGAACGGCCTTATAATGACTTCTATGGGTTAAAATTAGGTTTAAAGGTTAATTACTTAATAATTAAGAAATAATTAGGATTAATTTAACAGTTATTAAGGAATTAATTATGATTTAAAGTTTTTTTATTTAAATAAGACAGACGAGATTCTCGGTCCGTTCGAATTTTTTCTTTTTTTTCCGTGGGACGAAAAATAATCTTTCGTCTGAGATTTTAAATAGTGAAATTCGACGACTGCAGCGCAAAGTCATTTTTTCCATTTTCATTTGCCAAATACCCAAAATTTGGCTCTCGACCACTACAAATGCTCTCATGCTAGCCATTTTGTTTTGCTAGAATAGACACAATGGATAGAAATTAAATAATTTGGCTAGCAAAAAAAGTTCCAGCTCGAACGATGCTAGTTATTTTAGCTAGTAATAAATATTTTTAAAACCCAAATATGCAAATAATTAAAGCCCAAATATACAAACAAAAAAACTAAGCCCAATTTTAAAGAAAAAAAAACTGAAATCAAGATTTATCGCGATCTCGCAAGATAGCGAACCCAACACGGAAAAAAAAAAATTTGAGATCGCGAACCCAAAACAATATTTTTTCTTCTGAGATCGCGATTTCTCGCGATCTTATTCGTCCTTTTTTTTTGTTGTTGTGATCTGTGATCTCTTTCTTTTTTGTGTGTTATTTTCTTTTGTGAGAAACAGAAAGAGCGAAAAAAAATTTAGAGAGCAACCGTTCAGTTTTTTAACTTCGGCAAATCTGGCGCATAATTTGATATATCTATTTTAACGAGTGGTTTGGCGAGTCCAGTTGGAGTATATATATATTTTTTTCACAAATTCACTATTTTTAGCTAAAAATGATAAATGAATAGTATGGTCGGAGATATCTAAACCTGACCAATGAAGATATACAAACAGTCCTGTTTCCCTTTTAAAACAAGAACCTGCCCACAGCTACAGGCAGGCTCTCATTTTGTAATAAGAAATTGGAGCAAGCAAAAACATCTGAACTCTTGCTCGTTAGAAACACTGGCAAGATGTATTAAGTTGTAAAGTTAAAAATACTGAGGGAACTAATAAATTTAAACTTTGACTATCCTCTACCTTTTCTTCTAAAAACTTATGAAGTAAAACATACTATATTATCCTTTTTAAGATAACATAATATTGACTTAAGTAATTGATTTTTTTCATAAATATTTTTGGACAATTGGGTTTTTTGTTTTGTGTATTCATTGATTGTAAATAAAATCAATAATTGTCTCTTATTGGCATTGCATGAATTATATAACTAAGAGCATCTGTAGTCGTTTGCTAAATGTGGATAAAATAAATATTTGGCTAAAAAATGCGCTGCACTCGTTTGTCAAATATCCATTTTATCCATATTTCGCTACAGTCATTTGCTATAAATGAGAATGGATTTGAGAATTATCCATATTTGAGCGACGGCACTTCAAATGCCGTCGCACGATTTTTTATTTTTGTTTAAAAATTGTCGGACGGCACTTGAAGTGCCGTCGCACAAAAAAAAATTAATTTCGTAATTAAAAAAAAAAATAATTTCGTAATTAAAAAAACAAAAAAAAAGCCCAAAAGAGCCCAAAATGGTCGGACGGCACAGTGCCGTCCCACCACTTTTGGGTTTTTTTTTGTAATTTTTGAATTGTTTTTGTATTTTTTTGTAATTTTTTTGTAACTTTTGTAATTTTTTTGTAATTTTTGTAATTTTTATGTAATTTTTATAATTTTTTTGTAATTTTTGTTTTGCACTTCGAATTTTTTTTCCTCCGACGGCACTTCGAGTGCCGTCGTTCCATTTATTTTATTATTTTTTTTTTGCTCGGACGGCACTTCGAGTGCCGTCCCACAAATTTTAGCTGTTTTTTTTTCCTCCGACGACACATGAAGTGTCGTCGCTTATTATTTTATTATAAAAAGCTAAAAAATAGCTTTTGACGACTGCAGCAAAACTTCGATTGCTATTTCCATTTATGCATATATGCATATTTTCTCCTCCCAACGACTACAGATGCTCTAACAGATAATAGATAACTTGTGATTAGGACTTTAGAAAACTGTTAGCTAAGCATTTGTAGGCATTGGAAGTTAAAATTTGGGTATTTGGCAATTAGAAATATAAAATTTGGAAGTGAGTTGTAGTCGTCTAAATCCAAATTTTGGCTTTTCAATGTAAAAAAGAGACGGACGAAAGATCATTTCCTGTTGGAGCAAATATTTTTTTTAAAAACTTCAAAAAATAAGGGACCGGATATCATATCATGTGCGAGAAAAAAAATCTGAATTAAATAGTGAATGAACCCATAATTAGTTCTATAGGCCTAAATTTATAGGGTTTTTTAAAAAAAAATTTGGAGAAGTAAGGGCCTCGAACGGGATATCATCTCCTTTTCCGAATTTAAAAAAAAAACACTCGGATGGGATATCATTTCCTGTCCGATATGTTTAATTAAAAAAAAAATATTTCGATTGCCATCGGACGGGATATCATATTTCGATTGCCAAATTTTATGAAAATGTCATATCCTCTCTTAACCAGCGATTATTCACTTCCAACCGAAAAAATAGAAAAAGGTGAACGACTGCAGCTCATTTTCTTGTCATTTTTTGTAATTTTTGCATTTTTTTGGAAAAATGGCCAATGATATGGGGTAAATGACATGGCCTCATCCGGGCCATCAAATCCCCTCAGATTTTGCTTCTCCATGATCATCAGGTCAAAGCAGGTCAAACGGGCTTGAGCCCATTCAGGCCCACGGGCAAACGGGTCCAACCCGGTCCGCTAGGGTCTCAGACTCATTTACCCCTGCCTATAAATACCAGACCCCCTCCTCACTTCCAAAGGTAATAAACTTTTCCCTACATGAACCCTAGCTACTCTAGCTTTTTCAGTGACTGACTAGACCGTCGGAGGACCTGTCGCCGGAACTTCTCCCTGTGTTTCTATGCAGTGTGCAGGTACAAAAGACCGCTCCGAGCCTCAAAGATCCGAGCCGAGCTACTAAGATCCGAGCCGAGCATCCGGCCTCTACCTCCCTCCTGCTACCCCCGAGCCGGTCCTACAGCCGATGATCGGATCGACGCCAGTACCACATCTTTCGCTACGCAAATTACAAGAACTCACACCTGTTGCTCCTACACCCCAAAAACAAACAACATCAGGTTGGCACCGTCTGTGGGAACTTTAGGTACTGACGCCGGTCCGATCCCAGCCAGGGACATCATCTCAAGTCCAAGCACTTTCTCAGAAAGCTGGTGGTATCCGATCCCAGCAAAAAGAGAAAGTTGGCCCATAATTGGGAGGGCCCATATAAGATCTCCGAAGTGGTACACCCCAACACGTACCGACTCACAGACCTGGGGGGCAGGATGGTAAAGAGGCCTTGGAATGCAGAAGACCTCGTCATGTACCTTGAGGGGGAGGGCTAAAACAACTTATGTAATCTGCACCACGTGCCTCCCTTTTGTTTTTGTGTAAATAATAAAGTGTAATCCTTGTTTATCCCCTTAATTTTTATTTTTCTGTGCAAATTTTTGTGCATTCGACATTCGGCATTGACCTCGAGCAATGCCTTAGTTTTCTCAAGCTATATGGGCTAGGCGCTCGGCAGTGACCTCAAGCCACCCCCTAGCTTTTTTACAAGCGTGAGGGCTCGACATTCGGCATTGACCTCGAGCAATGTCCTAGCTTTCACAAGTTGTATGGGCTAGGCGCGCGCTCGGTAATGACCTCGAGCCACATCCTAGATTTTTTTACAAGCGTGGGTGCTCGACATTCAGCATTGACCTCGAGAAATGATCTAGCTTTCTCAAGCTGTATGGGCTAGGCGCTTGACAATGACCTCGAACCACTCCCTAGCTTTTTTACAAGCGTGAGGGCTCGGCATTCGGCATTAACCTCGAGCAATGCCCTAGCTTTCTCAAGCTGTATGGGCTAGGCGCTCGGCAGTGACCTTGAGCCACCCCCTATCTTTTTTATAAGCATGGGCGCTCGACATTCGGCATTTACCTCAAGCATTGCCCTAGCTTTCTCAAGCTATATGGGCTAGTCGCTCGACAATGATCTCACGCCACCCCCTAGATTTTTTTACAAGAGTGGGGGCTCGACATTCGGTATTGACCTCGAGCAATGCCCTAACTTTCTCAAGCTGTATGGGCTAGGCGCTCGGCAATGACCTCGTGCCACACCCTAGCTTTTTTTGTAGCGCCCCGAATTTCTAATATAATATCTTAGAAAATACGTGGCACAAATCCCAGCATCAACTTCAATGTAATAGTACACATAGCCCAAAAACACAGATAATTTTTATTTCAAACTTTTGTTACAACAATCATTTACAAAACATAGTAGAAATACAAACACCTTGAATTACAAACTTTTTCTTTTACAACACTTCTTTACAAATTTTACACAAAAGCTCTGTTACATCAATTTATCTCAAGCATCCAAACCCCCAAGCTCTATGCAACAACAACCTGTAAAATATGAGGCTAGAGATGATCCATAACCCCCAAAACTAAAGGGGTCAGCCATAAAGGTGTGAGTGACATAAAAACAAACAACATAATTAAATCATAAAACACTGAGTCATCAACAACATGCATTAACAACAATAATAAATGAGTGAAAAATAACAAGTAAAGCATAAAAACATCATGGAATGAATACAACAAGTGAAGCTAGACTAATTGTCAAGTGTAGGAAAAACAAAAAAACACAAGCATAAAACCAAGTCAAGAAAACATAATCTATATGCTGACTCTCAAATGCGTACTTGTTGGATTCTATGCATTCCATAGTACATAGGTCCGGTGCAAGCCCTTAACGATCTCCACTTTATAGGGATAACCCCTCGCTATGCAACTAATCCTACTACGGTGATGGAAAAACAAGATTCAGAATACTCCGCGAATAGGCACCACAGTCCTCGACGCGCAAGCATCATGTAAGATAGCTCAAAAACAACCGGAGAATCATCTCCCAAACTGTGTAACCCACGAATAGGATTGCAAGGCCCTCGACGTGCAGATACACCAGGTACATTCCGTGAATAGGCCTGCCGACCCTCGACACGCGAATGCACCTTGCATGCTCCCAATCCTTGCATGACAACTTCAATACCTGCTCGATTCAATTTCTCAATCAGATGCTTCTGAGTTGTAATCAAACTGGATAAACTGCTCTTGTGACGAAGTGCATCAGCAACAACATTAGCTTTCCCAGGATGATACTTGATCTCAGGTCGCATGTCCTCAAGCACTTCCAACCATCTTCGCTACCTCAAATTCAGATCCTTCTGCTGATATATGTACTTCAAACTCTTGTGGTCCGTGTACATGTTCAATTTCTCATTGTACACGTAGTGTCTCCATTGCTTCAGGGCAAAGATAATCGTAGCCAACTCCAGATCATGAGTCGGGTAATTCTTCTCATGCGGTTGTAGTTGCCTAGACCCATAAGCGATTACTCTTCCTTCTTGCATTAAGACACAACCAAGCCCACGATGTGAAGCATCGCTGTAAACATCATACTCAACACCTGCTCTAGGCAAAGCTAAAATAGGTGCAGTAGTCAGCTTCTCTTTCAACTCCTGAAAGCTCGCCTCACATTGCTCAGTCCACTTGAAGTTCACATTCTTCTTGGTTAAACTAGTAAGCGGTACAGCTAACTGAGCATAACCTTGAATGAATCTCTTGTAGTATCCAGTCATTTCAAGAAAACTTCTGACTTCCTTCACTATAGTAGGCCTAGCCCAATCTCTCACTGCCTCTATCTTCTGAGGGTCAGTTGCTACTCCCTCCTTAGAAAGGATGTGACCTAGGAATGCCACTTCAGATTTCCAGAAATCGCACTTGGATAGCTTGGCATACAACTCCTGCTCTTCCAACTTCTTCAAAACTGCTACCAGATGCTTGGTGTGCTCCTCTTCTGACTTGGAGTACACGAGGATATCGTCGATAAACACCACGACGAAAGAATCAATGAACGGCCTCAGAACTCTGTTCATCAAATCCATGAAGATTGCGGGTGCATTCGTCACTCCAAATGGCATAACTAAGAATTCGTAATGCCCATATCGAGTTTTAAATACAGTTTTGTGCACATCTTCAGCTTTCACTCGAACTTGGTGATATCCTAATCAAAGATCTATTTTGGAGAAAATAGCTGCTTCTTGTAGACGATCGAACAAGTCATCAATTCGGGGAATAAGATACTTATTCTGAACAGTGACCTTATTCAGCTCTCGGTTATCGATATACATTCTCATTGATCCATCATTCTTCTTTACCAAAAGCACTAGTGCTCCCCAAGGTGACGCACTAGGTTGAATAAAGTCTTTCTCCAACAGTTCCTCAATCTGCCGTTTCACCTCATCCTGTTCCACTGGAGCCATCCTATATGGTGCCTTAGAAATGGGTGCACTTTCCGATTGAACAGTGATGCTGAACTCTACATCACGATGCGGGGGTAACCCCGGAAAATCATCCAAGAACACAGTCAGATAGTCCCGAACCACAGGAATCCCTTGCACTTCCACAGGAATCTCTTCCTTGCGGATAGCTGCCACCAGCTTAGAACACTTCTTCTTCCCTTGGAAAGTGACTTCAGGTCCACCTGGAGCCTTTACTGTTACCGTTTTGGTCTTGCACTCGATGCTTGCACTGTACACCGACATCCAATCAATGCCAATGATAACATCGACTCCCAAGATAGTCAGCTCGATCAGATCAATCCCAAAGATTCTGTCTCCAATCACAATCTCGCAATCAGCATAGTACCGATCAGTGGTTAAAGTCTCCCCTGATGAGTAGCTACTGCTAAGATCTTGCCTAGAAAAATCTTCGGTTCAACTCCCAACACTTTAGCAAATTTAGGAGACACAAAAATATGAGAGGATCCAGTATCGAACAACACAACAGCTTTCATTCCATTTAAATAAAGTTCCCCAGTGATGACATGATCTACTTCATCGGCATCAGCTTCCGTCAAGGCAAATACTCGTCCTGGTTGGTACGAGCTCTTCCCAGTCTGCTGCATTGGTACATTGCGATTACCATTCCATGGTTTGGGGCATTAAGATTGGTAATGTCCCGTCTCACCATAGTTAAAGCAATTTACCGCAGGAGGTCTCACCACATTGTTCCCAAGTCCTCCAGCCACACTAATACCGTTCACTCCTGTCGGTTTGAACATTTGTGCAGATGGTTGTCCCTTGAAATTTTCAGAATTTGCAGGCCTCTTTCCAGACTGCCAGTTGTTCCTCCGATTCTGAACAACATGAAAATGCTCCATGTCTGCTTCCGTGGCTACCGCGCGCTTGACCAACTTGTCAAATCTTCTGATACCAAGAGGTATCATTCGGGACCTCAAGCTCGACCTCAATCCATGCTCGAACTTATGAGCCTTCTTCGCCTCATCCATCACTAATTCCGGAGCATACCTAGAGAGCTGAGTAAATTTGGTCTCGTCCTCTCTAACTGACATGCCACCTTGCTGTAGTGACAGAAACTCCATATCCTTCTTCTCTTGGACGTCGGAGGGGAAATAGTGACTGCGGAATTCTTCCAGAAATTCCTCCCAGCCGAGAACTATGCCTCCCATTGTTCGCTTCATCGACTGCCACCAAACAGCCGCATCTTTCTCAAGTTGTAGAGTCGCCAACTTCACCTTGCTGCCCTCATGGGTCTCCAGCACTTCGAAGATCGTCTCTACCTGACGAATCCAGTTGTCAGCCGCATCAGGGTCTGACTTCCCTTCGAACACAGGTGGTTTCATCCGTTTGAACGATTCCACGAGTTTGATCGCTTCGGGCACCGGATTCGCAGGTACCCTTCCTTGGTTCTGATTCATGGTCACGGCGTTGAGCGTCTGATAGACCCTCGCAAGTTCCATTTCCAAGTCCAGACCTTCACCGTTTCTAGATCCTCTTATAGCCATATTCTGATGCAAAAGATCCATTAAATTCGAAGTATAAGACATGGATTTTAAATCAACTTTTTATTTCATTAAATTCCAAACTTTATACATTCGAATTGAAAACATTTCTTGACATCAGAATGAAAAACAGTAGAAGCTACAACAGTCTAAGTCCTACGGTTCCTCTTCGCTTCACGAAGTTCTCCCCGTAGTTCATCAACTTCTTCCTTCAGCACATCGGTCATATTCTTCCTCTTCTCGAGTTCCCATACACGATGACTGAGAACTGCAAAGTCGTCCTTATGCTTTGCTAACTGAGTCTCCAATAATCCGACTCTCTCCCGCAGTGTTTCTACCAGCCTCTGAAGAGATATCACAAGACTACTTGGAACTGGTTCTTTTTCTTCGTCAGAAGAGTCATCAGATGAATCCGGAGGTGGGGTGATCTCTCGGGATTCAGGCTATTCTTCTCCGTCAGAATTTGCTTACCCTGGGTAGTACTCTTCCTCGGAATCTGCTTGTCCAGGATAATAATCTTCCTCGATGATATGCCAGTTGTCGTCTCCAGTAGGGTCGAAGTGATCAGCCATCTTAGAAATAGGGAGGAAGAAGCATACGTCATAGAGCAACACAAATGTAAGTAACTTACATTTAAATATCTAGACTCAAACACACACTCTAATGTCCACTTCTAGGGTGTCGTTCCTTATAAATTTGTACAAGTGTGAAGCGTAACTCTGATACCACTCTGTAATGCCCCGAATTCCAAAATACACTGAATTCGAGATTCCACAGGATCTTTACACTTCTTTCGTACAATTTTACAAGGAAATTAAAACTTTTCACTTTACATCAGAGTTACATGAAACTTTACACTTTACATTTTACAGCGGAAACAAATTTACAACATTTAAATAAATGTACATCAACATTTGAATAATCAACATTTGAATAATCTCTAAGCATCTGTGCTTCTTTAATCTTTATCATGTCATTTACTCTGCATACAAAACTGTGGGTACGTCAGTTTATTCAACCGACGAACATTATACACGGCCATCCTCTCTATGCCGGAAAAAGTATAACTCATTTTCCATATTTAACAAACACAAATTTGTCACATATCAAACTAAAGGGAATACCCTATTGATGTCATGTTGTGATTGTGCACTTAGTCCTTAATGCAATTATTCATATTATATGACACTAATGCATACTTGTTCGGATTCTATGCATCCCATACTACATAGGTCCGAGGGTAAGCCTCTTAATCGTTCTTCATCTTGTAGGGTTCAATCCCTCGTCGTGACTTAATCTACTACTGTAACTACGGTAAGTATCCTAGATGATCTATGAGTACAAGCTCGTGTACAGAAAACCTTGAGGAAAATCCCACGCCATGTCTTGACTAATCAAGTATGCATTCTGTGGCAATTCAGCCTCCTTCATGGCACACAATTCTCTTGCAGTCACCAAACATCCCACAAGCGTCGCCAAGGTCCGATCATTCTGAGTAGTGCCCACGCCATGTCTTGACGCATCAAGCATGCATTCTGTGGCTCACACCTGCATCGTAAACCCGAGGCTCTCATACTTGTGTTTTTCTCTCACTTTCATTACCTCTTCACTATGTACTAAATTCTTAAATTCAATGAAATCATGAACAAAATCAATCTCTTAGAGTTAGCCCTCTCACTACTACCAGTTTTATTTCTTTCATTTCACAATGACCCAAACTGGTCTTTTCAATATCAATAATTATAATTATTCATCACTTTCACTTACCGGTGTGAGTTTTGGCTACACTCTAATTTTCAATTTCAATTCACGGTTCATATGTTTGAGTTTTCATACTCAATAATATTTCTCTTTTCCAATCACATGATTTCAAATTAAACATACATAGAATTCAATTATTCCTCATGTATTCCCTCAAATATCATTTCCACATTAAAGGTCACATCACTAATTATATGGTCAAAAGAATATTCACAACTCATAATTGTCACACTATTCTCCAATGAGAATAATTCACATCACTTCACTTCATATAATTTCTTTCTTTATTATATTTCCATTCTAGCACTTTATTTCAATTCTTTTTGCGAATTATAACCTCCACAAAATATAAGTGTAGAACCATAGTTCTATTTATACATTTGTTCTAAAAAATATACTCTATTTTATTTTGATAACCACCAAATTACTTTTCATAAGTCCCACATATTTTTAGGATAATAATCATATTTTTTTTCCATAATTTTAATCACCAAAAATTCCTCAAAAAAAATATTTTTTCCACAAATTAAACCCAGGCCGAGACCGGGTTTCGAACCAACAACCATAGGGAAACAAGCCGCAAGCGCTGGCCACTAGGCCGTTCGCGCTAAGCGATATAGAAGGGGGCTAAGAGCTATGCATGCTCTCGGCTGCAGTTAATTTATTTTTAATGTACAAAACAAATATATGGTGCTAACGGGAATCGAACCATCGATCTGTGAGGAACCCCGCGCACTGTAGTGACTAAGAGCATCCCGACCACTCGAGCTATAGGCTCGGGTTTTCTCAGATACAACTCGAAGTCTACTTGAATCAATTCTCTCTGTTTAATAGAACATTTCGATGTTCTAAAAAGCTCTCATTTGATTTTGCTTTTACTAAACTTACTGTAAATTTCCAGATTATTTATCCCCCTAATAATTTATACTCCAGTATATAAAAATAATTTTTTTCAATAATTAAACACATATTTTTATATAATTAGCTCAAATTATATGCTACTACTACCACATTTCTTTTTCGACATCTCTTATCAAATTTTGATTTCAATAATCTCTATATCAATTTTCTGTTTTTATTCAATTCACTAACCCACAATTTATATTTTTGGTCATTCATTACAACATTATCACACAAGGTCCATTTAAGCATATAAAACAACATTGTCGTGTACTAACTTTTGCATATGGTTCTTGATGATAATAATGAATTTTTCTTCAAGCAATCCGTATCTATAATTAATTTACAAACAACTTAAATTAAATGATGGTAACACATACAAGCCATTTATTAACATTCCAATCAATTAATAAGCCATTTTTCCAATTAAAATGTACTCTTATTAATCTTTTTCATGCATCATCACTTCAATTTAATTCTAGCATGCTTCCTAATTAGAAATGTGGAAAATAACCCACCTTAAATGGAGAGAAACACAATTTGCAACACCTCCTAAACAAAAGTCTTCACCAAGAGAGCGATCCTCCTTCTCGTCGATGTGCACACAAGCCTCCAAGATGCCGAACCCGAGCTCCTTTGATGCCGACCTTCCTTGTTGATGCAAGCACAAACTCCCCACACACAACCAGGCCCGGCCCTAGGGGGAAGCAACTAAAGCCCTTGCTTTAGGCCTCCAATTTTTTCCCATGTTTTAGGCCTCCATTTTTTTTTCTTCTATTGAGTACTCACTCCCAGTCTCCCTCTGCCTATTCACCTTCCTTGTTTTTGGTTTCCAAAAATGACTCCTTGAAATAAGAGGGTAGTTATTTTTGGTTTCCACTTTCCAAAAATGACTCCTTGAAATACGAAAGGCCTCTTACTAATTCCCTAATTATAATCAGAGAGAATTTCTCTAAATTTCAATTCTCTGATCTTTCTCTCTCCGAAAGGCCACATCTCTCTCTCATCTATCTCTCTCCGAAATTCTCTCTATCTCCGGATCGCTCCCAGTCCCAGAGTCCCAGCCTTCAATTCTCCGATCGTGCCCTCTCTCTCTCTGATCTCTCTATCTCCGATCGGCGTCGCCGCCTCGCTTCCACGGCCCGCTCCGCCCTCAACAACTCCGATTGACAAGGTGATCGGCCATCGCAGCATCGCTCCCAGGCCCCAGCCTCCCACTCTCCCTGCCTGGTAGCCTCCAGTCCAGGCCCTCCCTGATCCCTCAATGACTCCACTTCCATCGCCGGATTGCCCAGTCGGCGCCGCCGCGCCGCCGCGCCACCGCACCTCCGCCTCCACTTCCCTTGCGGCCTCGCCCAGTCGGTATCTAATTTTGTGTTAATTTTTATTGTTAATTTATTTAGTATTAATTTTTAGTGTTAATTTAGTGAAGCCTTTATTTAGTGTTAATTTTTACTTTTTTTATTTTTATTGTTAATTTATTTAGTGTTAATTTTTAGTTTTAATCTAGTGAAGCCTTTATTTAGTGTTAATTTTTATCGTTTTTTTATTTTTATTTTTAATTTATTTAGTGTTAATTTTTAGTGTTAATTTTTATTGTTTTTTATTTTTAAATATATAAATGTTAACTAGGAAATTTGAGTCAGGTTATTCGAAACTAAAAAAAAAAAGAGTTGAAGCTTTAATTATCAATTGAAAAAGAAATGTTAAGTGAAATTGATTACAATAATATAATAAATGATTTTGCATCTAAAAAAGCCCGAAAGATAACATTTTAATAAAATATATTAATTTTAACAAATTATTATTATAAATTTTTTAAAAGACCTCATTTTGGAGTTCGCTTTAGGCCTCAATAAGTGTTGGGCCGGCCCTGCACGCAACTCTCAATCTTTAACTCACTTGCTATACTACTAATAATATATATTATACTATAGGTCTTTGGAGAATAATTAGTACAAAAATAACTAGGCTAAGGGGGGGGGTATTTATACTAAAAATTTGGGTAAATGGAGGGCTAGGATTAAACTAGGAGTTAGAAACAAAAGGCTAGGATTCAAGGAGGAGTTACAATAACCAACCATGATCAAGTAACCACCACCCATGACTCCACTCAAATTTTCATTTCCCTCCAATGCCAAAACCGGCCTACACCATGTGCAATTGCACGTGTACGTGCAATGCACGTGCATGCACTTGTCCTCCATTTAACAAAAATTGTACATTATATTTTCATTAAAAAAATCTTTAAAATGTATTCTACATTACAAGTTGTATTTAAAATAAAAATACTCATGGGCTTTAGTTTATGGGCCAAAATAATAGTTTATAAAAAGATAATAAATAAATTAAATTTGGGCTTAAAGGAAAGGCTTTTGTTTATTTGAAAAAGGCCTTTATATATAAAAATAATTAAAGAGCACATATTTATACACATATACTCTTTATAATAAAAATAATTATAAAATTTAAAACTACAAAAAGATTGCACGTGCACACTACGTGCAAGATATAAATAATTTGCATAAATGAAAATCGGGGTATTACATCCTTAAAACATGGTCTTTTATTCCATTACTCTTTCTCAAAATTCCTCAAACTCAATCTCAACTAATCTCAATAGTTGATTCATGAACAAAAATAAATTTATCATCAACATGGCCAAGTTGCATTCATCCAACTCACCAATAGTCCAGAAATCTCATATTTAATTAATTAATGCATAACATCCATCATACTCAATCAAATCAATAATCCAAAAGAAAAAGTCTACTCACAATTTATATTAGGTACTCCAACAAATCTAAAATCATTCACATGCAAATATCTAGGGTTCTTCTCAAAGATTCAATTTTTCATCCATCCAACATACATATTCATACCAAACCCTAGAATGCTTTCTAATAGATGAAATTCAACATCCAAAATCAATCAAAACATTCATATCATTCTCATACAAAATACACAAATCAAAAGAAAAACAAACAAGTCACTCACATACATAAAACAAAACAACAAAACAATTATATCACTCACCTCAAATGAAGAAATCCAATCGAATAAGCAAAATCATTCTTTGCGAAATCTAAGATCTTCTCTTTCAATCTTCAAGAAAAATAAAAATAATAAACCTTGTGTTGTGCAGCGAATGACGGCTGCACTCCACCTTTTATATAGGCCAGAATTGAAGGATTAGGGTTTTGAAACACATTTGCAAGATAATCCTTTAACAAATTATTACTTTACATATATAAACATTTCTTTATAAAGTAGTTAAAATAAGTTAAATAAATAAAACTCAAATCAGATCCTTTTACTACTGAGTTTTCCAGCAATCCAGCACAGCCCAACAATAAAGTAAATTCGGATTTGCACTCAGGGTGGCAATTTTGCACAAAAGTCCTTCTTTTTGTAGTATTTGCAAATACATCATAAAATATTCGTAAAAATCCAGAAAATTCAGAAATAATATCTAATAATACATATTATATTTTCCAAATTAAAATATCTGACTTTTACTTTTCCAGGAAAATATTTGCACAAGATCCAACATAAATTCCATATTTGCAAAAACACCATATTTGTTTAAATCTTTACCAAATCAACTCTAAATAAAATTTAAATATATTTTAATTTCAATGATGACCATGGAAAGCCCAAAATTTAGTAAAAAATGAATTTTTATAAATTATTTGAAATCCAAACGGCTTTTTACATAAAAGCCCTTCTCTTTCGAGGTATTTATAAAAATAGTTTCTTTACTCAGAAAAATCCCAAAATTTATAATATACTCTATTATAAGTAGGAGAATTTATTAAAAATATAAAATTGGATATTTACACCAAAAATATTTGCACGTGTTTTGCACGTGTAAAAGATAAATCTTTAGAAAAATATTTATTAAATCTCCCGAAAATCATTTTAATTTATTTTCTAATCTCAAAAATAGTATTTAAAAATACGGGTTACTACATTTTTACAAACGTGGGGGCTCGACATTCGGCATTGACCTCGAGCAATGCCCTAATTTTCTCAAGATGTATGGGCTAGTCGCTCGGCAATGACCTCGAGCCACACCCTAGCTTTTTTACAAGCATGCGGGCTTGACATTCGGCATTGACCTCGAGAAATACCCAAGCTTTCTCAAGCTGCACGTGCTAGGCGCTCGGCAATGACCTCGAGCAATGCCCTAGCTTTTTCAAGCTGCACGGGCTAGGCGCTCGGCAATGACCTCAAGCCACACCCTAGCTTTTCCACAAGCATAGGGGCTTGAGATTTGGCATACACTACAGACGACATCCTAAGTTTTCTTACAAGTCAGAGGGACAGAAAAATCAAATTTCATTCATCATAACGCCTTGAATGGCCACAGGTAAATAGAGATTATTACAATGATTCTTTGTTACCCCAACCTAAGTGTTTCTCGTGGATCTTTTTTGGCTAACACGGACCATCTCGAGCCCCACCGGGCCATTCCGTTTTCCAGTGTGCTTGTCCGGCACCACCGGCATCGCCAGTGTAGACATCCTGGCAACGGAGCTTTGCGCATCAGCGGGCCTCGCCATTTCCAAATAGAAGGTCGGTGAGGAACCCAAGATAGAGGGGCCTCCTCTCCTAAAAGGGCCGAACCGGGATTCGCCCGTGCCGAGCATGACCTTAAGTGTCTGAATTTCCTGCTCCTTCTCCACCACGACCTCACATAGAACAGACTCAGAGGTCGGTTGCCTGGTGGAGGCATCAGACATTGACCAGTTCGTCTCAGCACTCCCCGAGTCCCGATCGGCTATAGCCTTCTTCAGGCGCGCCGCTTCCAAACTGAGCTCCTGGGACTTGTTCATGAAATAGCTTATCGTGGCTTCTCGATCGCGGGCCTGTTTGCAATAGCGAGTCAAGACACTCTTCTTGGACTTTATCCTATTCCGAAGTCACTAGACCTAGGCAAAACTGAGGTCGACTCCTAAGTCTCGTTCATCTGACAAAAAGGAGAGGAAACAAGAATTCACAAGTCTTCCCAAAAAGGTGCAAGTCATAGCAGGTCGGACAAAAACACAATTATATTAATTCCAAAAATTAGTTACAAAAAGCGGTGGCCAGTCCGCGCTAGGCAAATACAAGAAGAAAAAGAATGTAAAAAACAACTTCTGAGGGGGGATCTACACCTCTTCGTCGGCCGTCCCCCCTGCCTTTCTCTCTAAGTGCGGGTCCCTCGGTGCCTCGCTGCCCTCACCCCCAGGAGTCAGCGGAAGCACGTGGGGCTCCCATCCGTAGTGGAGGTGGTCGATTTTGGCCTGGGGAGAAAAGAGTATGAAATGCTCCTTTACCCGGTCATATGCCTCGTCTTGGGCATTCATCACCTCCTCCGAAGCTGCCATTGCTAGCTCCTCGTACTCCATAGCCGCCTTCCCCCGAACCTCCGCCAAGGCACGAAGGTGCTGGTCCTGTTGAGAGGCGAGGTCGGCTTGAAGGCCCTGTGCCACCCCCTGAGTTGTCGTTAGCTCGACCTTCAAATCCTTCGCTTCACAAAGGTACCGATCGACATTCTGCTTCTCGGCATTGATCCCCTTCTCAAAGCACCTCTTCAGCTGCGCCCCGGTCATCGATGCCTGGTTGAAGAGAGACAAGAATCAGGAAAGAGCACCAAGTACAAAAAGTTAAACAAACAGCAAACAAACACTTACCACCACTTGGGCTTGTGCCCACTTCAGGCCGTCTCCACCGTCTCGGTCGCTAGAATGGACCGATCGCGGGCTGTGGCAAGGTTATCTACAACCTCGATCGAGATTGGACCCTCGGCCAGCGAGTCACCCTCCTTGACAGCCCAGTCTAGGGAGAACGGCCTTAGCCCCCTTTTACCCACCATCTGTTGGGCATCGGGGCTCAAGACAGGGGTCCTCGCCTTCATGACCTCAGCAACCTTACGGCAGCTGGAGCTCGGCGTCGACTCGGATGTGTATTTTGCCGACGGGGCCTTCTTTGACTGCTTATGGGGCCGCTCCGAAGGGCCCTCGGAGCCCCCCTGAGCAGACCCAGCCTTTGGTGCTGCCTTCTCAGCCCTCTTCTTCTAAGCCACAGCTAGCAGGATTTTCCTCACGTCAAGCTTTGACTGATCCATCGTTGCAAAGAGGGAAAGGGGGAATGTTAACACGAAAGCAGAAAATTAAACAAAAATGAAACAACATCATACAAGGGTCGGCTGGGCTCAGTTCGGCTCAAGCTAAGTGCGACTCTGTCACATTCGGCCAACCGATGTTATGCCCCTCGACAATTCTATCAACGTCAGCCCACTCTGCCTCAGTGTAGTCCCCCCCACCTTGGGGTTTGTAGTTCGGCTTGTAGAAATCCCAAGTCGTTGGAATTTCCCAAGGTACAACGCTTCCGACCACGAAATACTTGGCCTTCCACCCCTTTATGGAATCCGGATGCCCGTACACCACTTTCTTGTGGGGGCGAGGCGAGATGTAGAAGATGACCTCCTAATCTCCGAGCGAGCTCACCTCTAAAACAGCCCAGAAATACTTCAGCTTCAGAGGCACCTTCTTCTCCTCGCACTTCAGAATGAAGTAGACTAACTGCTTCCACGAATTAGGGCCGTACTGCATCGGGCATAGCTCCCCTCACCTCAACACCCTCTTGATGAACGGGTGCAGCAGCAGTCTCAGTCCCAATACGAAGGTGTCCTCGGGAAACATACAGAAACCGGGGGCCAACTCGGTGGTGGGGCGGAGACCACGGCTCGGGATCATCAGCTCGTACTCCCGAGGAATGAAGTAGCTGGCCCTTATCACATGCAAATAGTCGGCCTTCGGGACACACTGAACCTTGTCCATCCGTATCTGGGTCCGGCTCGGCGAAGACACCTCCACGCCAAATTGAACCAAGTTTTCGACATCGTCAGGATACATCCTGATTGATCGTGGGTTCTTGTAGTAGGGGACGTCGAGCCCGTGCGCTGGCTCAAACTTTTCTGGTGTCCTCGAACTATCCAGCAGGCTCCACTTCCTCTTCTTCTTCCGGATGCGAGGAGCCTTCGGCCGAGACGGTGTCGCCAAAGGGGGGAGAGGGGGGAGAGCCTCTCCTTCCTCGCTACCTTCCTCATCGGCCTCTCCCTTGGCTCCTCCCTCATGGCCTCCCTGCTCCACCACTCCTTCCTCAACCTCCTCGCCCAATATCTCGACCTCTCCGGTAGATACAGACTTTACCACCTTCGGCTTGCAGCTTTGGAGCGGCACCACGTCCAAAACTTGGTTGTCTAAATCCCAGGATGTGGAGTCCAACTGACGATCTCCCTCCAAAACTTGGTCGCCCAAATCCTAAGACATGGAGACCGACTGATGATCCCTTTCATGCTGGATCCTGTATGCAAGGCAAGTAACACTAGAGAGGGGGTGAATGGTGTTATGTTAAAAGTAAATAATAATTTAAACTTGATGCAACTGTTAAGTCGATTGGAAATGAAAACCCAGTCGACTGAAATGCCAAATAAAAGATAATTAATCAACTAAAGAACAACGAGCCTGTTAAGTCGACTTAATACAGAAACCAGTCGACTGATCAAACATAAATTACAATAAAGTGCGGCGAAATTAAAATTGTAAGTTAGATAATTTAAACCACTAGATAATCAACAATACTAACATAATGATATATCCTGCTTCGGTCCTCCCGACCTACATCCAGTCCCCAAGCAACCTATTTGAGATTTTCTACTATTTTTGAAAAAGTACAAGAATACCTTACGACCTTTGGCAACAACTATTCCATACCCATAGATCTCTCTCACCTCTAGAGAGAGCAAGTCCCCTCTACAACCTAGAGTGACACCGACTCTACACTAAGAGTCCTTCTCTCCAACCGAGAGGACCACTCTCATATCCCGAGAGTGAATAACAAAAAATTGAAGATTACAACACCTAAAGCCTTGATTTTTTAGTATGCTTTTTGTATAGAGGCTATAGGTCAACTTCTAATCGCAGTCTTAAACTTAATCTTAGTTATACAAGACTGAAATTAGAGAACCAAGTCTATAGAATGAGAGTACTTGAAAGCTTGAGTTCTTTTTCACAAAAATATGCAAAGACTTGATTAAAACAATGGGTAACCTTTCCAAGTTCATTTTGAACTTTATTTATAGAGTAAGAATTCCAAGAACGTTTGAAAAAGGTTCATCAACTACCAACAAACGGCATAAAAAGTTTGAGTTTGAAAATTAAGTTTTAAACTTCAGAAAAATGTCAAAACAGCTCGAACATTCGACTGGGTTGCCAAGGGATTCGACTGGTCAGAGCTTGAGTAAGTTCAGTTTGTTTCGTACTTGAACAGTCGACTGCTTATCGAAGTAAGTCGACTGGTACTTTGACAGCTGAACTTATACAAGCTTGAATTTGACATTTTGATTTTTAATAATCTTCATTTTAATCCTAGGGAATTTGTGAGTGTGTATCAAGGCTTTTACAAATTTCTTAAGACAAATCAAATATTACAATAAATTTACATGACACTCTTTTGTTCTGATCACTTATTCTTTAGCTAATCACTTTGAGAATCTTTAAAGCTTTGAATAATCTTTGTCTTGTATCTTGATCTTCAGTCTTGAAAGCTTATTTGTCTTGTAGCTTGATCTTGAGCCTAGAAGGCATTGAGTACACACTGCAAAAGATATATAAAATAGAACATATATGTATTGTGTTATAGTCATAATAATCAGGTCTCTACACTTCGGCTCGACCAGAAGAACTCGCTTCAGAACCGGACTGAGAGCGCGACATAATAAAAAAAATACTAACTTGTATTTAGTGAACGGTGAGATCAACGGAAAAGTCATTGCCGGTGGGTAGAGAGAAAAGCTCCTACTTTTTAGAAAGAGAAAGCAAAGTGAAGAAATGGGGAGGGGGTGGGGGATTTATAGAGTGACTAACGAAGCCTCGAATTCTGCATTGGAATCCTGACCCTTCAATCTTGATCATCAAGATCTAACGGCTGATGAGGTTTTGACGCCTCAAATTCTGCGTTGGAATCCTGATCGATTTAATCTTGATCATCAAGATCTAACAACTGAAGATTTTGACACCTCGAATTCCACCCCCGTGATGTCAAATCATATACGATGCCCTGGTTTTCACAACAAGCAGTGTGGGCTTAACGATCGGCAATGACCTCGAGCCACCCTTAGCTTTCGCAGCAAGCAAGGGGGCTCGACGCTCGGAGTAACCTCGAGCCACACCCTGACTTTCACATCAAGCAGCGTGGGCTCGACGATCGGCAGTGACCTCAAGCCACACCCTGACTTTCACAACAAGCAGGGGGTTCGACGCTCGGCAGTGACCTCGAGCCACCCCCTAGCTTTCATAACAAGCAAGGGGCCTCGACGCTTGGCAGTAACCTCCAGCCACCCCCTAGCTTTCACAGCAAACAGGGGGCTCGATGCTCGGCAGTGACCTCGAGCCACCCCCTAGCTTTCACAGCAGCACGAGGGCTTGACGCTTGGCAGTGACCTCGAGCCACCCCCTGGCTTTCACAACGAGCAAAGAGGCTCGATGCTCGGTATAAACCTCAAGCCACACCCTGGCTTTCACAGGAAGTAGGGGTTTTGGTGCTCGATAGTGACCTCGAGGCACCCCCTAGCTTTCACAGCAAGCAAGGGGGCTCGACTCTCGGTAGTAACCTCGAGCCACCCTTGACTTTCACAGCGAGCAAAGGGGCTCGATGCTCGGCAGTAACCTCGAGCCACACCCTGGCTTTCACAGAAAGCAGGGGCTCGACGCTCAATAGTGACCTCGAGCCACCCCTAGCTTTCACAGCAAGCAAGGGGGCTCGATGCTCGGTAGTAACCTCAAGTCACCCCCTAGCTTTCGCAGCAAGCAGGGGGGCTCGATGCTCGGCAGTGACCTCGAGCCACCACCTAGCTTTCACACAAGCTACGAGGATCGACGCTCGGCGGTGACCTCGAGCCACCACCTAACTTTCACACAAGCTATGGGGCACAATGCTCGACAGTAACCTCAAGGCATGCCCTAGCTTTTGCAGCAAGCAAGGGGGCTCGACGCTCGGCAGTGACCTCGAGCCACATCCTGGCTTTCACAGCAAGCAAGAGGGCTCGACGATCGGCAGTGACCTCGAGCCATCCCCTAGCTTTCACAGTAAGCAGGATGGGCTCGACGCTTGACAGTGACCTCAAGCCACCCCCTAGCTTTCACAGCAGCAAGGGGGCTCGACACTCGGTAGTGACCTCTAGCCACCCCTAGCTTTCACAGCAAGCAGGGGGGCTTGACGCTCGGCAGTAATCTCGAGCCACACCTTGGCTTTCACAGAGAGCAAGGGGGATCGACGCTTAGCAGTGGCCTCAAGCCACACCTTGGCTTTCACAACAAGGAGGGGGTTCGACGCTCAACAGTGACCTCGAGCCACCCCTTAGCTTTCACAGCAAGCAATGGAGCTCGACGCTCGGTAGTAACCTCGAGCCACTCCCTAGCTTTCGCAGCAAGCAGGGGGGCTCGACATTCGGTAGTGACCTTGAGCCACCACCTAGCTTTCACACAAGGTACGGGGCTCGACGCTAGGCAGTGACCTCGAGCCACCACCTACCTTTCACACAAGTTATGGGGCTCAATGCTTGGCAGTGACCTCGAGCCATGCTCTAGCTTCCACACAAGTAGGAGGCTATGCGCTCGGCACTCGATGCTCGGCACCCAAGCATGGAGGCTCGACCACCGATGCTCTACCCTCGAGCGCCCATCATAAGCTCCAAGCTAGTTCCTGGCTCTATCACGGGCCAGGGCTCGACGCTCGACGCTCGGCTCCCGACCCTTGGTTCTCGGCTCTCAAACCTTTGTTCTCAGCTCTCGACAGCTCTTCTTCTCCAAGGAATCTCCTTCGTCCTACCCCACCTACCACTCTAAGGAACTACAAACCATACTCGCCAAATACACCTCTCCACTCTTCCTACGGAGACAGACTACTCCACGGCTAGCTTATGCAACCCTCTAGGAGTGGGGGGCTCCTGATATGGGGTAGATGTGGCCTCATTCGGGCCATCAGATCCCCTCAAATTTCGCTCCTCCATGATCATCAGGTCAAAGCAGGTCAAACAGGCTTCAGCCCATTCAGGCCCACAGGAAAACAGGTCCGACCCGGTCCGCTAGGGTTTCAGACCCGTTTACCCCTGCTTATAAATACCAGACCCTTTTTCACTTCCAAAGGTAATAAACTTTTTCCCACCTGAACCCTAGAAACTGTTGCTTTCTTAGTGACTGACTAGATCGTCAGAGGGCCTATCGCCGAGACTTCTTCCGGTGTTTCTAAGTAGTGTGCAAGTACAAAAGACCGCTCCGAGCCTCAAAGATCGGAGCCGAGCTACTAAGATCCGAGTCGAGCTACGAAATCCGAGCCGAGCATCCGGCTTCTAACTCCTTCCTGCTACCCCCAAGCCGGTCCTACAGCCGAGGATCGGATCGACGCCAGTACCGCATCTTCTACTACAAAAATTACAAGAACTCACACCTGTTGCCCCCATACCCCAAAAATAAACAACATCAGCCAACGACTACATATGTTATAACGGTTGGATATCTTTAATGATATTACTCTTGAAGAATGTGCAAAATTGCTTCATTTCCATTGCATATGATAAAATACAACCACTTCTTTGATATTAAATTTGCTATAATTAATTTGGCAAAATGTACATCTCGTAGCTAACCAGTTTAAATAGTGTAGAAAATTTATGATAACTGATGATCGCTCTTTCAATAGGAAGAACTTCTTTCAATAGGAAGAACTAATGACTGTTCTTTTGACAATCTCTTCTTTGCTATTAAATTTGGTAGAATTAGTTTTGCACAAAATGTGCGTCTTGTAGCCGACCAAATTCAATAGTGTCTTTTGTTGGGTATAGTGTCTTGCATACTTATTTGGTGTGAAGAGAAGATGGTGATACGAACAGAGTGTCTGAAGCGAATGATCGAAGAAGAAGAAAAGCAGTCAGCAACAGCAACAATGACAGAGAGGTGGACAGTTGATTGTGCGGTCGACTGTCCCTCCTCGGGTTGGAGACTGGGAAGTTGCGGTCGACCGACTGCGGCGCTGATGGATTTTTTTGGGCCGACTCTTGCATATTCGTTTGAAGCCCACTTCATATTCTGGTTAGACCGTACGGCTCTAATTGTATGTTTATCTCTTCAGTATATATCGAATGGTTATTATATCAATGTATCTATACTAGAGTTTTTCTAGATCTATATATTCATTGTAACGGCTCCAAGAAACATATAATTCTATTGAATACCAAATCGGAGAAGATAGTACTTCATCTGAGAGGTGAAAGATTTCTCCATTGTAAACAACAAGCAAGTTCTAGTTAGGCTGGATAGAGAGTCATGGTAAAAATTGTAATATTCTTGTATTTTATTTAGTTGCAATAATATCTCGGTTATTCCTCCCTCAGATTAAGGTAAAAATTCCAACCGGGACAATTCTTGTGTGCTTTGTGTGATTAGTGTGATCTAGTATTTGTTTGGTAGTTTGTGTTGATTGTGTCGAAGACTCAACAATATCCTCTAGAGGGAAGGATTCCCTAATAAGTGGTATCACAGCAATTAGGTTCGTAGGTTTGTTCGAGTTCCTTGAAGAAGATGACAGATCAAAAGACGAAATCAAGCGGATGGACGGTAAGATCAACTTCAATCTATGGAAGGTGGACATGTACGATGTATTGGTTCATAATGACTTGCACCATGCCCTAGCAGAGAAGAAGCCAACCGACATGAAGCATGAGAAGTGGGATGAGATTTTTTTGAAGGCCTTGTGTTTAATCCGGTGAAAATTGGTGGACAAAGTCAAGTGTAATATTCTTTAGGAGGAAAGTGCGGCGAGTCTATGCGCGAGACTCAAATCTGACTAATCTGACTACTCGGGATTGTCGTTGTTGGATCAGATGTCCTGTAAAATGAAGCTGTTTAGGTTCTCAATGAAGAAAGGTGCCCATCTTCAAGATCACATTGTGGATTTTAATAAGGTAATATCTGAACTGAATGCGATTTATACTGATGATCTTTGCGAATAGGATAAAGCTTTCAACTTGATATATTCACTGTCAACTTTTTATGATCACTTGATAACTACCATGCTACACGGGAAATCATCCAAGAAGACACTTACAGTAGTCAGGGTGACTAAGAGTCTGAATGAAGATGAACTGAGAAAGATGACTCATAAAAGAGGGTCTACTTCTGCAGAGTGTTTAGCAGTGGATGGTTATACTTCAATTGGAAGGAATACAACACACAAGGATAAAATCTGTTGCCACTGTTGTAGAGGAATTCAGCATTACAGGAGAGACTGTCGCAAGTGGTTGAGTCAGAAGAGTGCTACTACAGGAGGTGATCAAACCAACGTAGCCAGTGCAACTGATTCAGGTAAATCAGGTGATTCAGGTAAATCAGGTGAATTTGGTAACTTCGGACTATGTCTTCTTGTTTCAAGTTCTTCAATGTGAATTCGAGTTGATATCTTGATTCAGGAAGTTCTTTTCAGGGATATGTTTTCTAGTTATAAATCGTTAACATGCCGTAGTGTGAGAACGACGATTGAGGATCTTTGTGACATAGTGGGTGAGGGAACAGTGGAATTAGAGACGCCAGATGGTAAAGGGTTCACACTAGAATATGTCATGCATATTCCGTCTAAGATATCTTTGGGGACTCTTTATGCTCGGGGCTGCATGTACACAGCTCAATGTGGAGTTTTGACAGTTTAGGGTAGTCATCATTTTTTTATGAAAGGTAAGAGGAAGATTGGGCAGGGTCAGCAAAACCTCTACCAACTTTATGGGAATAGGAAAACCCGGCCGAGTGTATGGAAACTCATTGTTCCTAAAACATCATCTGGTAAACGTCACTAGAATTACCGAAGCGAGACTACAATGTTCAAATATCGTTAGAAGGTGGAGAGAGCCTTGGAGGTAGGTGGAGTTCATGTGGAGGGTGACACCTCCATAATAACAATTACTGAGTGTGCCCTTAAGGGGGCATACGACTTGAGGAAAACATGTGGAGGTAGATTTCAACTAGCAGAAGAAGCCACAGAAACAGGTTGTTTACAAAGTGGAGATAAGAAGAGTTTTTTTATCACACGTATACAATCCAGTGTAAAAATTGTTGGGTTTATGTCTTGAATACTTATTCGGTGTGAAGAGAAGATGGAGATACGAGTAGATGGTTTGAAGCGAAGAATCGAATAAGAAGAAAAGCAGTCAGCAGCAGCAACAACAACAGTGACCGAGAGGCAGACAGTCAACTATGTGGACGACTGTCCCCCCCCCGGTTGGAGACTGGGAGTTTGCGGTCGACCGCAACTATGTGCGATCAATCGACTGCGGTGCTGATGGATTTTTTGGGCCGAGTCTGGCTGATCGTTTGAAGCCTACTTTATCTTCTGGTTAAATCGTACTGTTCTAATTATATGTTTATCTCAAGTATACATCAGATGGCTATTGTATCAAGGTACCTAAACTAAAGTTTTCTAGATCTATATATTCATTGTAACGGCTCCAATAAATATATGATTCAATTGAGTGCCGAATAGGAGAATAGAGTACTTCATCTGAGAGGTGAGAGATTTCTCCATTGTAAATAGCAAGCAAATTTCAATTAGGCTTAAGAGATGGCCGTGGTGAAAGTTTTAATATTATTGTATATTCTCTAGTTGAAATAATCTCAGTTCTTCCTCGCTCGGATTAAGGCGAAAGTTCCAACCGGGACAATTCTTATATGCTTTGTGTGATTTGTGTGATCTAGTATTTATTTGATAGTTTGTATTGATTGTGTTGAACATTCAATAAGATCCTCGAAATCATTCTCTAACGTCTTTAAATGTGAAGGACTAATCACCAAAAACCGTTCTTCCAGTATGAAGAACTAATGACTGTTTTTTCAGTACTGAGTAACTTACAAAATTAAAAATCGGCTATTCTTCACCTTTTCTTATAAAACTTATAATGTGCAACATACTAGGTTATCTTTTTTAAGGTAACAAAAAATTGAGGTATATAACTCAAATTTGCCATTGATATATGTGAACAATTAAATTTTTTTGTCACTGTTGAATATAACTATTTTAATAACTAATTTTTTAGTTAATCTCTAATATTATAATGGGAGAGAATTGGATTTATCATTTGTAAACAAACAAATTCGTGCATCGCCCGTGCATAATTATTATAAAAGAGGTCGCAGGTTCAAGCTCAGACTACGTCGGAATTTTTATTTTTAAAAAAACTATATTTATTAAGACGTGCATTGCACGTGTAAATTACTAGTTATAAATGATTTCTCCATCTATACAATATATTATGCTAAACCACTTTTGGTTCAAGAATTTTTCTGATTTTTCTTTTTAAAATAAAAAAAAAATGAGAGCAAATATAGGAGGCAACCCCCCACTCATTTTCGAAATCATATCCGTTAATCAAATACTAGTGTTACCCTGTGCAAAATGCACAAACTAAGGGAATCATAGAATTATACGTTACTTAAAAATTTAGAAATACCTCTTAGCTATTTCAATCACAGTAAAATGAAGATATGAAAAAAATACAAATTAATTAATTCACACTTTCAAACCAACCAACATTATTCTATATTTCTATTCAATTAAAAAAAAAATTAAAAAATAGTTGTACAATTACCGAAATTTAGAGATGCTAAGAAAGAGACCACTACTAATCGGAATGGATATAACGGCATTTTTTTTTTGTCTATGGCGGCGTTTATAAACGCCGCCATAGATGATAGCGGCGATAATAATAACGCCGCGCGTAACACCGTTGTATCGGCTTGTAACGGCGGTTTACAAAAGCGCCGTTATAGACCTACGGCTTGTAACGGCGCTTTTTAAAACCGCCGTTACAAGTCGTAGGCCTATTACGACGCTTTTATAGACCGCCGTTACAAGTCGTAGCTCTATTACGGCGTTTTTTAAAACCGCCGTTACAAGTCGTAGGGCTATTATGGCATTTTTTTAAATCGCCGTTACAAGTCGTAGGTCTATTACGGCGCTTCATAAATGCCGTGATAGACACATGCGCCGGCGTTTTGTGAACACCATTGTATATTTTCTGAATAATTTTGATATCCTATACTGGCGTTCCTAAACGCCGGG
Source organism: Hemerocallis citrina (assembly GCA_017893485.1). Lineage (NCBI taxonomy): Eukaryota > Viridiplantae > Streptophyta > Magnoliopsida > Asparagales > Asphodelaceae > Hemerocallis > Hemerocallis citrina. The sequence continues at coordinate 200,356,511 of CM030363.1, read as the reverse complement.
ATATGTTCAGTTTTTTTTATAAAAAAAAATTCGCCACATTCGGTGGATCGATATGTATCCCGGCATATTTATTTCAAAACGGATTGATAGGGGGTTTCGAGTTTTTTCCCACTAATTTAAAAATAGGTCACAAATTCAAAAGATTTGTAGTCACATCAAATTTGAAAGTTCAAATCATAAAATCACTAATAGCATAATAAACAACTATATAATCATGGACCACAATAAACAATAATTACTTATCTAAAAATGGCCATATGAAGAGTTAGAAATGTACATGTTATACATCATTTTCTTTGACAAAACATAAATTCAGTTTCGACAAAACATAAAAAGATAAAGTCCAAATTAAACTAAACTATGGCAAAGTCTATTGCTGTGGCTCGGCATTGCTTTCATTCCCATTGATATTTCGCCCAGATGTATGTGCGTGATTAGAAGTCGAGGGAATTCACTGGCTCTGTATAATTCACAATAGTGTCATTTATTAGTTTATTCACTACACTAGTCACCACACCAGTCAAATGCAATAGTTAAATTTCATACTGATATCGTAAAATATTGCTGAATACTTATAGTTCCACATACTGGATTGTTAGAGTTGTGGTTTTGTTGGGAGATTAAAGAAGCAATCATATCTTTCAAGCCATCAATCTCTTCCTGCATCTTGGCTTGCATCTTGAACAAGTTCGGATAGGATGTACGACTGGAGGTAGATGCACAAGAACCAAATACCTGTGATTGAACACCTAAAATTAAATTATCTCCAACGATCAATAGAAGAAATACTTCAGAACAGAAACAATTTAAATTATCTCTAACGATCAACAATTTAAAATACTTGAGAACAGAACAGAATTTGCATGCCCAAGGGTACCTTTTCTAATATATATTTATCCACCCTCAAACTTGATCACAAAAAGCTTATAATAAAACTCGGAATTTCTAATACTCCATTTTAGCTTTGGATTTCAGTGCAATATGCTATTTATGTAATCAACTAGAAAATATTTATCAAACTAGTATAAATGGAGTATTAGAAATTCCTCCATTTCTAATACTCCATTCAAACTGGATCCTGAACTTCAAGGAAACTAATACTCCATTTCTAATACAAGTTTGATCAGTATACTGATCAAACTTATAAATATTGATCAAACTACTCCATTTCTAATACTCCATTCAAACTTGATCCTGAACTTCAAGTAATCAACTAGAAAATATTGAGCAAGCCAAAGATAGAATCCGAAAGAGTGTAAGACTGATTATGCAGTAACAACTAAAGCTTTGGATTTCAGTGCAATATGCTTTTTATGTTTTGAGTTTAAACCTATTCAATTCATACCCAATTAAAGCTTTGGATTTTTTTGTGCATGTTTCTAACTGATACTTAGACTTGTAACTCCAAATCTATTCTCCTGAGAGGATCCAAGTAATCAGCAAATCGATTAACTGATACTTAGACTTGTTCAAAGTAAGTGTCTTGTGAGTGATCCAAGTAATCTATTAACTGATCCAAGTAATTCAAAGTAAGTGTCTTGTAACTGATACTTAGATCGATCCCCTCACTGATCAAATTGTCTAACATATAACTACGATAAATTAGAGCTGCCCAAATTTTCCATCCATCCATTACAATACAAGAACATAACAACAAGCATGAAAATTCCATCCATTGCAATACAAGAACATAACAACACAATAACACAGTGAGACTAAATGCTAATATACCTGTGAGGGTGTTGGGCCCAATCCCATTCCCCGCACACGACCGGGTCGCTCTTTCCCCCTCACATCAGTCATTTGAATCCAAATTTTAGTACTTTACAACCAAATAGATATTAGTAAGCACAGAATTCTGAACAAATAAAATAGAAAAGACCAAATATAGGATAAACAGAATGTTTACAAGGACTTACCACTATTTTCCTCTTTATAGGTTGATGAGAAGGAGAAATCAATTGGTTCACTTTATATGGAGAGAAAGATAAACCACGCAAATATCCTCAACAACAAACCAACACTGTATTTCCTTTATCAACCTAAGAAGAAGAAGAACAGTAGTGAGAGTAATCAGTAACTGCAGATAAATAAAGGATCATAAATAAGAACATAATAAAAATTACTGAGGATAAGAAGGCTATTCTGAAGAGTTACATGACGGCATCAAGGTATCCTTGTCTCCACTTGCTCTGTTGTATCAGTAGAAATTAACATTTTTTTTTCTTTTTCAAAGAATGGCACCATAAGCCACCAAGCATATAATTCATAAAATGGCTAGACGGTTCTACATGCCCAACTTCATAGTTGTAGACAATTGCGATATTATTGCAAGTCAAGGAGTTATTTCCACCAATCGAAGGGGAGGGTGAGCGTTGCCAGTAATCCTTCATACAAGCGGATTATCTATGCAATTGCCCCCTCGATATCATTTGTCGTAGAGAAACTTAACATCCAAATTCAACCAGGAAAATATTCTACAGCATAGTTAATAAAATTTTTTACAGACAATCCCATTAAAAAAATGGCATTCGTTGAGGATAGGGAAAGTAGTTCATTTCCAATAAGGCAATTCACTATGAAACCAAAAAAAAATCGGAACTTTTATGGAAAATACAAATTCAATTAATTTGCAATTCATGCTTGCAAGTTGCAAACGATCTTTATCCATCAATTAAATAAAGTACAATAATCAGCAATTAATGCCTGATTCACAGTCATGGAAGGAAAAAAAAATCATCGAACTGCACATCTTAAGAAGAAACTCAAATTTCATCTAAATTACCACAAAATAGAGATCATTTAAAGATCGCATCAACATTTACATCAGTCATCATCTGATTAATGCACAGTAATGTTTTTCCTACCAAAACCACTGACTTTATCTTCAGTGTCGGGTAGGTGGCACACTAGTAGTAGAGGTTATTGTAAATACATACAGAATTTTTATAATGCATCTAGGCCTGCTTTAAACTCAACCCAATGCAATGAGTCAGAATCAATGTACAAAGCAAGATATATATATATATATATATATATATATATATATATATAAAGGGTTATGAGCAACTTGCTCATTTAGTAAATGAGCAATTGATTATGTGGCATGCATGTGATACATTGGACAACTAACTCTTTTAAGACTTTTCCAATCACATGTATGTCACATCATCATTTTCTCATTTACTAAATGAGCAAGTTGCTCATAACCCTTTTACCCTATATATATATATATATATATATATATATATATATATATATATATATTAGAAATAGTTTAAGAGAATATGACAGGATTCACTTACATTTATATATACTAAATTGTAAAGCACAAATGTATCATTGTATCATTAAAGCATCTCCAACCAAGCTAGCTATTTTGGCTAGCTAGAATAGCCAAAATAGATAACAAATGGATAATTTGGCTAGCGAAAAAAGCTCACACTCCAACCATACTATCTATTTTGACTAGCCATAAATGTTTTAATTTTTATTTACTAATAAATAACATGAATATGGATGCATGTTTGTAGTTGTGTGTGTGTTTAGTGTGCATGCTCGTGCATATACATTCTAAATCCTACGAAGAATAAAATATGTGCATACCCTTAACTGCATACACAAGTATAAAAACACCCTTTCACTATTGCATACCCTTAACTGCATACATAAGTAATCTGCAGCAGTAATCTGATTGCAAGTTATATTGCAAGTTATATATCTTAAGCAATTTGCAAGTTATATATCTGATTAAGCAATAAGCAATCTGCACAACACTACTTAAGCAATAAGCAATAAGTTATATATCTGATTCAGAAATAAGCAATAAGCAATAAGTTATATATTTGATTAAGCAATCAGCAATCTGATTAAGCAATTTGCAATCTGCTTAAGCAATAAGCAAACCATATGCAATTTGCAAGAAATATGTAATCTGCAGTAATCTGCAGCTGATACTCAGAATCACCACAACACTACTTAACTCACATCAACTCACATCAGATCAAGGTTCACCAAAGTAACCCCCAAGTTAGGTTTTTGTGCATGCCTTCAACTGATACACACTTAGGCTTTGCAAAAACAAAGTATAACTCCCTGGGGGTAATCACTCATCTCTAGTATAATTTGTGGGTAATGAAACATTATACAAATAACATTATCTAATCAAGAAGTTGACAACACTGTATTAATAAACTTGCATACCTAATTATGGCCACAAAATTCACTAATACGTGTACGGAAGTCAATTTAAAAACACTTGAGGTATTAGATGTGTCCTCGATAAGAATGATTGGCAGCTATTCACAATCCTGGCCAATAAGAGGGAAAAAATGATGGTTATGAGTATAGTTTATTATATAGGAGAAAATAAACTACAAATGACATTATATAACATTAGAAGAACAAAAAGTACACAACTAAAAACAACTTCAAAGCTTTTATAGCACAAATAGTCGTATGAATAAACTAAAAACTATTAAAAACAGCATTGTTAAATAGTTTTGAGAGTCAATAAAAGCTTTTTCTTATCTCTTTTCCTTATGATGAATGTGTATCAATATTGTTAAATATAGCATTGGATTACGTAGTCGATAATCTTCAAAGGTTAGGAAAGCTGAAGGAGATTATGTAGTACTCTGTAGAAAGTGATCGAGTGAAGATTATAATGTTAGAGTTTTGGACATTTACACTCATATACTTGTAATCATATGTCAGATCATCTTCATCTTGTTCCAAGAATTTTGCATGTAGTAGTAAGTACACAGTGAAGAGTACGTTACCAAACTTTTTCTTTTATGCCTTACTTAATAAGAGACTAGTATTGACACATTAATGAAAGTAAGATTACATCAAACTGTGTGTAGGACAGACATATTTACGTAACATTCATATTGAAAATTTGGAATGTTTATTACATGTATCGATCCATCCTTGTCAGCTGGAATGTTAACTAGTAACTAGAGAAAGGTGAAAGTTGTTTCTATCGGAGTCATATTCAATCGTCTTGATGAATTTGCAAAGTGAAGTATACTAATGTTTCTTGATATCTACAAGCACCCAAAATAATGTCAAATGTCTGCACTTAAGTTTTCCAATTTCTTCGAGTACCATTGAGATGATACGATGACATCCTCACAACAGTAGAACAAACATTCCAAAATAAAAGACTAAGGACAACAGAATGAATCGCCAAAATCAATTTTGAGTTTATTCCAAAATCCGTAAAATTTCCAAATGCCCTAAATCATTCACCAAACCATATCGATTGAGGAGCATGGAAAATTTGAAACAAATCAAATGCCCTAAAATTTTCAAATGCCCTAAATTTTCAAATGCCCTAAAATATGTAAAATTTTCAGTCTATACCAGCAGAGAGAGGGGTGGCGACGATGACGGAGGCGACGGCAAGGGATGCACGACAACATAGGGAGGGGCGGCGGTGGCGGCAACGGACTAAGTGGCGGTGGCAAGGGAAGGGCGGCGGCGAATGGAGAATGGCGACTGGCAAGACTACTGCTATGGCGGCTGTTACCGCTTATTTCGGTGTGGGGGTAAGCAGATAAGATTTGTGAGTTCGAGAAAACCTGAACAGCTGATCCAAGCCTTCCAATTCCTGCCGCAGCCTGCAAGGAAGTGCGAGACACCGGGGTTGATTCCGGCGACGCACCCTCCGACGCTCTTGTCAGTAACCAATGGTGATTAAAGAAAGAGCATAAGGTGAAAAAAGAGTGATCACCTGGTCACAGTGGTAGAGGGGAGGTATTTATAGTCGCCAGGGGAGTGATTAGAGACTTGATTCCCTGTGTAACTGCCAGGAGTAAAATCCTCACAGTCTGTTTAGGAAACTAATCCCTGATTCCCAGTGAGAGCAAATCAGGCCCGTTGACTTGGTCAAATCGGTAGCCCTGATTTATCTCTTGTTGGTCTGGGCTTGCCTCGAGTCGGGACCCGTACCCAATCGGTGTGGATCCGCTTGTGGGTTATTGGGTCTTGTGTGAAGGAGACCCAGTACCCGCTTCGGATCCACTTGTATGTGAAATTACCATTTTACCCCCGAGCTTCAAGATTCGCGTCCAATCTGGACGGTTCCGATTTAACCCCATTTTAGCCATATCACGAGCCCCCCACTCCTAAAGACAGAGTTTGATCAGTCTTTGAGGAGTAGTTTAACTGTTTTGGTGGCTAGTGGAGTTGTATCGGAGTCCAAATGGAGGATTTTGAATTTCGAAGGGGGTAGTGAGGTAATTTTTTGATGCCGGGTGCCGTTCTCTAGCCATGTCGAGTATTTGACGGCTTTTATCTATTTTTCGGATTATTTATTTAATTTTGCGATGCGTTTACTAATCGTTCGGGGGCCTTAACAGTACATTCTAGGCAATAATTGTTCGTTCAGGGGCTCAAAAATATACCTCCAAATTTTTAATTATTTTCTAGAATTTTTAATTAATTTTTCCGAATTTTTAGCGATTTTTCGCAATTTTTAAATAAATAAAACGATTTAAATAGATAAAAAATGATTTTTAATACCGATTTATGGCGTGGCTTGATCTGAGCCGTTGATCATGGACGAGCATGAATTTCTGAGAGATCCATCGGCTGTTATCGCTCGGAAGCTTTTTTCTCCGTTTGCGAGCTCGGAAAGTCACTTGCTCGGCCGCCGACCGGAGGGATAGGGGCTCGGCAGGCCGAGCGACATGGCGCAATCTGAGCCGTCGGATGATGGTGTGAATCCCAAGAAAATGCTATCTTGTCTTTTAGCGCACGTGGCGCAATCTGGACCGTTCATCATTAGGAGCACGAATTTCTCGGGGATCCAACGGTTGTAGTAGCTCGGTGTCTTTTTTCTCCGTTTGCGAGCTCGGAAAGGCACTTGCTCGGCCGCCGACCGGAGGGATGGGGGCTCGGCAGGCCGAGCGACGTGGCGCAATCTGAGCCGTTGGATGACGGTGCGCATCTCGAGACGGGCACATTTCTCAAAAAAATACTATCTTGTCGTCTAGTGTCCTCGGTGAGATCTGGGCCGTCTGATCGAGATCATGCACGAAAGTTGAGGAGAAAGTGAGTTTTCTCCGTTTGCAGGGTCGGAAAGGCACTTGCTCGGCAGCCGACCGAAGGCATGGAGTTTCGGCGGTCCGGGCGACCCAGCGCAACGAGTTTCGAGACGATCCTGTTCCCAAGGGCATTAATGGTGCCCCGGGGTTTGTGCGGCGTTCCACCTTCCCTAGGTCATTAAGAATGATTCCTTCAATTAATGTGTGGCATTTCAACTTCCGAAGGTCATAATGGCCAGATCTTGGAGGAGAGCTTATAAGTACCACACTTCCTTTGTCATTTCAATCGCAACAATGTAGAGTTTCAGACCTCGGAGGTATTTGCCTTGGGTAACTTCTCTTTCGAGGTCCGAAGGGGTGGTTGCTCTTTTGCCTTGTTCTTCTCCCGTTCCTGACGGCCCCAAAGTGGATGTCAGGGACGGGAGAGAATAAGGCAGTAGTGGTGACGACCGTAGTCCGGACCCGAGGGATGAGTTACTTCGGAAGGACGGGTGGTCATTCTTCCACCATGGTCTTCTCCTGACTCTGACTGCTCCAACGTGGGTGTTAGGGTTGGGGGAGATCATGGTGGAAGAGATGATGATCCATGTCCGAAGCCAAGGGGTGAGTTTTTCGGAAGGACGGGTGGTCACCCTTCCACCATGATCATCACCCGATTTTGACTGGCCCGATGGGGGTGTCAAGATCGGGGGTGGTCATGGTAGAAGGGGTGATGACCCTAGTCCGGATCCGACGGAGGGGTTCATTTCGGAAGGACTGGTGGCCGTTCTTCCGCCCAAATCTTCTCCTGACTCTGACGGCTCGGGTGGAGGTGTCAGGGTCAGGGGAGGTTTGGGACGAAGGGTAGACCACCGAAGTCCGGATCCGAGGGACCGTGTGTTTCGGAAGGACAGGGAGTCGCTCTTCCGCCAAGATCTTCTCCTGACTCTGACGGCCCGGGTGGAGGTGTCAGGGTCAGGGGAGATCTTGGCAGAAGGGTTGACTGCCGAAGTCCTGATCCGAAGGGGCGATCTGTCTCGGTTGGACGGGTGGTCGTTCTTCCACCATGATCTTCTCCCGATTCTGAGTGCTCCAACGTGGGTGTCAGGGTCGGGAAAGGTCATGGTAGAAGAGGTGACGACCCATGTCCATGTCCGAGGGACTGCAGCAGCTTCAGGATGATGGGTCTCTTCCCATCTCTGTCTTCCTTCCGGGCCGACGGCTCCCGATGGTTATCAGCCCGAAGGAGTTAGAGATGGGGGGTGTGCCGATCTGCTTTTGACTGGGCCCCGTGGGTCGGCGGAACACCGACCAAAACCCAAGGCCTGGGGGGCTCGCCGAGGGCGGTGCCTTAATACTTTGAATCCAAATTTTTTCTGGCTTCTTCAGATAGACTTGGGGTGCCCGAGGGTACGATCATCCGAGCGACGTGGCGCGACCTTAGCCGTTAGATGTTGCGGATAATCTCGAGGCGGACTCAGTTTCCAAGAAAACGCTATCTTGTCGTTTAGCATCGCTGGCGTGATCTGAGCCGTCTGATCGAGATCTTACACGAAAGCTGAGGAGAAAGTGAATTTTCCCCGTTTGCAGCCTCGGAATGGCACCTGCTCGGCAGCCGACCGGACTCCCGACGAGCGAACTCGGATCGAGTGTAGTTCGGATTTAGATTCCCTTGTGCCGAGCTAGTTGACTTGGTGAAGGAGACAGGGTTGTGTTGGGCCTTCGCGATGTTTCGAGAGCGGCCTAAGAGTCGCGCTCTTTCGCTTGGAAGTCCAAGGGACGTTCCATTTTTACTATAAATCTTCACCCCCCCTTAACCCAAGTTTCATTATTCACTTTTACTCTCTCTCTCCAGTTTTTACTTTCACCTTTGAAGTTTTCAGCTCCTTGGTGGTGGTGCTAGCTGTCGCGGCGAGGCGTTCCTTGTCTCCAGTGAACTTTCCGACCGTAGCTGTCACTTCGAGGTCAGTCTCTCTCCCTTCTCTTTAGAAAATGGTTAAGATCACGGATGAGACCCCCGCCTCGGAGCAAGCCGTAGGCCGAGCGGGTAAGGGAAAGGAGGTAGTGGAGCCGACCGATCAGAGCGTCGTTCGGCCGGACAGAGAGGGTGAAGTGGCCGAACCACCTCAGGAGGTTGAGGCAGCGTCCCATAAGGGCAAGGCGGTGGTCACAATCGTCGAGACGCCGAAAACGGCGGGGGCGTTCGGTCGGCAGCCCATTGCTCTGTCGAGCGTGGGAGGTGTTCGGGACTACGCCGAGGATGTCTTGGAGAAGGTGACCCAAGGGACGGCCAAGTTGGTGGAGGAGATTGAACCGAGAGAGCTGTCCGAGGTGGACCATACCATCTCCTTGCTTACGGAGGCCGATCTTCATTTGATCCGAAAGGGATTCCGGATCCCCACAGAGTACGGGCTGCTACTCCCCGGGCCAGGCTTCCGAGCCAATACGAAGTTTTCGACATATGTGTGCGTCTTTCCTGTCGACTCTCTCATCGCCGGGCTCCGTTTTCCCCTTCATCCGTTCGTAGTCGATGTCCTGAACTGGTACGGTTTGAGTCCCGCCCAGCTGATGCCGAACACCTGGAGGCACGTCATGGTGTTTGTCCTCTGGTGCCAAGAGGTCGGTGCCGAGCTGAGCATGTTTCTTTTTCGGAGCCTCTACCAACCTTGTCAGCCGAGCCGAAACGAACAAAGGTTCTATCTATCGCCACGGACGGGCGTGAAGTTGGTCGAGAACCCGGACTCGATCAAACACTGGAAGGAGAAGTATTTCATCATCCGGGCTCTCGCGCTGTGGGTGATCCCGATAGTTTGGGCGAAGGATGGGCTGCCCAAGCGAGCTAAGAAGGAGCCGACGTTAAGTGACGCGAAAACACAGGTCCACAAGAAGCTCCTCGCTCTGCCAGCGCTAAGCTGGAAAGATATTACCGAGGAGGCTCTGTTCCGAGGGGGTCTCAGTCCGATCGACCCTAGTACGCTTCTGGTATTTATACTCTTTGTTTAAAGTTTATGAAGATTTTTCTAAGTTTTTTCATTCGGATTGTGCAGAGACGATGAAGATGGACTACAAAGCTCTGATGGCGAAGGCCAGGGCGGCAGATCAGGAGACGAAGAAGAAGAGGCCTTCGGCGGGGCCTCAGGGCGGACGAGCCTCGAAGATACCTTCGATCGCGAAGGTGCCCGACCAGCCGAAGGTCGCTGCGTCGGAGGCTGGTTCCGAGCAGGGGGAGGTCATGGTCCCCGAGCCTCCTGCTTCAGGCGCGCCGACACCGACCTCGAAAAGGGATGCCCCCGGTTCGTCGAGCGGTGCGTTCGGCGTGAAGGAGGTGCTGTCGCTCCAAGTTCCGCCCCTCACTGCCGAGGCGGAGAAGATCTTGACCGAGCGTCATAAGCAGATCTTCGTCCCTGACTGGCAGGTGATGAACGTCGACGGCTTCTTGGGCGACGGCAATATCTGCATGGAAGCGGTGAGGCACCTGCCGACCCGAAAGGATCGAGCGACCCTAAAGGCAGGGCTAGCAGGGGACGCCGCGATGCAGATTGCTCAGAACACCATGTCGGTAAGTGGGCCGAGCTCTTCCTCATCCAAATTTTTTCCGAGATTTTTCTAAGTTCTTGGGTTCGGGTTCTAATGTGCTGTTCTCTTTTCAGACCCTCTGCCACTTCAACTTCCTGCTCGAGGAGTTCGCGAGCAAGGAACAGGAGCATGAGCGGGAGAGGGCGGAGCGTGTCAAGGCAACGAAGCTGCTTGATGCCGAGCAGCTCCTCTCGTCAAAGAGGGGTGCCGAAGTGGCAGGGCTGGAGAAGCAGCTGGCCGACGCTATTCAGCTGTCGAAGGACGCGGCAACCAAACTTGAGGCTTCAGAGAAGGAGGTTGCCGAGCTGAAGGAGGAACTGACCAATGCTCGGTCGGAAGCGGAGAGGGCTCGGAAGAGGGCCGAGAAGATCGTGGCCAAACACCGGAGGAAGGTGAAGAAGGTGAAGAAGGCTGTGCAGGAGGAGGCCGCGCAACACATGCTCCAGAACATGGAGGACGCCTACGGTCGAGCCTTGCTCCATGTGGCCACCAGGAACCCGGGCTTCGACGCGTCCTCCTACCGTTTTTACGACCCCGTGGAAGGGGAGGAGGAGGTTCCCGAGGGGATGCTCGACCCCGAGGGAGAAACGGAAGGAGTCGAAGGCCCAGGAGAGACCGAGGCCGAGGATGAAGAGGAGGGCGACTCCGAGGAGGGTAGCGGGAGTGAAGACGAAGACGAGGGCGATGACGAGGACAAGGCCGGGGGTCGACGGACCCGAACGACAAAAAGGTCGACCCCTGACTCGGTTGTCTCTTTTAGTCTTTCGTTGTTTTGTTTCTTTTTGTAAGCCTAACTGCGGACTGGTCACCGCTCTTGTAAACTTTCTTCTCGGTTTTGAATGAAAACAGTTTGTTTGGCCAAAATTTATCCAAGTGTTGAGTCTCAGATTTTGTGTTTGATTTGGCGTAGAATTCTCCAAGTGTTGGGTCTCGGATTTATCTCTGATTTTTAGGTAAGGTTCGGTCCGATTACGGAGGTTGCACACCTTCGTAAGGAGCTGGCCAAAACGAAGGGTGAGCTCTCGAATAGCCGACAGAGGCAGTTTCTCATGCTCTTGAAGCTGGAAGAGACGAAGGCAGCTGTGCGAAAGTATTTTCGCGAGTTGTGGCAACTACGGAAGCAACCCCAAGCTCCTTGTCCCGAAGGTGAGGTCGAACGGCTTCGTAGAAAGCTCACCGTCGCCGAGCAGAAGAATGACGAGCTTTTGGCCGAGATCCAACACTTGGAGTTAGCGGATAGAGAACGCTCGTCGGCGGAAGAGAAACTCGCTTTCGAGCTGGAGAAGGCGTCGACCGAGCGCAAGAGGCTGTTGGCCGAGGTCGACAGGCTCAGAAGGATCACGATAGATAGGGGGATCGAGGTCACCCACTTTCGACGGCTCGCAACCGATAGCGCCAACGTCTCGGGCTCGTCAAGGCCTTCTCGTTTGAAGAAGTTGGCGAAGGACGACGCTTTGAGGGACAGAATCATTGAACTGGAGGAAGAGGTCCGCAGTACGTCGTGCACTCGCGAGGACAGCGAGAGAGGGATTTCCTTTTACAAACTCACGACACGTTTGCCTGTGGCTAGGCGGAGCCCTGCTGACGCTCAGAGTAGTGCGGCCATCTCATCGAGCGGTGCCTCGGTCGGCGCCACAATTAGGGTCAGCAGCGAAGGGGGGTCATGTTTCGTTGGTTTAGGATCGAGTTCGGAGGGCAGGCCTCGTCGTCCTCGCGTTTCCTTAAACCGAAGCGTTCCCCTTCCGAAGAGGCCCTGATCATGTCGTTTTATGTTTTTTCTGATTGTTGCAAAACTTTGTAGTAAAGTCGGTCTTGTTGTATGTGGAGCTATTATATCTGAATATGAGTTTGAAATCTTGCTTGGAAAATTTTTCAAGTGTTGCACCTCGGAAGTGTATTGAGATCTTGCTATTCATTTTCCCTTCTTTTCAGCTCGTGCTGTCAGACCAATACACCGATCCCAACGGCTCGGACAGTGAAGCTGATGCCGAGGTGACCTCAGGGGGGATGAAGTCGCGCTCGACGAAGTGCCGAGAGCGGCGTCGTCGAGTAGAGCTGGAGTTACGTCGAGCTGAGAGCGAGCGGGCCCACCTTCAGTCCGTCCTCAGCCAACGAGACGCCGAGATCCAACGTCTGGAGAACAGGATCATCGAGGCGACTCCCGTAGGGGAGGACGGCGACTCGCAGACAGCTTTTAGCAATGCTCTTCGGGTTCAGTGTATTCGGCATAATCAGTCGAAGATAGTAGCCGAGCGGGACGATTTGCTCTCCGAGATCCATCACTTACAGACGGTGGAGGCGAAGCTTTGGAAGGAGGTGGAGGAGCTAACAGCTGAAGTGGAAGGGTTGGCGACCGAAGAGACCAGTGAAGACATTTCTGTTTGAGGACCAAGTGTAATGGGTCGGCGCTGTATTTTTTGTTTTTAATACTTTGTAACTATGGGAAGACTGCTTTGTATTGTGTCCCGACTATTAATAAAATTCCTTTGTGGCTCTGCGTACTTATTTCGCTTGTGAGTGTGTTGGCTGTGCCGAGGTCCTCGAGCCGAGCACATGGTGCAGTCGGCGAGGATCTCGAAGCGAACGAGCTCCTGACGGGGCGCTACCTTGTCGTTTAGCGATTCTGACAAGATCTGGGCCATCGGATGTCGGTGCGAATCTCAATGCAACGCAGTTCCCAAGAAAATGCCATCTTGTCGTTTTAGCGTCATTTGCAAGATCTAGACCGTCGGATGATGGCACGAATCTCGATGCGTCGCAGTTTCCAAGAAAACGCTATCTTGTCGTTTAGCGTCGGTGGCAAGATCTGGGCCGTCTGATCGATATCCGACACGAAAGTTGAGGAGAAAGTGAGTTTTCTCCGTTTGCAGGGTCGGAAAGGCCCCTGCTCGGCAGCAGACCGAAGGCATGGGGTTTTGGGTTTCGGCTTCAAGACAAGATTGCTCGGATAATGTAGCCGAGCGGTGCTTCGATCTCCCTCTTCGTGCGAAGCTGTGGGGTGAGCCGAGCTCTTTTTCTTTGTGGGACTCGTCGGTCATGGCATGCGTTCGATGGTTGTGGGAGCATTTCCGAATGGTAGTCTACTCCTAGTTTGCTGTGAAGCAAGCTTGGGGAGTAGAACGAAACCAAGTGTTGGACTCCGGAACCATCAATGTAGTTCCACGGTTGTGGGAGCAGTTCCGAACGGCGATCTACCTCCGGCTCGTCCGGGGACAAGCCAAGGAGGTAAAGTCGAGCCGAGTGTTAGACTCTGAACCATCGGTGTAGTTCAACGGTTGTAGGACCAGTTCCGAACGGCGATCTACCTCTGGCCCGTCCGGGGACGAGCCGAGGAGGTAAAGTCGAGCAGAGTGTTGGACTCCGAACCATCGGTGTAGTTCAACGGTTGTGGGAGCAGTTCCGAACGGCGATCTACCTCTGGCTCGTCCGGGGACGAGCCGAGGAGGTAAAGTCGAGCCGAGTGTTGGACTCCGAACCATCGGTGTAGTTCAACGGTTGTGGGAGCAGTTCCGAATGGCAATCTACCTCTGGCTCGTCCGGGGACGAGCCGAGGAGGTAAAGTCGAGCCGAGTGTTGGACTCCGAACCATTGGTGTAGTTCAACGGTTGTGGGAGCAGTTCCGAACGGCGATCTGCCTCTGGCTCGTCCGGGGACGAGCCGAGGAGGTAAAGTCGAGCCAGACAAGGACTCCGAACCATTGGTTGAAATCAAAATTTAAAAAACAGATTATAAGGGCGGAGAGAGGCATGCAAATTTATAAGTATGAAAGAGCTTTCTTTATTGATAATCGACGGCGAACCATTTTACACATTACAATTTATGAAAATAGGTTACAAGTCAGAGGAGAGGAATGGCTCGATATCCTATGATACTTAGAGTGGCGCTGGGGCGCTTTCTTGGTATTTTAGGAGATGGTCGGCATTCCAGGTCCTCGGAATCTCTCTGCCCTCTAGATCTTCCAGACGATATGCTCCGGGCCGGACTACCCTCGTAATTCTGTACGGCCCTTCCCAGTTCGGAGCCAGCTTGCTCTTCTGATTGGGGAAGGATATGGCCAGTTTTCTCAAGACTAAATTCCCTTGCTTGAGATTGGTGGGTCGGACCTTTTTGTTGTACGCCAACTCGACCCTTCTTCGGTAATTCTGCTGCCGAATCGACGCTCTTTCCCTCAGCTCATCTATTAGGTCTAAGTCTGCCCTGAGGTCCCTGGCGTTCTGTTCCTCGTCGTAGGCTGCGAGCCGAGGGAAAGGTATTCCGACCTCGAGGGGTATCACGGCCTCGGACCCATAGGTGAGGTTGAAAGGGGACTCGCCTATGGGGGTCCGCTTGCTCATGTGGTAGTTCCATAGGACGTTGGGGAGTTGGTCGACCCATAAGCCTTTGGAACTTTTGTCCAGCCTTTTCTTGATGCCCGCAAGGATCTGCCGATTAGCATTTTCTGCCTGTCCGTTCGACTGAGGGTGGGAGACGGACGAGAAGCGCTGCTGGATGGCAAGGTCATCGCACAGAGCTCGGAATGCTGCGCCAGTGAACTGAGTCCCGTTGTCCGTCACGAGGACACGGGGGACGCCGAATCTGCAGATGATGTTCTTCCAGAAATTGTACCACCTTGTTCTCGGTTATAGTGGCGAGGGGCTCGGCCTCGACCCACTTCGAGAAGTAGTCGATGGCTACGACCAAGAACTTGAACTGACCCGGAACCGGAGGGAAGGGCCCTAGTAAATCCATCCCCCACATTGTGAAAGGGATAGGACTTGACAGAGAGGCGAGGTTGGCTTGAGGGAGGCGACGGATGCTGGAGTGTCTCTGGCAAGAGTTACATTGCCGAACGTGTCGCTCAGCGTCTTGAAGGAGGGTCGGCCAGAAGTATCCATAATTCAAAGCTTTCCGAGCTAAGGCCCTAGATCCTGAATGTGCTCCGCCGATACCCTCGTGGAGCTCCTGTAGAGCGTAGTCGGCCTGCTCTGGGGAGAGGCACCTCGGGTACGGTCGGCCATCGACCTGCGAGAAGGAGCATTTGTATAAGATACCCTCGATCAAGACATAGTGCTCGGCCCGGGTTCTGACTCGGCGTGCTTCTTTGGGATCCTCGGGCAGGACCCCGTCCCTCAAGAATTCCACCAACGGCTTCATCCAATTATCTTGCAACATGACCGGCAACGACTCCACCGAGTCGAATGTCTCGTCTTCTATGCTCGGCCTAGAGAGGACTTCGATCAAAACGGTCTGTTCAAGACCCTGTAAGGAGGATGAGGCCAACTTGGAGAGGGCATCGGCCTGCGAATTCTCCTCACGAGGAACTCGTTGAATGAGCGCCTCTTCGAACCGGCTCATGAGGGCCCGGACCTTAGCGAGGTACTTTGCCATCCGCTCGTCTCGGGCCTCGTACTCGCCCAAGACTTGGTTCACGATAAGATGGGAATCGCTGTGGATTTGGAGGTGCTGCGCCCCAGCACTTCGTGCAAGTCCGAGACCAGCAATGAGTGCCTCGTACTCCGTCTCATTTTTCGAGGCCTTGAAGCTCATACGGATCACGTACTGGAGGACAAAGTCATCAGGGCCGATCAGGATGATACCGGCGCCACTTCCTTCATTACAGGAGGAGCCGTCCACGAAGACTGTCCAAATGGGGGGTCCATTCGGGACGTGGCTGACTTCAGGGATGGTGGACTCTACGATGAAGTCGGCGAGGGCCTGTGCTTTAATTGCCATCCGAGGCTGGTAAGAGATGTCATGCTGGCTCAGCTCTATGGACCACTTCATTAGCCGGCCCGAGGTCTCAGGCTTGTGGAGGATCTGCTTTAGGGGTTGGTCGGTGAGGACGACGACCGAGTGGGATTGAAAGTACGGCCGGAGCTTCCTTGCCGCCATGACCAGGGCGTAGGCCATCTTCTCTATCTTTGGATAGCGAAGCTCGGCGTCCCGAAGTACCTTGCTCACGTAGTAGATGGGCCTTTGGGCCCAGTCCTCCTCTCTCACCAAGACAGCACTTAGGGTCTGCTCGGAAGCAGCCAAGTAGATGAAGAGAGTTTCCCCCGGGACAGGTTTGCTGAGCAGAGGGGGGTTCACCAAGTAGGCCTTCAGTTGGTCGAACGATTCCTGTTGTGGTTGGCCCCATTCAAAGCCCTTAGCCCCCCTGAGTGCTTTGAAGAAGGGGAGGCATTTTTCCCCAGACTTCGAGAGGAACCGACCAATAGCAGCGAGCCGACCCGTTAGCTTCTGCACCTCCTTGATGTTTCGAGGCGGGGCCATGTCCAATATGGCCTTGATCTTCTCGGGATTGGCTTTGATCCCTCGCTGGCTCACCATGAAGCTGAGGAACTTTCCCGAAGAAACTCCGAACGCACACTTGTTCGGGTTTAGCCGCATGCTGTGCCTCCTCAACACGCCGAAGGCCTCCTGGAGGTCGGCCACGTGGTCAGTGCCTCGGATGCTCTTCACGAGCATGTCATCGACGTACACCTCCATATTTCGGCCTATCTGGCTCTGGAAGACCTTGTTAACGAGGCGCTGGTAGGTGGCGCCCGCGTTCTTCAACCCGAACGGCATGACCCAGTAGCAGTAGAGGCCCTGATCGGTGATGAAGGAGGTCTTCGGAATGTCCGGGGGGAACATTCGGATTTGATTATATCTGGAGAAGGCGTCCATGAAGCTGAGGAGCTCATGGCCCGAGGTGGCATCAATGAGGGTGTCGATGTTTGGAAGAGGGAATGGGTCCTTCGGACACGCCTTATTCAGGTCGGTGAAGTCGATGCATATTCTCCAAGAGCCGTTGGACTTCTTGACCATTACAACATTGGAGAGCCACTCGGGGTAGTTTACCTCCTGTATGAACTTAGCCTTCAAAAGTTTATCCACCTCCTCCTTGATGGCCTACTGTCGCTCGGGAGCGAACTTACGTCTCTTCTACTGAACCGGTTTGCACCCCGGTTCGACACTTAGGCGGTGGACTAGCAACTCCTCGGAGATGCCGGGCATATCCACGGCTGACCAGGCAAACAGGTCGCGGTTATCCCGGATGCATTTGACCAAGTCAGAGCACAGCACAGTCGGTAGTGGCTTGCTGATGAGGAACTTCCGGCTCGGGTCCTCGTCCGAGAAGAGCACTTCTTCTAACTCGTCCACCGGCTCGGACGTGGGTCGGACTTTCGGCTTGGGGATTTCCAGTGTCTCGAGGGAGAGCACCGGTCCCCCAGTGGAATTCATGTAGCACTTCCGAGCCGTCTCTTGGCTACCCCTAACTTCCCCTACTCCCGACCGAGTGGGGAACTTCATTTTAAGGTGGTATGCTGAGGGGACAGCTTCCAGGGCAGCTAGGCCGGGTCGGCCTAGGATGACATTATACGCTGCCGGGACGTCGACGACCATGAAGTCCATCGGTTCGGTCCGGGTAGTAGGGGTGTTTCCAGCAGTCACGTCTAGGGTTATCACCCCCTCGACAGTTACTGGGACCCCCGTGAACCCATGGAGTGTGTAACCGGCCGGTTTGAGACGGTCCCGAGACAGCTGCAGACCTCGGAAGGCCGAGAGAAAGCGGATATTCACTGAGCTCCCGTTATCTACTAGGACCCTCTGCACCTTGAAGTTTGCCATGCGAAGGTCAATGACGAGGGCGTCACAGTGGGGAGTTCGGACCCCTTTGAGGTCTTCATCAGAGAAGGTCACCGGGACTCCGAGGCCTCTGGGAGGAGGGGCGCTATGAACTGAGTTGACCTCTCGGACGAAGGCCTTCCGAGAGGAATTGGAGGAGCCCCCCATAGGCCCTCCGTGGATGAGGTGCAGGACCCGTTCTTCCTCAAACTCGGGCGTCTCCTCGCACCGTTCAGAGCGTTTGTTAGCCCCCCGAGGCGGAGGAGTGCCGCGATCCGCCCGATCGCTTGCCTTAACAAATTTGGCCAGTTGCCCCCTCTGGATGAGGGCCTCTATTTCATTTTTCAACGCCCGGCAGTCGTTGGTGTCATGGTCGTGGTCGCTGTGGTAACGGCAAAATTTCTCCTTGTTCCTCCTCTTAGCCGGGGTGTTCATCCTCGGAGCTGGAGGGATGACCCCCTCCTTCTCCACTTCCATCAGGATGGTGGAGACATTCGTGGTGAGGGGAGTGAACTTCTCGAACCTAGGGGGAGGACGGCACTGGCCGCCGTTGTCCTTCTGCATCTTCTTCGACCCCTCCTCCTTCGTCGCCTTCCTCTTCGATCTGGAGGCCGATCCTCCGAAGTTCGGGAGGCACTCGGCCTCTTCCGCCCGGATATACTTCTCGCACCTTAGGAGAAGGTCGGAGAAGTTGTGCGGGGGCTTCTTCACGAGGGACGACCGGAGGTTGGAGTTGAGGACGTTCGAATGGAACGCAACAGTCGCCACTGACTGGTCTAAGGAGGCGATAAACCTGACTTCTGCCGTGAATCTCTTCACGTAGTCCCTCAACTTCTCTCCCCTTTCTTGCCGCAGGTTGAGTAGGGAGAGGCTCGTCTTCTCGGCTCGCCTGCTACTCACAAAGTAAGTAATGAACAGCATCTCGAACTGCTCGAACGAGAAGATGGAAGAGGGGGCGAGCCTGGAGTACCACTCCCGAGCCGACCCCCGGAGGGTGGTAGGGAAGGTCTTGCAGAGCATGGCGTCGGAAGCTTGATGGATCAGCATTAATGTCTTGAAGCTTTCGACGTGATCAACTGGGTCGGACTCCCCTGAGTACGTTTCAAACTGCGGAGGTTTGAAACCCCTCGGTATGGGGGCCTCCATGATTGTCCGAGAGAAAGGGGGTCTGCTCGGCCGGACGGTCCCTGCTCTGGACTCCTCCTCTCTGTCCATGCGACCAATGCGCCTCTCCACCTCATGGAGACGGCGGTTGAGGGCATCGTCCCTCCGCTGGTAATCATACGACCCCCCGGACTCTTCCTCATAGGAAGGGGAGCGGGGACTGCGGCACCGGTAGTCCTGAGATCGGCGAGGGCTGTAGTGCTGTTGCTGGCGACTGGGAGCCGGGAGAGGACTTCGGGACCGGCGGCGAGGACTGACAACCCGCGGGGGTGTTGGGACCCTCTGGGCATTTTGGTTGTTGGGGCGAAGATTGAGGGCCTGCAGCACGGTGTCCTGAAATTGTAGGAACTCGGCACGAGTGATAGGTGCCTCATTGTTCCTCCGATGATACCGATCCGCGAGGGAATGCGGCCTCCTCCTTCGGCGCTCGGGAGATGTCGCTCGGCCCCTGCGGTCCGGAGACCTTCTGCCGTCTCGGCGGTGAGGGGACCGCTCACCCTGATGCTGGCGGGAGGTTCCCTCTCGGGCCCGCCTCTCATCAAGGTGGGTGCGGAGGTCCTCATCTTTTTGGCGGTTCAGGACTGTGTTGCGGAGGTCGGGGTGATGAGAAGCCATTGAATCCGAGGATTCATTATGAACCGAAACATGATCCGGGTTGAGGGGCTGCTTCTGCCTCCGACCGTTATGACCGGAAGGGCCATTGTTGGGTTGCTGTTTGGGAAGAGGAGGTTGGCCCTGCTGGGCCGGCGGAGGAAGTTCGGGCTGTGGAATAGGATTGACAGGGACTTCCTCTGTGGGATCGGTGGGATTGGCCCCGCGATTGGACCTTCTAGATCTGACCTTCTTTGGAAGCATGGTTGGAGGGGACGACAAGGAAGAGGCTGAGGCTGTTCGTGTGGTTCTTCCCACAGACGGTGCCAATCTGTTACCGCTGATTTCGGTGTGGGGGTAAGCAGATAAGATTTGTGAGTTCGAGAAAACCTAAACAGCTGATCCAAGCCTTCCAATTCCTGCCGCAACCTGCAAGGAAGTACGAGACACCGGGGTTGATTCCGGTGACGCACCCCCTGACGCTCTTGTCAGTAACCAGTGGTGATTAAAGAAAGAGCTTAAGGTGGAAAAAGAGTGATCACCTGGTCACAGTGGTAGAGGGGAGGTATTTATAGTCGCCAGGGGAGTGATTAGAGACTTGATTCCCTGTGTAACTGCCAGGAGTAAAATCCTCACAGTCTGTTTAGGAAACTAATCCCTGATTTCCGGTGAGAGCAAATCAGGCCCGTTGACTTGGTCAAATCAGTGGCCCTGATTTGTCTCTTGTTGATCTGGGCTTGCCTCGGGTCAGGACCCGTACCCAATCGGTGTGGATCCGCTTGTGGGTTATTGGGTCTTGTGTGAAGGAAACCCAGTACCCGCTTCGGATCCACTTGTATGTGAAATTACCATTTTACCCACGAGCTTCAAGATTCGCACCCAATCTGGACGGTTCCGATTTAACCCCATTTTTAGCCATATCAGCGGCGAATGGGGAGAGGGGACGAGCGGTAAGACGGAGGAGAGGGGCGAGCGGTCAGAGAGAGAGAGAGAGAGAGAGAGAAAGAGAGAGAGAGAGAGAGAGAAATTTTCGAGATGGCGGTTCCAGGGTTAGATAGTTTTTTTGGCACATACGCAGATGAATAGTTAGGGTTTTGTTGGGGGGGAACGAATAGTGGAGCGAGAGTGCAGGACGTAAGAGCGAATGTATATTCCACACATATAACGGCGGTTCAATTAAAACCACCGTGGAATGTACACATAGCGATTAGTCAAGTCTACAACGGCATGTTATATTCATAAACGTCGTTATATATTATATATATAACGACGTGTTATAACAATGCCGTCATAGACATCCGATATTAAAAAAAATATTATAGCGATGATCTATCGCGGCATTTGTGAGTAGGCGCCGGGATAGATATGCCGTTATATCCTTTCCGATTAGTAGTGGACTTACAATCTTGCCAAATTCCTCCATTCTAAAGCGTGCTTACAAATACTCATATTGTCTGCAAAATTTATCAATATTTGCCCCAAACTGTTCTATATTACTCCTTAGTTGTGTCTCTATAAAGTGATCAAACTATAAAACACACATATAATACTACAATTCACCAAAACTTTTCAAACAAAACAAAATATGTAGAAAAAAAAACCAATATCTGCATGTTGTTTTTCTTCTGATTCCAGCATATTCTGAAGCTTCTCTTGCTTCATCAAACTTTCGTCTTATCTTTTCATCAACCATTTGATGCAAGTCCTTAGATTTGTTATATATTCAGTTATTTGTTCACTTTTACCCTAAGAAAATAAAAATAATAAAATACAATAAAAAACTATTCAACTTAATTTCATGCTTTTTACCATCATCTACAATCCATCATTCTTCGTAATTGAAAATTTAATGATATATCTCTAATTTCTAATATTATAATGGGAGAGTTAGGGTTGTCATTTGTCAACATACAAACCCATGCGTTGCACGTGCAACTCCAACTCTTCCATTAATTACAACAAAAAACAAACAAATAAAAAATATTCACCTATTTAAAACGTGCAACACACGTGCAAAACAATTTTACAATATTGTTTTAACACTAAACATACATATATGTTGCACATACAACTCAAATTAACTTATAAACACATGCATTGCACGTATAAATTGTAGTTTTTTTCTTCAGAATATTTTTCCTAATTACGTGCAACGCACATCCAACTCCAAAACTATTTTTAACACGTAAATCGCACGTGAAAATCCTCCAACTCTTATCAAAACGTGCATCACACGTGAAAAATACTAGTTACTTAGAATGCAAAAGTCCAAATAAAAACAGATAACAATTATAAGAAAAAACCCTCATATGCAAGTCAGTTCGTTCCAATCTCACACATGACGATCCCCCTTCTTCTAATCTGAAACCCTACATTATTAGGTTTGCATCTGATCCCGAATCTCAAAACTTTACAATACTATCATTAAAATTCAAAAAAATACTCAAAGAAAAATAAACTAAATATTATCCAAAAATAATATAAAAACTGAAACAATAATTCTAATTGAAGAAATATTGGTAAAATAATTATAAGAGGTTTCTAAAAATACGTGAAAGGCTCAAGAACTAAACAAAAGTAATTTTTCATGAGAAATAATTATGAGAAGTAGTGAACACAATTACCATCAAATTGAAGAATAAAAGTTGATCTTTAGCTAACCTACATCTGGGCCAATTGCAGCAACGGCATGACATACAGGCCTAACTGTCATCTCTGAAATCTCTGCGAATACACAATGGAGAGAGTATTGTAAATCAGTGAATAAACAAAAACAAACATATAATAAACACTTACATTACCTCTTACTATCCTACAATTTATTCTTTCCTTCATCTCTTCGCCTTGCGAAATCTCAATTTCTACCATGGCCTCTAAAATCTAATTTATTTGGGTCTGAATAAACAAACAATCAAGAAAATAACATTAGTTAGGATTTGATCTGAAAATAACCAATCTTTATTTTTGAATCCATAATTAGGGTTTGGATTCCGAAATTTCAAGAATTGAAACGCCCTAATTAGAAATCAAGAGTAAAAGCGGGTGGTAAACTAGGGTGGTAAACTAGGGTTTTATGAATACAATATTACAAAACAAATTAGGAATTCAAAATCCCTAATTTCTCATAGGAGGATTCTTACCGATGGTGTCATCTATAAAAACTTTTAAGCATAATTTATAATTGAATAGAGCATTACAACATAAAATAGAATCAAATCGAACATCCCATACCTATAAAAAAAAGTTTCAAACTATGCAAGTAGTGCCAAGTACTACTCACTGTATGCCACTACAGGTTGTGCAAACGAAAGTCCAAAAATTTGTACAAACATATTGCGGGCCCTGTATCCAAAATCAAGAAATAAACAACACAAAAATCTCTACTAATCAGATCAAGAAAAATAATAAAATCAATAATTGTATGTTACCAAGCTGTTGCAATTGATGCATCTCCGATTTGGCGGAAGCTTCAAAAGGCCTCTAATAATTTTCTCGTTCCTCTCCTCCTCTTTCCGGCTACTCATCCTTCTAGTCTAGGGTTTTAAGATCTTGGAAGATTCCGTCGATCGAGGGATCGGAGTACTGCTAGGGTTTGGACTTGGTCCCATAGCGGGCCAGCGAGCGTCGACAGTCAGGGTAGGCCATTAAGTTAAGATATAGTATAACTGTTGAGATTTGGGCTGGCAAACGACAACTGCTGAGATATGGGGGAGGAGGGTTAGTTGGATTTTTTTTTTTTGGGGGGGGGGGGGATGGGACAGAAAGGTTTTTTTGTGTTTTTGTATTTATTTTTTTATTTTGTTTTTTTAAGTAAGGTGTACACGTATCGAGGTAGGTGTGTTTTTCTATTTTTTCTCTCATTTCTTCATTTCAAAATGGAAAAAAGAGAAAGAGGGTAGGCCTATTAGCTTAAGATATAGTATAATTAAAAATAGTGCAATAATGTATAGATGTCATTAAAAAAATTCAAAAATAAAAATCAACCAATGTGGAGTCTTTTGACAGGCATTGCACGTGTTAAGTAACTATTAAATAACTCGTGATTTGAACTTCGGAAACTGTTGGCTAATTGTTGGATGTATATATAATACTAATAGGAGAGAGATTATCAACATCTCTCCTTTCTCTATTTTAAAATAAAGAAAGGTGAGCAAAAGGAGGAATTCACATTTATTAACACGTGCAGTACACATATTTTTATTAAAAAAAGAGAAAAGTGAGCCTAATATAGAGTATGAGAAAATTTTTCTCATACAAAGTGATTATACTCACTTGGTGGGACCATTATGGAAGATCCACTCTGTCCATCGTGTTTATCATGCGAATGGATGTGTGTGTAGAAAAAATCAAGTGGTTTGGAAATCATTCACCCATGCATCATGTGGTTGAAAAATGAACGATTTCAATATTAATATAAATCGAATCACAAATTGAACTCAAATGATGTATGGATGAATGACCTCCAAACCATTTAATTTTTTTTACATATACATCCATTGACATGAAAAACATGATGGGCGGTGTGAATCTTCCATGTAGGCCCCACCAAGTGAATATAATCACTTTATATGAGGAAAATTTTTTCATACAAATATAAGACTCACATTACTCAAAAAAATAATATAAAAGTCCCAAACCTATAAATCTGGAACTTAATTACTAGAACTGTGCTTTGCTCATTAAGTGTTTGATGAAATGCCTATGTAGCACACAATGTGTTTGTGAAAAAATAATTTTGAAAATTTTTGCTTAACTAAATCAATTGTATCTATATATGGTGTATGTATGAATTTCTGAATCCCTAATTTACTACCTCATTTTATTTTTAATTTTCAATTCGTGTTTTTGAAATCCTAAAATTTGAATTTGGGAAAGAGTACGGGTTGAAGATGAAGATGATTGTGGTATCAGATCCAAGAATGAAATTTGGTAAGGAGGTAGGTGAAGGATAATAAGGTGAGACGAACGGAGAGGTAGAGGAGGATGTTGAAGAAGGGGACGTCGCTGCGGTCGAAGACAGCAAAGATGCGAAAGATTAGGGATAAGTGTAACTCGTATTGCTCATATTTGTATTTTAATTATATTTAATAAAATTCTTGATTATTTATTTTATTTTGGTTGTATTTAATTTCTTTTCATTGAATAGTGTGTTGTTCTTCTCTCTAGTGATTCATTTTTGCATTGATTCAGCTTTTTTATTCTCATTTATTTTGGCCTACAATTTGTTCTTGATCTTGTCTATTCTTTAGTCCTCTTTCATGGCCTAATTGTCTCTTATTGGATTCTTTTTATCCTATTGGATACTACCCAGTTCATCCAAACCCATATTGCCCTATATAAACACCATAATTGTACCCCAACCCTAATCACCAAAACCATAATACTCAATCTCTCTCTCCTCCTAGCCGTCACCCTCTTCCCTACTCCCGATCTCTCCCGACCTGCCTGTTGTTGTTGTCGTTCTTCGACGATGCCGGCGACACCTCCCACCCCGACCACCATCTCCCGATCACTCCTCTCCTCTTCCCCATCGCTGTCGTCGACTTCGCTGTGCACCTACACCCAGACCAAGACCCCCCTCCTGTCTTCTTCTCTATGGTCAAGCGCCGCCACGACCCCAGTCACCGCCCGTCCTACCGCACCGTCATCGTCTTCTCTGGCCGTGGTGCTATCGGTCTTGCTGTTGAGTGTTGCTGTCTCTTTTGTGGTGTGTGCGCGTACGTCGTGTGCACGTGTTTTGGATTGGATTGGATTCTCGTCTCTCGTCTCTCATCTCTCGTTCGTGTATTCGTTGTTCGGGATCCGTTCCCATTATTCTATTCTTCGTTTCGTCGTCTTCATAATAGGTAAGTAGCTTGTATGTGTTCTTTTTGTCATACAAGTTAATACCGCAAGTAATCTAGTATTAAAAAAATTGTACTCTCATGATGATCCATATTGTTAGTTTAACCATTGACATCATCTCTTGATTATGAGTAGTTACAATAATTGACACCCGTTGCATGAAAACAATTAGATTAGTGGACACTTTAACTGTATGTTATTTGTGACACACCGTATGTTGTAGATGACTGTTACATGGATGTTTGTTGATTATATTATCTCATTATAGACCATTTATTCACATGCCATGCTGATTTGATTTACCCACATATACCATGCTTTGTATGATATCTAGATTGGACCATTTGTAGTTAAGTTGTTTGATAAAATGTATAAAAAAACTTTTGTTTGCTACTGTCCTATTTTGTCAAGTAATTTCGACTCTGTTAACATCAGTAAAATAAATAAGTTTGTGAACATGATTTGTAGCCTCTGATTTCTAGTTTCTAGAACTTTCGACGAATCTGAATTCTGAGTTTTGATGCATGAGTTATTGCCATTTTACTGCAGACATATCGTATTTTCCCGCTTCTGAACTATATATATTCTGTATGAAATATTATTTTAAAACTGATATTAAAAGTAGAACTTGAACTCTATATTTTGCTGAGTATGTCTAGATATGACTAGGAGAAATACCTAATTTTTTTGGAATTAATTAATGACTTTTGTATCTCATTTTATGCTTTTGAAACCAATCGAAATATTCCCAAACTGCATGCTGTTCAATAAAGAATTATGTTTCAACCTGATTCTATTCGTTTTTATGAAAACTTTGCAAATAAGAACGGTAAATTTATTTTTCTATTTTACTCCTCCTTTTGACGGATTTCGAATTATATTTTATGAATTATCTCTATTTTGATACTGCAATGTCGGAACTTTCAGAATTGAGATTTTGTTGCATTACTCTGTTTTCTCAATTTTATTGATTATACTATCTGTAATATAAATTCATGATATTTTATATTTTGAAACTAGATATGTTGTTATATCTTCCAGATTTTTCTCAGATTTAATTATAATGATTTTAAACTCTTTTCATGCTTATAAACAAGATTTTGCATTTTTTGGATGAACATAACTTCTGTATTAAACGCTGTTTTCGACCTTGTTTCTGTGGCTGATATGTGACTTATATATGTGCTAGAATCGGAAGAGAGTCTAGTTTCTAGATTTTCTGACGGATCTGGATTTGCTATTCTGTTGCAACGAAAATCTCAGATTTGGTACAGTAGTGTCTTGCTGTCCAGTACTGAAAGTTTCGTTATTTTGACTGTTATAAATTATTTTATCAACCGTTGTAATTACTACTTCATCTTAGACTTATTTCCTGTTCTTGCCATAACTTTATCTTGTTTGTATTCGTTCATACATGTTTATTAAAAATAAAAAAATCAAGCCGGGATTTTTAAGGGAAAAGATCGAGTAGTGGATAATATAGAAATACATATTCAGAAGGGACTTGTTTCCCCACTGTTTACTGTGGTACCTACTGTTTATCTCTGGATGCATGAGGGCATGATCCATGACACTGTTTATTATTACTGTTACTGTTACTGTTTTATTGTTTGTCTGAATATATTGCCCTATAGAAGTTTCACTACAAAATCTTAAAACGAAACTGTTTGTTGTAGCTACCATGTGGTAAAATCTGGGACACATGAAGTGCTACATAGTTAGTAATGAACATTAGACATAAGAATAACTGTTTACACTATTACATCCTGTTACGGTTACTGTGGATCTTTACTGTTACTGTTGATTACTGCTACCGCTAACACACTGTTACTGTTGATCTTTACTGTTACTGTTATGCTTCTCCTGTTATCACTACACTGTTTACTGTCATTTGTAGATTGTTATACTTACTGCTTTCTCCATGTTAGTATTACCTGTTTTGTTTAGCTTTCTCCATATTAGTATTACCTGTTTCGTTTAGCTTTCCCCATTTTCCTACTTGTATTGTTTGCGGCTCGGACTTGCATCTAACGGGCGTTATGTTTTTCTGTTTCTCTATTTTCCTTATAATTGCTATATGAGCAGGTTTTGCTGATCAATTGCCTACTGGAGTTTGTGAGCAAAAGTTTTGAGCTGCGCAATTGGAATAATTTCTTTAAAATATTTTGATGAACTATTTTATTTCATGAACTGTATTGAGACTTGCATTGGGCTTATTGTCCCAGGATTATTATTTTGTTTCGGATCTAGTATTTGTTGGAACATTTATTATTGATGCACTAAATACCGTTGAGTTATGATTGTTTTTGCATGCCTGGTTGGAGTATAGTGTTATATTTACTATTATGATGAGTCAAACAGGTCCGGTACAGCTTATGGATGGTGAAAACTATACGCTGGACTTAGTCGCGTACCGTATTCCGTATTCTTTTGGGAAGCGGAGCGTGACAATAAGACATCTGATAGGATGTGAATTCCGGGGGGGTTTTTTAAAGTTTCATATAATTTATGAGTTGATTAAAATTATTTTAGTCTGTAACACTAGTATCATTAATGCTAATACTCCTAAAGAAGTGGGTAGCAATACTCAGTAGTGTACAGAATTTATGATGACTGCCGACCATTCGTTCATTATTTAGAACTAATTACTGTTATTTTGGCAACATCTGCTTTACTATTAGATTTGCGAGAATTAGTTGCAAAATACATGTTTTGACCGTTATTTTGACACCTCTTCTTTTCTCTTAAATCTGTTAGATTTAGTTTTGTGCAAAATGTGCGTCTTGCAGCTAACAAGTTTCAATAGTGTACAAAATTTATGATAACCGATGACCATTCTTTTAATACGAAGAACTAATTACTGTTCTTTTGTTTTATTAAGTCAGAGTATTAAAGATGTTCGTTGCTTCCAAAAAAAAATTAATGTAAAGAAAACAAGTGAATAGCACGTTTAAGCAAATTCTGCAAACAAGCTAATTGTAACTCTATTTGCCATCTATTGTGCATAGTTTTTTTTTTTTTTTTTAAGAAAAGGAGGAATCCGGCCACCCTGTTTCATTAATAAGAAATTAATAAAACATACCCAGAGTACTGAGGCTACTACAAAATCTTACAACAGAACAAAAGTACATAAACTCCACCTCGAACGGGGGGGTGGGACAAAATAAACATAGAGAAACATCAAAGTAATACATCAGATCCCCCCAACAAATCCTGGGGTGGTGGATATCAATGAACATAGTAGACCATGCTGTGCTGGCTGTCAATCGATCGTCGGCCCGATCTCGATCTCCTCATCACCAAACTCCTCTACCTGGAAAACACTCGCAATCCTTCCCGTAGGACCTGCTACTGCCACATTAGCCCAAAATAAAATAAAATGCATAATGTGAGTCAAAATGTCAGAAATACTATTTCAAGTTCTACGAAAGTAAAGATTATTTCTATCTAGCCATAAAACCCAGGTCATTGCGGCGATAGCTAAATACCACGCTTCTCTCATGGCACCCCTCTCCGTTGCGAACTTTAGGCCCACCCATAGGTCCTTGTAAGCGCTAGGATATTGAGTAGCCCCTAGGGCACTGAGTACCTCTACGAGTACCGCTTTACTCCTAGGACACTGGAGAAAAAGATGGTCTCTAGTCTCGAGGGCGACGTGGCAGAATCTGCATTGAGAGTCAACACTCGGTTGTCGCTTAGCGATGTTTTCTCTAGTCAAGATCGCATCATTCAGTACCAACCATAAGAAGGCTTTGATTTTTAGTGGAGCTTTCGTCCTCCA
This sequence comes from Hemerocallis citrina, assembly GCA_017893485.1. Taxonomy (NCBI): domain Eukaryota; kingdom Viridiplantae; phylum Streptophyta; class Magnoliopsida; order Asparagales; family Asphodelaceae; genus Hemerocallis; species Hemerocallis citrina. The sequence continues at coordinate 200,326,934 of CM030363.1, read as the reverse complement.
GATGATGGCAGCCCACTTTGGGGAACATCCCTTAAAATGGATGCGTTTGTACAAGGAGCGAACCGTGAACTTGCCGTTCTTCTCCAATCCCCAGAATTTTTTATCGGGACCCTGGGAGCAGCCAATTCCAGCATTGGAGATGTAGGCCTGAAGTTCTGTAAGTCTGAGGTGGGAGCCTATGTCCAGCGGATGTTTGAAAGATAGATTCTAGGTGCCTCTTTTTCAAGCTGTGGCCACCGTGCAGTGTGGTTGTGATACTTGCTCATATAGATCGGAGAACAGGGTTCTGAGCGTGTGATCAGCACACCACTTATCCCACCAAAATCGGGTGAGTCTTCCGTTACTGATAACTGACTTGACACAGCTAGTGAAGGGTTCATATGCCTTAGTGATACCTTTCCAGAACCAGGAAACCAGAGGGCCTATCCTGAAGCCCAAATTTCTCGTCCTATTTCCATGCATATATCCCTGGACAAATTGCACCCTTTTCCATTAGGGTGGAACACTTTCTACCACCATTTACCCAGAAGCGCCAGATTCATATCTCGCAGGTCAATTATACCTAGGTCTCCATGTATCTTTTTCATACAAGCCTTCTCCCATCTAATGAGGCGATAACCTCCTCGGTCCGGGTCAGCCCCTTTCCATAAGAAGCATTTCCGAGTCCGGTCAATTCTTTGGATTACCCATCGTGGCATTTCAAAGAAGGAGAGATAATAGGTAGGGAGGTTTGAGAGTACTACATTAATAAGCGTGACGCTCCCTCCCAATGATAGGGCTTTGCCTTTCCAGCCTACTAGCCGTTTCTCAATCCGGTCAATAATGGGCATCCAATCCTCCTTTTTTAGCTTCTCGGGTCTAAGTGGCAATCCAAGGTATTGAATGGGAAAGCTCTCTGTGGAGCAATTGAGGACTGTGGCATGTTCAAGAGCCTCTGCCGGAGTCAGGGCAATCGGGGTGAGAGCACTCTTGTGGAAGTTAACCCTGAGGTCAGACCAGACTTCAAAGAAATACAGAATTCCTTTGAATATGGTAGTTTCCCCTAGGTTTCCATTGCCAAATAGAAGAGTATTGTCTTCGTATTGGAGTATAGAGTAACCTTGACGATTGGCTCCCTTAGCCACTGGTATGATCCAACCTGCTGTGCTGCACTTAGCCATCATGGATCTAAGCACGTCTGCCACTATGGTAAAGAGAAGGGGTGAGAGCGGGTCGCCTTGTCTGAGCCCCCATTTGCAAGAGAAAGGGTGGCCTGATACCCCATTTACCAAAATCTCCGTTCTGCTGGTGGTAAGACAGGCGTGGATCCATCTGATCCATCTGTCCACGAAACCTCTTCCAGCAAGTGCTTCCAACAGACAGTCTCATTCAATAGAGTCATATGCTTTCTCGAAATCTAGTTTTAGGAGGTAGCTCTTAGAGTTCGAGGTGTGGCATTGATGGATAGTTTCTTCAGCCGTTGCTATACTGTCCTGTATACAACGTTCTTTGATGAATCCCGTCTGGTCGTGACTAGAGACCATCCATGACCTTTTCCAATCTGTTAGTGAGAGTCTTGGTAATGATCTTTACAGAGCAGTTAAGGAGGTTAATGGGGCAGAAGTCTCCAACTCGTCGAGAATCCTCCTTAGGAATCAGCATAACCTCCGCGTAGTTGAATCTCCCTAGTTTGAGTTTATATTCGTGGAAATCAGCGAACACCTTCAGCAAGTCACCTTTGATTTCCTCCCAGAATATCTGATAGAACATTATCGGGAAACCATCTGAACCTGGTGCTTTATCTTTTACAAGTTGTTGGATCACCTTCCAGACCTCTTCCTCAGTGAAGGGTGCTTCGAGGGATTGCATACTAGGGTCGGAATTACCTGCGTGGTCTTGCCAGAAGTCGTGTTGGAGAGGGACTTTGAAGTCTGCTTTTTGCCCAAACAGGCGCTTGAAGTGGGACTGGAAAGCCATCTTAATAGCAACGTCACCTTGTACCAATTCGAAGTCCGAGTAGACCGTGTGAATAAGGTTAGACCTACGTCTGGCACCGGCAACCCGGTGGAAGAATGCAGTGTTCACGTCTCCCTCTTTGAGCCACGAGATTCTGGACCATTGTTGCCATTTGATTTCCTTAATCCTATATAGTTGGTCAATTTCCTGTCTGTATTGTAGCAGCCGATTCTGCTCTTCCTGCCGTAGATCCCTAGTCTCTTTAGTCTTTTCAAGTTCCTCAATACCTTCCAGAAGGAATTCCTTTGCTCTCCAAATGAGCGCAAATCGGGTCCGGTTCCATTTCCTGAGCTTGTCTCTGAGTCTACTAAGTTTTTCACACCATATAGCAAATGTCTCTCGACCTTTGGTTGGGCGAGACCAACTCACGTTAACCATATGGTAGAAGCCCTGGATTTCTAACCATGCCTTCTCGAACCAAAATTTTGACGGTCTTCTGGGTTGGTCTTCCCCGGATGATAAGAAAATAGGCACGTGATCTGACATTGGTTTAGGGAGAGATTTGGCTGATGTCAGTGAGAATTTGGTCTCCCAGTCCGTGGAGACCAGAATTCTATCCAACTTGGCCAAAATGGGTGTTGCTTGCATGTTCGACCAGGTGAAGAGCCTATCAGAGATGGGGATGTCCACCAGATCTAGGTCCGCGATGACTTCATTAAAGGCTTCCCTATCTGGGGCACTAGATTCTCTGCCTCTGTGTTCTGAGGCGAATCTAGTGATGTTAAAGTCGCCCCCCACCACCCAGGAGTGTGGCCATTGTGCTTGGATCGCTCTTAGTTCTGCCCAAAAGGCCGCTCTAGAAGTAGAAGTATGTGGTCCATAGACTACCGTGATCGACTGTGTCCACCCGTCGGATTTACGCTTTAACACAACCGACAAACAAAATTGCCCGTGGAGCTCATCTAAGCAGTGAAAAAGGTTGGGGTTAAAACCCAGAGCGATGCCTCAAGATGCCCCAACTGATGGGGTCATTCTCCATTCTGATACTCGAGTACCCCTTCTCTATTAATCCTGGACATGTGTGATATCTTGGTCTCTTAGAGACCAACAATGTTAGCCTTTGACCTGGCTATGACTTCCTTAACCATTTCACGCTTGCCCTGCCTACCGAGGCCTCTAACATTCCAGAATAGGGTCTCCATTAACTACTGTTAGACTCGGGATCGTGACTCGGTTTAGGCTTCGAGTGCAAGTTAATGTTAACCCTATTGGTTTCCCACCCCCTAATCTTATTGAGGAGAAACGCGTTCCGATCTGTATCGCCTACCACTAGACTGCAAGTATTGGCTAGATTAAAAATTTCATTATCCGTCATGAAATTTAAAATAGAAGCTAAGAAGGAACGCGTACCTCCATCGCCGGTCTTGGCGGATTTAGCGGACGCCGCGATTTCCAGATAATCATCTAGGGACTCCTCATTAGTCCTCTTTGCCACTTTCTGAACTGTGAAACCTGTGTCTTGCTAGGAAGATGGGTAGGTGGACGGAACAAACTCAGGGGAAGTGACGCGGAAATCAACATCAAAATCATAATCCTCTGACTCCACAGACTCCCCCTCAGAGTAGACAAAATAATCTTCAAGATTCAGCCTGCCTTCCCGATCGTCTTCAACGTATTGTATTTCCAGTTGTATAGTAGGCTCTCTCGTCACGGACCCCTCGATGAGCCCACAATTTGACGACGATTCTACCAAAATAGTGGGGTTTTTCGTAGCGGACCCCTCAATGGGCCCACTACTCGTCGATAGCCGTAGCTCATTGTGCTTGGGCCCCTCTTTGGGCCCATTAACACTCTTACAAATACCCCCCGGTAACTCCCCGTTTACACTGCCAGAATTATTTAAGAGGTCCTCTCCTTCGCGAGAGAGCGGAACGTCTCTCTTGAAATTCGAAACTCCCGCTGTCTTTAGTGGAACACGTTGCTTGAGCAGCGAGTCGTTTCTGTCGCCCTCTCCACGCGTCTCATTTTAAGCGGAGGGCGTTACGCTCGAGGGTGGCACTAACGAGGCATTTCCTACCCTTTCATCTTCGTTGCAGCCACCTACTCCCTTTACGCCAAATTTCTCCTTCAGATATTTCCTCTTTGAGGTCTCCTCTTCGCTGCCATTACCCACTCCCTTACCTCTTTGAGGTTTCCTCTTTTCCAAAGCTACAGCTCCAACCCTAGTGTCTCTCTCACTTTGGGCGGGTACTCTGTCAAAGGGCCTTCCTTTGCTCGTCTTCTTCCCCAAAATGGGAGTCTCCCCTCTCGACTCTCGATCCAAAGCTACCAACTCTCGCCCATTTGGGTAACGACTCTGCAGGTCTTGCATGTCGTTTTCCAAGGTGCTTTTGCCCTTATCGCCTTTAGCACTACCTGCCTCCACTCTTTGGTCCTCTCTAGGCTTTCCACCACCAACTCCAAGGTGTTGACTGCCACTTTGAGCTTTGTTTTGGTCCTCCTTTCGCGGAGTTTTTTTTGAACAGCAAGACCTTCCAAATCTGGGACTTTGAGCAGATCCACCATTGGATTTGTTGGGTTTGTTGTCCCTGTTGGTTTTGGATCGTTGGATCTAATGGTCAAGCCTCTTTCTCAACCAGCTTTGTACAGAGAACCTCTCCCCAGTTATGATCCCTCCACCGTGTGTCCTTGGCGTTGCTCCTATGCTCTCGCCGCTTTGATGAGCTCCCGATGCGCCCTTTCCACTTCGTGGGCCCCATCAATGGTCAGATCCCACTATGGCAAAACCACTTGCTTGTACGATCGGTTGTTTCTTAGCGCAGATGAAGGAGTGGGGGAGATGATGGCCGACTGCTCTATCTCTGGTTCCGTTCGCTTGTCGAGCACGAACCGGACGAGGTACGATTCTTCGAAGGAGAATACCTTGGTGAAACGGGGCATTAATGAGATATCGGCACTCCTTATGAGGATCCTTGCTGAGACGATCTCTGAGCAGCGCACAGTCTTCTCATCTATCTCTTCGATGGACCCGAAGTCAGCGACAATCTCTTGGAGTGCCTCCCTCTTCCAAAAGTGAAGGGGGACATTGTGGATCCATATCCAGTACATGTCTCCTTGTGGGAGCTCCGCTCCAAAGCTAGGCATCCAAGTAAAGAATTCCAATCTGAAGTGCGCAAAGTTGACAATCCCCATACCAGTAACCTCGATCACCTTCTCTGGCGACGGGAATGAAACAACGAATTGCAAGTGACACATTTTCTTTGCGACCCAGTCTCTATGGGTCCTCATTGGCCACTTTGCATTAAAAGCTTGAAGGAGATGCACCTCTGATGGGCTCCCTGATCTAACTCTGGCAATTGCACACCATTGACGAAGCCATCTCTCTTCGTTCTTGATTGTTTCTAAACTCTTTGCAAGCCGAACCAAAGTTGGGTTATCGGGGGACCTGCCTCGGCTCACCGGGCGTTCGTCGTCATTGTGGGTCTCTACCTCATTAGTACACATACATGAAAGGCGCCCCCATTTCATACATTTGAGACAACGAACTTCTTTTGTGCATTCGCTCCTGTAATGGCCCAAGTCGCCACAGTTGAAGCACGGTACAGGCTTACGTCTCCCCTTCCTTTATTTCTTTTTGTGTTGGAGGTGTTTGATTTGAGGGTTGGGAGAGATACTCTGTCTCTTGTTTCTTTTTCCAATCACTTGAACCCACTGTTCCCCCCGTTCCCCACCTCCGGAGGACTCATCCTCCGCTGTAATCCCTTCTTGCGGAGCCCCCTCGTGGGCTCGCTCGACGCAGGATTTAAGCTTTGGATTAGAGTCCCTCTGGGGTGGTGGACTGGAGTGATGGTTGGGGCTGGAGTGAGGGGCCTTGGTCGGAGAGGTTTGTAGAGGTTCTTGATGAGCCCTGTGGTTGTTATGGTGGTGGGAAGAGTCTGCAACCGTGGTGTATGACTCTGATTTTTTGTGTTGGTTCTGAGGATTGTAGTGGGTTGGAGAATGGTATTGCCGACGCTGGTCATGAACGTAACCCCTCTGGTAGTGACCCAAACTGTGGGGGTGACGCTGGCCTGAGGGTGGGGTTTTCTTACGCCCATCGTGGCTTGTAGGAGGACCCCATCTTTGGGCCCGTCCCCCGTAGGTCTCCTCTTCTCGGCGATGATGACTATAGTCCCTGTGAAACCCCTCTCCATGGTGATGATGACTATAGCTCCTCCCCTCTCAGCGTTGATGCGCACTTTGGTGTGCATGCGACGGGGAGTGAGCTCGTCTGAGCCTTTGAGCTACCCTCTTCTCAAGGGAAGGGTTCAGGAGTAGAGTGGGTAAAGGGGGTGTTGTGAGAGGGGGGGGGGGGCAAAGCAGTGGGAATAGGAATAGGAATAGGGTTGGGTATTGTGGTGACAGTTGAGGGTGGTGGAGACGGTTTGTGAGGGGGTGGCAGGGGGGTGCAGGTGGTGGTGTTTCAGTAGGTGTTGGTGCGGGGGGGTGACGGGCCCTCTCATTAGGCCCGCACCCACTGAGTTCGAGCTCCGAAAGCATGGGACCGGAGGGATGTGGAGAAAAAGGTCAACAGTCGGGGGGGGGGGGGGGGGGGGTTGTTCGCTTTGTATCGGTGGCTGAGGGGAGGGGCTTTTTGTAGAAGGCATTTTAGAGAAGAACGGGATGAAGAAGGTCCTCGACGGCGAGGTTCAGTTGAGGAAGGAAGGGAAGAAGCAGGGGTGGTTAGGTAGGAGCTTTTCAATTGTCTGACATGCTATCAATTGTGCATAATTTTCATCACGTAGTAAGAAATTGGTTCAAGTCAGACACGAACATCCCAACTTATTCGTTAGCTAATAAGCATAGTGAGACTTGCAAGATACATTAAGTTGTAAAGTTAAAAATACTGAGGTAACTTATAAATTTAAACAATGGTCGCTCTCCACATTTTCTTCTAAAAACCATAGTTACAAATTTGGGGTTCGGAAATAATTTGTCAAGATTTAATATTATGAATTTGACAAAAATCTGGTAAATTTGAAAAAAACTCAGCAAAAATTCGAAAAGAAATAAAGAGAAAATTTAATGCATCTCAGTACACATCGTCTAAGTAACTTATACTAAAATACATAAATATGAAAAATAGTTTCAAACTTAGTAATTAATTCGTTTAATTCATAAATTATTTGCGAATAATTCGAATTCGTACTTTTTCGAATAATTCGTGAAGTGCTTGATTTAAACGAAATTGATGATTAAATCGTGAATTGATTCGACAAATGAATTCTTTGCGAATAATTCACCAAATTCATAAATTATTCGCGAACTTTGTCACTATACTAAAAATTTATAAAGTAAAACATACTAGGTTACCTTTTTTAAGATAACAAAATTTTGAGGTATATAACAAAATTTTGCCATAAATTTTTTTTGGACAATTGCTTTGAATATAATTATTTTAACAAATGATTTTTTAGTTAATTATGAACAATTCCCCTCAGATTTTTTTAATTCAAATAATACTAAGGTTCACTTGTAATTAAATCTTAACCACACATGTTAAATATGAAGTTACATTGGTTATTCACTTCAAATCAATTTTTCGATTACATCTTGATCTCATGTTTAAAAATAAATAAATCTACATCGACCAGTCACTTAGATTTAAAAACTTTAAAAAATTTAAATCGACCAATGTGTAGTCTCTTACTGGCATTGTACCTGTTAATCTGTTATGTAACTAGTAGATGACTCGTGAATTCAACGTTAGAGCATCTACTGCAGTGCATGCTAAAAAATTGATAAAATGACAAAATAGCAATAACAAAATCGATGTTTACTGCAGTGGTGAAATACTAAAAAATAGCAAAGTAGAGAAGAAATCGAATAGATGTTTCGTCCAAAATATAAAAAAATAATTATATATATATATATATATATATATATATATATATATATATATATATTGCTGATCTTGTAAAAAAAATACTTTTTTTAAGTTTTTTTGCGTATATGAAACATTGTGTTTTGTCGGAGAGGGAAATTTTTTTAGCCTCGGACCGTCCGGACTTTTTTGAAAAAATACAAACTTCTCGGACGAAACATGAGGATATTTTGCCAAATTCATCCCCCACCACCTGTCACTTTCAAGCCCACTAATTTTATTAAACCTCCTAATTATAATTAACTAAGTAACTAATGATTCTTTAAATGAGCTAATAAGGTAATTAAGTATAATTAACTAACTAATTATTTATTTATTTAATTAACTTATTAAAAATTTTAAATTCCAAGAATGTTTCGTCCAAGGTGAGTTCCCATTCTCGGGGCTTTTTAAATAAAATAAATTCACTTTTTGCTACAAAACATGAACATTTAAAATATATTAAAATAAGACAAATGAAACATTATATTTGGTCTCCTATAATATATATTTTGCTAAATTATATGCCAAATATAGCAGTGTACTATAACTATTTTGTCAAAAAATAACAAAAAAGCAAACTACTGCAGCACTTCATTTGCTAAATAATGGATAATATGACAATATAGCAAAACATTCTTGGATGCTCTTTGAAAACTATAAACTAATCGGTTGGGTATCTTTAATGTTGTTACTCCTAAAGAAGTGTGTAAAGTTGGTTCATTCCCATTGCATACGAGACAAGAGAACCTTTTTTTGCTATTAAATTTTCTAGAATTAGTTTTGCGTAAAATGCGCGTCTTGTAGCTAACCGGTTTTAATAGCTTAGAAAATTTAAGATAACTAATGACCGTTTTTTCAATTTGAAGAACTAATGACCGTTTTTTCAATTTGAAGAACTAATGACCGTTTTTTTGACAATTTCTTCTTAGCTATTCAAATTTGCTAAAATTAGTTTTGCACAAAATGTGTGGCTTGTAGCTAACCAGTTTCAGTAGTGTAGAAAAATTATTAAGACTGATGATCTTTATTTCAAGATGAAGAACTAATGATCGCTCTTTTGACAATATCTTCTTTTCTATTAAATTTGCTAGAGTTAGTTTTTTTTTGAGGTAAAAGGTGGAATAACGCCACCCTGTTTCATTAATAAGAAATTAATAAACAACCCCGGCAAGCCGGGAAAGCAACACTACAATGCAGGAAATAAAACATAAGCCCCCCAACAGCTCCCTGGGGGGTGGGTTACAACATCCAAAACCTCATACAACCCAAAGTACAAAAGAGTGAAACAAGATACAAAAGGTAGCAGTGTCCACTGGTGGTTGCCGGCAGAGCGTGGCAGGTCCCTCCTCAGTCCAGTGTCGGACCAAACTCTACATCTTCGTCATCAAATTCTTCAACCTGGAAGACCCTTGCAATCCGCCCTCTCGCCCCTGTAGCTGCAGCTGTGGCCCAAAAAAAAATCAGATGCATGATGAAGGTAAGGTTACCAGAAATAGAATTACATGAAGCACGGAAATAAAAATTGTTCCTATCTAGCCATAACACCCATGTGGTTGCCGCAATGGCAATATACCACGCCTCCTTCATATCATGTCGGATTGAAGCAAATCTGGGGCCAACCCAAAGTTCCTCATAATCGCTTGGATAGTCACTTGTTCCTAGGGCTCGTAGGACATCTATCATAACAGCCTTACTTCTAGAACAGTGAATGAACAGGTGGTCCACATCTTCCGTATGCATGTTGCAGAATCCACAGTTAGACGCAATGTGGGGTTGCCTCTTGGCTAGGTTCTCTCTGGTAAGGATCGCCTTATTGAGCACTAGCCAGAGGAAGACTCTCACTTTAAGGGGCGCCTTTGCCTTCCATAACACCGTTGCCCAGGTGGGTCTGCATCCTCGATAGTGGATACGATGGTAAAGTGATCTAACCGAGAATTTTCCTTTTTTCTCGAGACCCCAACGCATTTGGTCTGGGCCTTGGGCGCACAATACCCCAGATCGGGCGATGTGCGTTTGTAGGTTACGCAGTTGCTGATGCAGTACTGGAGATAGAGAACCTTGTAATGGCGGTTTCCAACTCCCCTTTTTCCACGTTTCAGCCACGGAGATATTCGGCCGCATCGTAATTTCATACAGCTCCGGGAAAACTTCCTTTAAGGTATGGGGACCACACCATTTATCCCACCAGAATCTGGTGGACCGTCCATTACCTATAGTGGACGAAACTACTGAGTTGAAAGGTTCGCTGGCTTTGGCAATTCCTTTCCAGAATCGCGATGCTTTAGATCCAACTCGGAAGCCTAGCCTTCTCGTCCCTTTTCCCCGCAGGTATGGCTGAATGAAATCCTGCCATCCTTCCCCGCAGTGGTGAAAGACTTTCCACCACCATTTTCCAAGGAGGGCAAGGTTCATATCTCTGAGGTCAATGATGCCTAGCCCTCCATGTCTCTTCTTCATGCAGGCGATACTCCACTTGATAAGGTGGTATCCTCCCTTATTCGAGTCTGCCCCTTTCCAAAGGAATCTCTTACGGATTCGGTCGATCCTTTGGATTACCCACTTTGGGAGTTCAAAAAAGGACATGTAGTAGGTGGGCAGGTTGGACAACACTGAGTTGATCAGTACAACTCTCCCCCCGATAGATAGCGACTTACCTTTCCATCCTGCCAGTCTGTCCTCCACCCTGTCAATAATAGGTAACCAGTCCGCCTTTGTCAGTCTCCCGGGTCTAAGGGGTAGCCCCAAATATTTGATTGGGAATTCCTCCGTCAGACAGTTAAGAATGGTGGCATGTTCCCGTACTTCTTCTTCTGAAAGTGAAATGGGAACCAGTGCACTCTTGTGAAAGTTAATCCTGAGCCCTGACCAGGCTTCGAAACAGTAGAGGACCCCTTTAAAGCAGATTGTTTCCGATCTAGATCCGTTTCCGAACAGTAGAGTGTCATCCGCATACTGAAGAATCGTGCACCCCTGGTTAGAGTTGTTCCTGGCTACCGGTGTGATCCAGCCCTTCCTTTGACAGTTCTCAAGCATGCCTCTCAGCACATCAGCTACTATAGTAAATAGTAGTGGGGATAAAGGATCCCCTTGTCGAAGTCCCTTTTTGCAAGGAAATGATGGACCGGGTTTCCCATTGACTGAGATCGTCGTTTTACTAGACTGCAAGCACTGTTTGATCCATCTTATCCATCTGTCCCCGAAACCTCTTCCTCTGAGCGCTTCAAACAGACAATCCCAATCTACGGAGTCGTAAGCCTTCTCAAAATCCAGCTTAAGGAGAAAGTTCTTGGAGTTGCTCCTGTGGCAGTGGTGGATTACGCTAAATGCATGTCTTCTAGCTAACCAGTTTTAGTACTGTAGAAAATTTATAATAACCAATAACCGTTCTTTTAATATGAAGAACTAATGACCTTTTTTTTAAAAATTTTATTTATACCACGACTTCTTTACTATTAAATTTGTTAGAATTAGTTTTGCACAAAATGTACCTCTTGTAGCTAACCGATTTCAATAGTGTAGAAAATTTATGATGGCTAGCATCCACACTCATCATTGCTATTTTATTGTAAAATGGCAAAATGGCAAATAGCAAAATGATTATTCATTGTACCGGTAGATTGTTATAATATGACAACTTTTTTTAAACAAAATTTGTGCTGACGGGGACATGTCCCATGTAAAAATTATTAGTAATTTAATTAGTTATTAAATATGAACTAAACTATGATTAAGGCTATAAGTTAGAACTAAACCGTGTCTGAAAGTGACATCTCATCATCTCACCAAACGGGGCGTTTGAGAAGAAATTGTCTTCGGACGTGTTCCGTGTTAGAAAATGAGTGTTTTATATACAATTTACCAACCGGTTTTTGAGCAATTTTTTGAGTCAGATTCTTAATAAATTATTGAGAGATCTTGATTGATTTGTGCTCTCCTTCGTGAGTAAATCAAAATCGTATATTGATTTGCTAAAAATGGTTAGGGGGTGAATGAGAAATTGTCTCTCAAACTGAGACGTTTTTAGGTTTTAACGTCTCAGTGAACTGTGTCTGAAAGTGACATCTCATCATCTCATCAAACGGGGCGTTTGAGAAGAAATTGTCTTCGGACGTGTTCCGTGTTAGAAAATGAGTGTTTTATATACAATTTACCAACCGGTTTTTGAGCAATTTTTTGAGTCAGATTCTCAATAAATTATTGAAAGATCTTGATTGATTTGTGCTCTCCTTCGTGAGTAAATCAAAATCATATACTGATTTGCTAAAAACGGTTAGGGGGTGAATGAGAAATTGTCTCTCAAACTGAGACGTTTTTAGGTTTTAACGTCTCAGTAAACCGTGTCTGAAAGTGACATCTCATCATCTCATCAAACGGGGCGTTTGAGAAGAAATTGTCTTCGGACGTGTTCCGTGTTAGAAAATGAGTGTTTTATATACAATTTACCAACCGGTTTTTGAGCAACTTTTTGAGTCAGATTCTCAATAAATTATTGAGAGATCTTGATTGATTTGTGCTCTCCTTCGTGAGTAAATCAAAATCATATATTGATTTGCTAAAAACGGTTAGGGGGTGAATGAGAAATTGTCTCTCAAACTGAGACGTTTTTAGGTTTTAACGTCTCAGTTTTTAGGTTTCATAATCGTTAGAGATAAAATATGCATATATGCATAATATGCACATAGCATTTGCTTGTTTGCGGCAGTGGGTAGAAGGTGTTGACTCTTAGTTTGGTGTGCACAAAACGAGTCTATAAATACTAATAAGTTTCAGTTGAGTTGTTTAGATTTTCATAATCAAATAATATCAATAAGAGATTTAAGAGAGAATCAAGAATATGCAAGGAAGGAAAGTAATAAAGAAAGATTGCAAAATCAAAAAAAAAAAATATATTCAAAAAGAGCACATGATTGATTAGTGCCCAAGAAAGCTATCAAGACGAGTTGTCATTCTATATTTATAAGATTTTATCTGTATTTGATTGATTGATGATTGATTAGTATATAGTGAAAATATAAAGTGGATTCATCATGAACAGCACGATTGCGGTCGACCGCACTTTATGTCGGTCAACCGCACCACAGTCGACTGCACGTTATAGCTATATAATGAAACAGTCGACTATTCATCTTTTGACTTTTTGTTTAAAGATGAACGATCGACTGTTCCTTAATTGCGGTCGACCGTAACTTGCGCTGTTCTCTTTTTGGGAATGTATCGATTCTATTTTTGATAGATACACTTTATAGTCTATATATTTGGACGAACCCACTGTGTATTCTTCACCTATTACTTTGAGAAAAATCTTCTGAACTAATCAATTCAACAATCAATCTGAGTGTGTGTGATAATTATTTGTTCTCTTCAGTTAGGATCATTAAAGATCTTGAGTTTTTCTTTTCTTCCACTTCGGTGAAATTGACGGAAATTGTGGTAGAAGTCATGTGGGTGTAATAGGTCTCTCGGCCTGAATCCGAGAAAAACTGTATAAGGATTTAAGTTTAGTAGAACGCTTGTGGCGGAGAATTGCTACAAGTAGGTGGTGTGGAGGTAGACCTGGGGTCGAACCATGTTATATCGCTGCGTCACTAGTGCTTACTGTGTTTGCATTTCTTATCTCTTCTCTTTTACTTTGCAATCTAGTTTTATTTTTTCTTTAATTTTTAAATCCCGCACAATCACCCTGTTCACCCCCCAGGGTGATTTACAGTGGTATCATAGCGAGGTGCTTATCAAAAGCTTAAAAGCTTAAGTAAAATGTCCAATGGCCGAAATCCATCCTCTGGAAAACTTGTACTCATCGGAGCCATTCATCTCCAATGGGACAAGTCTAACACGCTCACCATATTTTGATGGAAAATACTATAATGTTTGGAAAGTTCGTATGTATCATTTCTTACAGATACTTGGAGAAGAAGTATGGAACATGTGCATAAACAAAGCTGGGATTCCTGTCAGCGATGGAAAGAGGGCCTCCACAAAAACTGAACTAGCATTGAAAACTGCAAATTCCATGGCTATGACAGCACTCTATGCAGGGTTGAATAATTAGGAATTAATGCGAGCCGGGAAAAATTGTAAGACAGCATACGAAATTTGGAACAACATGCTGAAATGGCATGAGGAAACCGCTTCTGAGGTAAAAGTTAAAGTAAATTTATATTTATATAAGTTTGATGTTTTTTGTATGTTGCCAGGAGAAAACGTAGATCAAATGCTTGCCCGTTTCGATATCATTGCACACGAGCTTAAGAGCTTAGGTAAGAGGTTGGTTGATGACCGAAAGGTTGGAAAACTCATAAGCTGTCTCACGCCCGAGTGGAATGTAAAAGCTGCTGCAATGAGGGAACCCTTGAGAAAAAGGGATTCGATTACTACACATTCTAAGAAAAGCTGAAGACATACGAGATGGAAATTACAGAAACCAAAAGATACAGGCAAAACATCGGGATTGAACCAAAACCGAAGAGAGGACTATCGCCCTGAAAGCAGAAAAATCCTGACCATCAAAAGCAAAATCAGACCGTGAGGAGTTAGACGAAGATATCTTCTTATTGATTAAGCAATTTCGTAAGTACCTTAAACATAAAAAATATGGCAGGTACCAAGGATAAAGAGAAAAGGATAAAGAAGACGTATGCTACAAATGCAAGAAGCCTGGACACATTCGGGCAAATTGTCCCGTCTCACAGGACATGAGTAGGAACTACTACCACTCTAATCCAAGATTGAAAAGGAAGGTGCTGAAGGCAACATGGCGAGACTCAGATTCAAGTGAAGGTGAGCAATATCACAACAATGTTGGCTTCATGGCTCTTGGGAATGGTGATGTGCAATCACCATCTCAAGAAGAGGTAATCGAAGAACCCACTTATGATGAGTTAGTAGATATGTGTAATGGATTAAAAGATTATGCTAAGAAATTGAGTCGTGAACTAAGACAATATAAACAAATTCCAAATGAATCTTATGACTCTTGCATTGCTAAAAATCAAAAACTGAAAAATAAAAATTCTTTGATCATGGAAAAATTCAAGTCATTTAAAAAAGATCATGATGTATTGCTAGAGGAAAATGAACTCTTAAAACAACAAATTCAAGAATCCTTAGAAACACATGATGAGCACTTAAGAGAAATTCATGAGAAATCTATTTATTTTGCTAAGCTCACTGATGATTTAAAAAAATATAAAAGAAAATTTGATGAGGTAGTGGAAGGTTGTAACGAAGCTCTTGAGCAAAATAGAATACTTGATGCTACACTAGGACTCTTCGTTAGAACACAAAAGACGATGAGATGACTAGAAAAAGACTTTGTAAAAGAGTAATTGAGCTCGAAAAAATTGTTGAAAATATGAAGGGCCCAGTTACCTTATTACAAAGAATTCAAGATCTTATCATGATCGAGGGCTTGGTTACAATGAGCCAATACAACATCAAAAATCTAAGCAATCTTGTCATACACATATGCATAGCCATCAAAATAGTTACAAACCGACACAAAATTATGCATATGTGCATGATCCAAAGCATAATTGCATTACTTGTCACTATTGTTGTAGATTAGGACATATTTCTTATAATTGTGCTTTAAAAAGGAATACTAACTTCGTTTGGATAAAGAAGAATACAAGTGCACGAACAATACCTACTTGGATACATACTAATCTTAATGTAGTTACATCAATGCACTTCACCTAAAGATCGGTAGCACATTGATAGTGGATGCTTAAAGCTCATGACGGATGAAAACAACACTTTTGCATCACTATCAAGAAAAGAAAAGGAAAGATCATATTTTTCTAAACAGTAAAACAATTTGAGTTTAATTCTTTGTCTAGTAAGCAAATTTAAACTCACTCTTTCCCAACTTGCTGATATCTCTACTAAGCCTTTAGATGAAAAACGATTTTATTTTTTAAAGGGAGAATTGAATGTTATTGATATTTCTGCTTAAACTTGGTTTTTCGATCGACTGGCATGCTCTCGATCTTCGTTTTGTTTTCTGCGAGTTTTTCAAAAATTGGACTTCAGTATTTGCGGTCGACCGGTTTGCTCTCTGTCTTTCGTTTTTCATCAGATTTGTGTTTTACAGGGTGCGCGGTCGACCTGTTAGCTCTCGGGTTGGTTCTTTGTTTTTTTGCGGTCGACCGGCTTCGTCTCTGGTTGCTTTTTTAATAGTTGTCATATGCTATGAGTTTGGTTTCTTGAAATTTATTTTTTCTTTTTCTTTTTGCCACGTGTTTGTATTGGGAAAATCTCAAATCTATGATATCATGAAGAGCTCTCACTGTATATACCAAAGAGTCTCGCGATCAACGGTATCATGTAAGAAGATTTTCTTTCAGTTCTTTACAAAATATTCTATTTCCCAATTTAATCTCATGTTTTGTTTACAGTATAGTACATTATTTTACAATGGATTTCGGGCGAGTATGTTATACATTTACCTTATGCTATTTTTGCCCCCTCTTAGTGTGTTCCCAAAAGGAGGAGAATTTTTATGAATATTTTTAACTAAAAATTACTGTCTCTCACTATATATCGTATATGAAACTCTGTATAACAGCAAGTATTGAATTAAGAGAGAGTATTTACAAATCTCTCTTAAATGCTCTTTATCTATGAAAATCTGTATTACAGGAAGTATTGAATTAAGGGGGAGAAATTTTTTATGTTTTATTGTTTATTTTTATTTTCAACATTCAAAGACAGGTTTTGTTCACACCAAAAGTGGGAGATTGTTGACTCTTAGTTTCGTGTGCACAAAACATGTCTATAAATACTAATAAGTTTAAGTTGAGTTGTTCAGATTTTCATGATCAAATAATATCAATAAGAGATTCAAGAGAGAGTCAAGAATATGCAAAGAAGAAAAGTAATAAAGAAAGATTGCAAAATCAAGTAAAAGAAGAAGATATTCAAAAAGAGCACATAATTGATTAGTGCCCAAGAAAGCTATCAAGACCAGTTGTTGTCATTCCATATTTGTGAGAATTTATCTGTATTTGATTGATTGATGATTGATTAGTATATGGTAAAAATATAAAGTGGATTCGTTATGAACAGCACGATTGCGGACGACCGCAATTTATGTCGGTCGACCGCACCACAGTCAACTGCACATTATAGCTATATAATGAAACAGTCGACCATTCATCTTTCAAATTTTCGTTTAAAGATGAACGATCGACTGTCCCTTAATTGCAGTCAACCATAACTTGCGTTGTTCACTTTTTGGGAATGTACCGTTTCTATTTTTGATAGATACACTTCGTAGTCTATACATTTGGATGAACCCACTGTGTATTCTTCACCTATTACTTTGAGAAAAATCTTCTGAAATAATCAATTCAACAATCAATCCCAGTGTGTGTGATAATTATTTGTTCTCTTCAGTCAGGATCATTAAAGATCTTGAGTTTTTTTTTCTTTCACTTCGGTGAGATTAACGGGACTTGTGTTAGAAGTTCTGTGGGTGTAATAGGTCTCTCGGCCTGAATCCGAGAATCACTGTATAAGGTTTTGAGTATAGTGGAATGCTTGTGGTAGAGAATTGCTACAAGTAGGTGGTATGGACGTAGACCTGGGGGTCGAACCACGTTATATCGCTGCGTCACTTGTGCTTACTGTGTTTGCATTTCTTACCTCTTCTCTTTTACTTTGCAATCTAGTTTTAATTTTTTTTCAATTTTTTAATTCCGCACAATCACCCTATTCATCACCCCCCCTAGGGTGATTTACAGAAGGCAAAAATATAGCAAAGTTGTAAACATAATTTATTTAATTTTTGGATTTTTTTGAATTCTTTTCAAGTTTTTTCCTTTTAAAAATATTTTTAAATGGTGGGACCCACAGTGAAACCAAACATGATGTTTCGTGCCACTGTGTGCCCACTTAATTAAGTTATTAGTTAACTAAACTTAATTAATTAACTAATTATTTAACTAAAAATCTAACTTAAATACTATTTAAATTAATTAACTAACTAATTAAGGGCATAAGATTTTAGTTTAATTTAAAAAATTGGGATTTCATCACACGAAACATCATGTTTTGTCCGATCCCAAAAAAATATTATAAAATATTTGGGATGAAACATCATGTTTCGTCCGATCCTTTAAAAATATTATAAAATATTACAAACGAAACATGATGTTTCGTCCTTTATATTATGGATATTGCTATATCGATTTTCAAATATACCATTCTACTATTTCAAAAAAGGTAAAATATGCATAAATGTCACACGACCGTAGTTCGATTTGGATGGAAATATGCATAATATGCATAAGTGCATGACGACTGTAGATGCTCTAACAAATAAAATTTGCAAGATATTTAACTAGATGCATTTCTTTTTCTCTTTCTTAAATATTCTCTTTCCCAGCTGGTATATACAAGGCTAGCTCTCCCGTACGTTGTGGTCATTAATAGGAAGAGGTTCTCTAGCTATGAAGGAAAATATGTTAGTCTTCAAATTGCCCACCTTCTTTTCAACCATAGAAACATCAACCCTATATATTCTTGATATGAGTTTGATGATGTAACTCCCTGTTCCAGTTGTACGTATTTTATTACGTAAATTTTTGTACTTCAATTTTCAGATCAGATTTATTTTTCTCTTTGGACTCTTTATCTAAAGCCAGAATATTTTTCTGATCAATTCTATAATAATGTGATTTTTCGACCAGAGTTTAAATACAAATTTTAAACCCTGATTAATCCTAATCCTAATCATAACCCGCTCCCGCTAATCACTCACTCAAAGCCAAACCACCCTGCCTAATTCTACGCCTAACTCTCTCATTTTTCTCCTACTCTACTCTGCCTCCGCCACCCTACTACTCATAATCCTCTCTAATCCGTCAACCCCCGCTTCTGTCTTCTTTTACATTTTTCCACAGCCAACCACATTTTTCTACACCCCCATCTCTTTCTTCCCTTATTTTATACACACACCATGCATGCATGCACACTCATTATATATTATATATATATATATATATATATATATATAATGTACACATTCATACACACTTGCACACACCATGCACATTTTGTCTCTTTCCTTTCTTTATATTCATATACACACATACACATACAGCACACTCCTATCCCTTTCTTTCTATATATATACACACACACATATCACATCTCACCCTAATCTCTACATCTCCTTCTTCTCTTCCTCTACCTTCTTCACACCTGAGAGCCCAAGACAACACCCGAGCTCTACTTTACCTTCCACCTTCGAGCCAACGACTCCGCTTCTACGGTCCCGTGAACCCCGAAAAACAACCCGACACAGCGCCATCTCCTCGTTGTTGTTGTCGCTCATCACCGTCGCTCACCGTTGCTCGCTCGCTGCCGTCTTGCCGCCATTCTTACCACCGTTGTGCCGCCATTCGTTGCCGGCGTCGCTTCTTCTATCCGTGGTTAACACAACCACCGAAATCATCATGTTATAAGGCAAGTACCTTGTACACTCTTTTTGTTCTCGTACAAGCATTTTCCTTGGACTCGTGGCAAGTAGTCTAGTTATTATCATATTTTATTGTCAAATTCCGTTCTAGTCACTTGCTCCATGCTATATCAATTCAAGAGTGAATCGTTAATACATTTCAAATCATGTTATCGAATATTGAATATTCAATCTTACTATCTCTGAATTTTTTGACCTTGCACTAAGAATTCAACCATGTTCCCGATACTGGATTGAAGATTTTCTACGTGAAAATCGTAGCCCATCGAGTCCCGAATCAAGAACATCTTACGGTTTCTCAATCGGATGTATAGATTGTGAGATATCGCAATTTTAGTACTGTCATATCGTAAATTTCTGAACCTACACGGGATCACTAACCGGTGTCTTGTACTGAAAATTTGACAATATTCCCGACACTGAATCAAAAAACTTTCTACGTGAAAATTGTAGCCCTTCGAGTCTAGATATCCGGAACATCCTATAGTTTTTTAATCCGATGTATAGATTTTGAGATATTGCAATTTTAGTACTATGACTCTGAATTTCCAGAATGCGCGCAAAACATCGAAACCAGCGGAGAATAAATTTGTACGCATAGCTACTGTCTCTAGAATGTATCGTGTGAATATGCGTTGGAACCGGAAGAGAGTCTACTTTTTAGAATTTCTGACGGAATCAAATTTGCTTTTCTGTAACAACGGAAAAGTTAATTTGAATGCAGATAAGTCAAGTTGTCTAAAAATTCATCTATACATTTTTGCAAATAAACCTATTATTTTTCATATTTAATGAACTGGGTGTATTATTGTTCTTGTAATAATAACTTGCATAGATATAATAGGTTGATAGCATGCATTTTATATCAGTTGATAATTTATAGTAACTACTCTCGAAACATGTACTCGTTTTACGTCTCATATCCATGATTACTACCCTTGATATTTTTCTTGATTAAACTGTCTTGATTACATCATTCCACTAGTCGTACCAACTGCATGTTCATAATTAATTATAAAAGAATAACAAGCCGGGGTTATAAGGGTATGGATTAGTAATGGACAATATAGGGGAGTATACTCGGAAGGGGGACCGTGTTTCCCGAAATAGTGATTCTTGATTCTTGATTCTTGATTACACAATTCTTGATTACATAATTCTCGATTACATGATTCATGATTACATATCTTGCAACTATCACTGGAAGACCCGAGTACATAATTCTATAGAATTCACTACTTAAGTCTAAACGTCACATAATTGATATGCACTGAACTTGTGGTATGGGACATAGGATTGCGTGCATTAGGTAAGTTAATAAAACGGATAAACTCAAGATTTCCACTATGCATGATTCTTGATTACATGACTCTTGATTCTTGATCACATAATTCTTGATTATATGATTCTTCATTACATGACTCTCGATTCGCGATTACATGACTCTTCATTACATGACTCTCAATTCTTGATTACATGATTATTGATTAACTGCGATTTGGTTATCAATTGATTATACTTTGAAGTCTTGATTACACTAGTTTACGGTTATTAGTTACATGATCATATTGTCCCAGTTCCTTGCTTACTTCCATATTGTATTTGTACTTCTACTTCTTGTTTCTTCCATATTATATCTTGTTATATTACTTTCTACTGCTTGTTGCTACTTGCTGTCCGAAACTTGCTCTAACGGGTACCTTTTCTATTTTTCTTTGAGTTGATAATTATACAGGTACTGATGGACCCGCAGAACAGACTTTCTAAACAATCGTTGCTGCTTTCTTACTACTTTATGTTGTTTTTCTTTCAGTCGCTATCTTATCTAGTTGTTATAGCGAACTGCTTATCGTACTGTTTTAATTCTGGCACCTTGTATTCCCGGGCATCTTGACCCGATGTTGATGTAATATCCAGATTATGGTTATTCTATTTTCAGCTCATGTGATCATTATATTTGTCTGCTTGAATGTATTATAAATATCTTGTTGAGCTTATAATTGTACAGCTTATGGATGATGTATATCATTCGCTGGGCCTCAGTTGCGTGCCTGTATTTCTGTATAGTGGAAAGCGGGGCGTGACAGATGACCTGGCCCCTCCTGGGCCATCAAATCCCCTCAAATCCCACTCTTTCCTGATCATCAGGTCAACAGAAGTCCAACAGGCTCCTACCGCCTCAGGCCCACAGGCAAACGTGTCCGACCCGGCCCGTTAAGGTCCTAGACCCGTTTACCCCTGCCTAAAGATACCAGACCCCCTCATTACTTCACAAGGTAATAAACTTTTCCCCACCTAAACCCTAGCTACTGTTGCTTTCTCAATGACTGACTAGATCGTCGGAGGGCCTGTTGCCAGGACTTCTCCCGGTGTTTCTAGGAAGTGTGCAGGTACAAATGACCGAGCCAAGCATCAAAGATACGAGCTGAGCTACTGGATCCGAGCCGAGCACCCGGCTTCTTGTTGGATCCTGTATGCAAGGCAAATAACACTAGAGGGGGGGAATAGTGTTGTATAAAAATTAAACAGCAAATTAAAATTTTTCGCACTGTTAAGTCGACTGGATAAAGAAGGCTATCGACTGAAGCGTCAGATAAGAAGAGTAATTTAACTGAAGATTAACAAGTCTGTTAAGTCGACTTAGGGAGAAATGCAGTAGCCTGACCAGACTCGATTTACAATAAACTCAGAGAAAGTAAAAATGCAAGTTTAGAGAATACAACCATAGAGAATCAACTCTGCAAACACCATGATGTATCCTGATCGGTCCTCCCGACCTACATCCACTCCCCAAGCAACCCACTTAATATTTTTCACTATTCTTGAAAAAATACAAGAATACTCTACTGCCTTTGACAATAACTATGTCAAATCCGTAAACCTCTCTCACCACTAGAGAGAGCAAAAACCTGTTGATTCTTGGTTTTGATGACTACAACACAATACAAAGTTGTTCTACCACATATCTCTTGCAGAGTGTATCAAATTCAATACCATGGTGAAATACACAAAGGCAATACAATCTGATGAATCTTTTAAGAATAATTGATCAAGCTTCAAGACATCAAGACAAAGGCTAAAGCTCAAGACAAAGACTCAAGTTCAAGGTAATATTCAAAGTGCTTCAAATGTTTAAACAAAGTGTCATGTAATATTGTAATTTAAATTCTTTGAGTCTTAGAAACTTGTAATAGCCTTGTTATACACACACTCACACATACTTTAAATAACCTGAGTGTTTTACAAAATCAAAATGTTAAAACAAGCTTGAATAATTTCAGCTGTATGAGTACCAGTCGACTGATCCTTGAAACCAGTCGACTGTCATAGTACGAAACTGCCTGAACTCATACAAGCTCTAGCCAGTCGACAAATTATGGCAACCCAGCGACTGTTCAAGCCGTTTCGACAGCTTTCTGAATTTAAAACTTGTTTTTTAAATTCAAATCTTTTATATCCATTTTATTACGGTTTATGGAACTGTTTTACAATGTTCCTTGATTCTTACTCTATAAATAGAGTATAAGAATCATTTGGAAAAGGTTCCAAGCATTCTTTAACTTTCAAGTATTTTGTTTTCAATAAGAACAAGTGTTTCAAAAGCATACAAACTCTTTAAGACTTGGTTATCTGAATTTTAGTCTAATATAACATTGATTTCGTTTTAAACTGAATTTAGAATTTGACCTAATAGCCACTATATAAAGCACTATCACATACAAGGCTATAGGTTGTTGTAAACTCAATTTTTGTTGTTGTTTTTACTCTCGAGTTGTGAGAGTGGTCCTCTCGGTTGGAGTAGGACTCTTGGTTTTAGAGTCGGTTTCACTCTAGGGTGTAGAGTGGGTTTGCTCTCTCTAGTGAGAGAGGTCTACGGATTAGACATTGTTGTTGTCAAAGGCCGTAGAGTATTCTTGTACTTTTTCAAGAATAGTGGAAAATCTCAAGTCGGTTTTTTGGGGACTGGATGTAGGTCGGGAGGACCGAACCAGGATACATCGTTGTATTTGACTTTGATTGACTCTCTGTGGTTGTATTCTCTCAACTTGCAATTTCAATTTCTCTGAGTTTTATTTAAAAAACTTGTCTAGTAAGTTGACTAGTTTTCCGCTATAAGTCGACTGATTAGACTTATAACTCTTCCATAAAATACTCTTCTTATCTGACGCAATAGTCGACTGTATATCTATTTTCAGTCCACTTAACTGTACGAAAAGTTCAAGTTTTTAATTAATTTTTAAACAACACTATTCACATCCCCTCTAGTGTTATTTCTCTTGCCTATAGGATCCAACACTTGGTATCAGAGCCTAGTTGAGTGCAATGGCATCTACTTCAAAAACAAGCCAATACCATGAAGGCCAATCCACACAAAGGTCACCCCTATTCGATGGAACAAACTATAACTATTGGAAGTGTAGAATGAAGATCTACCTTCAGTCCATCAACTATGAGATTTGGAACATGACTGAGATAGAATTCACCGCTCCTACAATTCCCTATGCACAATGGAATGATGACATGAAGAGCAACACAATGAACAATGCAAAGGCAATGAATGCATTACTTAATGCACTTACCAAAGAGGAGTTCAATCGTGTGTCAAATGCAACAACGACTCATCAAATTTGGCACACTCGAGGTAACTCATGAAGGTACTAATAAGGTTATAGAATCTAAGATATCTGTTCTTGTTCACATATTCGAGATGTTCCGTATGAAGGAGAACGAGAATGTGTCGGACATGATAATACGGTTCACGGACATTACAAACTCTCTTGTGGCTCTTGGAAAGACGTACTCGCAAGCGGAAATGGTAAGGAAAGTTCTTCATGCCCTAACCCCCGAATGGGAGAAGAAGACCACCATCATAGAAGAAGCCAACGATTTAACACAACTCTCTCTCGAGAATCTTGTGGAAAATCTTATGGCATACGAAGTACAACTTGAAGAACGCAAGAAGGATCTAGAACCTTAACAAGCAAAAAAGAAGACACTCGCTTTCAAGGCCATGTCGGATTCCGAAGATGAAGAAGAAGATGAAAAAGAAATAGCCATGTTTCCTAGAAAGTTCAAGAAATTTTTACGAAAAAGTAAATTTAATTCCAAGTTTAAAGATACTAATGAACTTCCTACTTGCTTCAAGTGTAACAAGACAGGTCATAAGAAGAAGGATTGCCCATTAGAAAATGCGAAATCAAAAGGAAAGGCTCTCAACTTCAAGAAGGACAAGTACACAAAGACAAGTATATGAAGAACAAGAAAGCATATCAAGTAACTTGGGATGATAGCAATTCTTCATCGAAAAAAGAGAATGAGGAGTCAAACGAAGTAGCGAACGTATGTTTCATGGCTACACAAAACGATGTAAGTGAAAACTTTGATTCAAATGACTTATTAGATGCTTTCAATGAAGTTTTTCAAGAACTTAAGATGGAGAAAATTAGAGTTAAAATTTTAGAGAAAGTCAATCAAACACTTTCTCAAGAAAATCTTGACTTAAATGTTGAAGTCAGAAATTTAAATTCTTAACTTTCATATTTGGATGTAGATCTTGTATCTCTTAAAAAAAAATGAAGAGATATCCAAGAATGTATCTAAATTTAACAAAGAAAATGAGAATTTAAATGAAGTTCTCCAAAATCAAGTTCAATCTAATAAAAGATTTGGACTTGGTTTCAAAAAACTCTTGAAAAACATCATTCTTCTAAGAATACTAGTAGTAATAAGGTTGATTCTATTTCCAGTGTGAAGAACAAATTATATGAGTTTTTTGAGAAACCAAAAACTATTGTTTTTCATGAAAATAGTAATTCTGTAGTTCAGACTTGTCGACTGAACCCTAATGTCAGTCGTCTATCTAGAGATTTGGAGTCTTTTTCAAAAAGACGAAAACCTCAGATAATTTGACCTATTTCACATCCCAATCGACTGACTTCTCATAATAGTCGACTAAAAGGTACAATAAAGTTGACTGGACAGACTAAAAACATTTGGGTTCTAGTCAACCTAAGTCTAAACGATAGAATTACTTATATAAATTCTTATGTTCTTAATGTATGTAATTTTATAAATTATATTTCTGCTTTTGGTGGTAAATCAAACTTACTTTGTGTTTGGTTTCCCAAAAACTAATCCCTTTCGGACCTAATGAAAAGGGTACCATATTCACAATGCTTATTTTATAGGTACCTAAAAGAGAACGTTGGATACTTGACAGCAGATGCTCCAAGCATATGACTGGTCATGCTAATCTTCTTTCTTCCTTACAAGAGATAGATGGAGGAACAGTCACATTCGGTGACAATAACAAAGAAAATGTTATTGGAATAGGAATGGTCGGTAAGAACACTACCCCTACTATAGAAAGTTAGTGGATTAAAGTATAATCTGTTAAGTATTAGCCAACTTTGTAATAAGGGATATAAAATTATTTTTGAAAAAGATGCATGTTTAATATATGATTCATCTATGCAAATTTTTATTTTTCAAGATTTTAGGAAAAACAATATTTATGAGTTATGCTTTAAAAAAAATGAATTTTCTTATGATTTTTTCTTAGTAGCTTCTAACAATGATTCTTGGCTTCGGCATAAGAGATTTGGCCATGTAAATATGAAAAATATTGCTAAATTATCTAAATACAACCTAGTTAAAGGACTGTCAAGACTATCTTTTAAGAAAGATAAGTTATGTGATGCATGTCAACTAGGAAAACAAGTCAAATCTACTTTTAAGACAAAAGAAATAATTTCCACTAGTAGGCCTCTCGAATTAATCCATATGGATTTATTTGGTCCTACAAGAGTCGATTCTTTAAATAAAAGTAGATATGTATTTGTTTTAGTAGATAATTTTTCAAGATTTACATGGATTTCTTTTTAAAACATAAATATGATGCCTTTGAAAAATTTGCAAATTTCTACAAACGAATTCAAAATAAAAAATCTTTAACCATAGTAACTATTAGAAGTGATCATGGTGGAGAATTTGAGAATGAAATGTTTTCAAAATATTGCAACAAGAATGGTATAACACATTTAATTGCATTTCCTAGAGATTCACCACAAAATGGAGTGGTCGAAAGAAAGAATAGGACATTGCAAAAGTGTGCACGTACTATGCTTGTTGAAAGCAATTTGCCTAAGTACTTCTGGGCTGAAGCTGTTTCTATAGCAAGTTATGTTTTAAATAGAATATTGATTAGGCCTAAGCTTAAGAAAACTTGTTATGAACTATTCTATGAAAGAATTCCTAAAGTATCATATTTTAAAGTATTTGGATGTAAGTGTTTCATATTAAACACTAAAGATAATTTAGATAAATTTGATGCTAGATCTAATGAATATATTTTCATTGGATACTCAAATAGGAGTAAGGCATATAAAATTTTCAATAAGTCAATTTTGACTATTGAAGAATCTATGCATGTTTCATTTGATGAATCCTTTCCTTCATCTACTGTTATTAAAGATGATGAAATTGAATCATCACCTTTAAATAACGTTATTAAATCACTAGAGCAAACTACCCTAGACAAGTCGACTGATAAGGATCTCAAGTCGACTGATGTGACTCAGTTGGCTGATGGACTTGTTAAGTCGACTGATCCTGTTGTGATGATTCAAACTTTACCAAAAACGTTTGTTGAAGTTAGAGATCATCCTCATGACTTAATAATTGGTGACATTTCACGTGGTATTCAAACAAGATCTCAAGTTAACATGATTTCTCATACGACTTTCTTGTCAGATTTTTAATCGAAGAATATACAAGAAGCTTGTAAGAATGAATATTGGATGAATGCCATGCAAGATGAACTTAACCAATTTATAAGAAATGATGTATGGAATCTAGTTCCACGACCTCCTGATCATACTATAATTGGTACCAAATGGGTATTTAAGAATAAGTTAGATGAATCAGGACAAGTCGTTAGGAACAAGGCAAGATTAGTTGCTCAAGGATATACTAAAGAAGGAATCAATTTTGATGAAACATATGCTTCTGTTGTTAGACTAGAATCAATTAGGATCTTATTATCTTTTGCGTATTTTATAAATTTTACACTTTTTCAAATGGATGTTAAAAGTGCTTTCTTGAATGGATTTATTAAGGAAGATGTTTATGTTAAGCAACCACCCAGTTTCGAACATGAACAATTCCTAAACCACGTTTTTAAATTGAAAATGGCTTTATATGGTCTTAAACAAGCACCTCGTGCTTGGTATGATCGGTTAAAACTTTTCTCTTAGTAACTGGTTTTGAGATAGGTGAAGTAGATACTACCATGTTTATTAGGAAAATAGAGACAGATATTCTAATCATACAAATATATGTAGATGACATAATTTTTGGATCTACTAATAGTAATCTCTGTCAAGAGTTTGCTAATACCATGAAAAATAAGTTTGAGATGAGTCACATGGGTGAACTCAATTATTTCCTTGGACTACAAATAAAGCAGTCACAAAATGGCATATTTATTAATCAAAGAAAATATGCTAAGAAATTACTCAAACGGTTTGACATGGATAGCACTAGTAGTAAGACCACACCTATAGCTACTACTACTACACTTGACAAAGTTGATTTAGGTAAGAGTATCGATAAAAAACTCTATCGAGGTATGATTGGCTCACTCTTATATATAACTGCTAGTAGACCAGATATTATGTTTAGTGTATATTTATGTGCTAGATATTAGTTGAATCCCAAAGAATCTCACTTAAAAGCTGTGAAGCATATTTTAAGATACATTAAAGGCATGTCTGAATATGGTTTGTTTTATCCACGCACTAAAAATTTTCAACTTTTGTCGTATAGTGATGCTGATTTTGCTGGTAGTAAAATTGATCGTAAAAGTACTAGTGGAACTTGTCACTTTTTGGGACATTCACTAGTATCTTGGTGTAGTAAAAAGCAAAATTCGGTATCCCTATCTACTACAAAAGCTGAATATATTGCTGCAAGTTTGGCTTGTGCCCAAATTTTGTGGATGAAACAAACTTTATTAGATTATGGTATTTCATTTTCAAAACCTGCTATAATGTGTGATAATAACAGTGCTATTAATTTATCTAAAAATCCGATTCAACACTCACATACAAAACATATTGAGATTCAACATCATTTTCTACGTGATCATGCTTTAAAGGGAGATATAACTTTGGATTTTATTTCTACTGATAAACAAGTAGCAGATATATTTACCAAACCACTTAAGAAAGAGACTTTTATCAACTTTAGAAGAGAACTAGGAATTTGTTGTTTTCATGACATTTCTTTAAAATGTATTTTGTTTAAGTCGACTTAAACGTCTTTTTCAGTCGACTTATAAAGTATTTTTGTTGTCCATATTTGGGCTGAATTTTGTGTTCTGGATAGTCGACTGTTTCAGTAACCAGTCGACTGACAGAAGTTTTACTTGATGTTTCGTTTGGTTTAATTTTCTCTCGACTAAGTCGACTGATATCAAAACCAGTCGACTATCGCGACATTGAATAAACTTGATGTATTTTTTTATTTTCAACTATTTTTTATGTTTGTTATTTTTCTATCTTCTATTTGTAATCTGATACAATGTACTTGATTTCTTATGTATAACTGTGTTATGGTTATGCAATGTTGATTTTGTTCTTTATGATGTCTCCTTCCTCCTTATACTTTTTGTTGATGACAAAGGGGGAGAAAAATATGGTTTTTGTGGTTTATATGGTTTTTTTGTGCATGGTGTATGTTTTATATATATTGTTATTTTTTTCACAATTGTGTGCATATTGTACATTATTTAAGGGAAGCTTATTTCACATTTATATATCTTTCAATTATGTGTGACATCTTGCTATATATATTGTTATTATTATAAGTTATTGTATTGTCATTATCAAAAAGGGGGAGAATGTTGACTCTTGGTTTTGATGACTATAACACAATACAAAGTTGTTCTACCACATATCTCTTGCAGAGTGTATCAATGTCAATACCATGGTGAAATACACAAAGGCAACACAATCTGATGAAGCTTTCAAGAGTAATTGATCAAGCTTCAAGACATCAAGACAAAGGCTCATGCTCAAGACAAAGACTTAAGTTCAAGACAAGATTTAAAGTGCTTCAAATGTTTAAACAAAGTATCTTGTAATATTGTATTGTTAATTTTTGAGTCTTAGAAACTTGTAATAGCCTTGTCACACACACACACTCACACATACTTTAAATAATTTGAGTATTTTAAAAAATCAAAATGTCAAAACAAGCTTGAATAAGTTCAGCTGTATGAGTACCAGTCGACCGTTCCTTAGAACCAGTCGACTTTCATAGTACGAAACTGCCTGAACTCATACAAGCTCTGGCCAGTCGACTCATTATGGCATCCCAGTCAACTATTCCAGCCGTTTCGACAGCTTTCTGAATTTAAAATTTGTTTTTCAAACTCAAATCTTTTATATCCGTTTTATTATGGTTTATGGAACTATTTTACAACGTTCCTTGATTCTTACTCTATAAATAGAGTATAGGAATCATTTGGAAAAGGTTCCAAGCATTCTTTAACTTTCAAGTCTTTTGTTTTCAATAACAACAAGTGTTTCAAAAGCATACAAACTTTCTAAGACTTGGTTCTCTGAATTTCAGTCTAATATAACATTGATTTAGTTTTCGACTGAATTCAGAAGTTGACATAATAACCACTATATAAAGTACTATCACATACAAGGCTATAGGTTGTTGTAAACTCAATTTTTGTTGTTGTTTTTACTCTCAGATTGTGAGAGTGGTCCTCTCGGTTGGAAAGTAGGACTCTTGGTTTTAGAGTCGATTTTACTTTAGGGTGTAGAGTGGGTTTGCTCTCTCTAGTGGTGAGAAAGGTCTACGGATTTGACATTGTTGTTGTCAAAAGCCATAAAGTATTCTTGTACTTTTTCAAGAATGGTGGAAAACCTCAAGTGGGTTGCTTAGAGACTGGATGTAGGTCGGGAGGACCGAACCAGGACACATCGTTGTGTTTGGCTGTGATTGACTCTTTGTGGTTGTATTCTCTCAACTTGCAATTTCAATTTCTCTGAGTTTTATTTCAAAGACTTGTCTAGTAAGTCAATTGGTTTTCCGCTATAAGTTGACTAATCAGACTTGTAACTCTTCAGTAAAATACTATTCTTATCGGACGCAACAGTCGACTGTATATCTATTTTTAGTCGACTTAACAGTACGAAAAGTTCAAGTTTTTAATTAATTTTTAAACAACACTATTCACCCCCCCCCCCCCCCCCCCCCCCTCCTAGTATTATTTGTCTTGCCACAGGATTCAACAAAACCCACTCTACAACCTAGAGTGAAACCGACTCTAAACCAAGAGTCATACTCTCCAACCGAAAGGACCACTCTCACAACCCGATAGTTAAACAACAACAAAAATGAGATTACAACAACCTAAAGCTTTGTATTTGATAGTACTTTTTGTATAGTGGCTATAGATCGACTTCTAACTTCAGTCTAGAACAAATTCAATGTTATACAACACTGAAATCAGAGAATCAAGTCTTAAAGAAAGTATGTGCTTTGTAAACTTGTTCTCCTTTTTTTTTCAAAAGCAAAAAGACTTGAATGAAAAAGTTGAGGAACCTTTTCCATATGAATTCTATACTCTATTTATAGAGTAAGAATCACTGGACTTTGAGAATCCGTTCCACAAACTGCCATAAAACGGCTATAAGAGTTTGAATTTGAAAAACAAGTTTTAAATTCAGAAAACTTTCAAAAACTACTTGAACATTCGACTGGGTTGCCATATGAGTCGACTGGTCAGAGCTTGAGTGAGTTCAGTCAGTTTCGTACTCTAATAGTCGACTGCTTCCAAGAGTAAGTCGACTGGTACTCAATCAGCTGAACTTATACTTATTTTGACATTTTGATTTTGTAAAACATTTTCTTTATTTAGGGAATGTGTGAGTGTGTGTGTGACAAGGCTTTTACATGATTCTAAGACTCACAAATATTACAAACAAAATTACAAGATATTTGTTCAACGTAGCTAATCACTTGAAGCACTTGAAAGTCTTTGTCTTGAAACTTGAAAGCTCTTCAAGGCACTTAGTCTATATTGAGTCTTGTGGCTTGATCTTGTCTTTGTGGCTTTGCCTTGCATGCTTCATCATTGTATTTGGCCTTGAATGCTTTACACACTGCAAAAGATATGTAGGATGGAACAATTGTGTATTGTGTTGTAGCCATCAAAATCAAGAATCTACATTCTCCCCCTTTTTGATGATGACAACACAATAACTTTAAATAATATAGACATTAAATTTGCATATCATGATACTCACACAAAAATGAAAAAATGTACAATTGTTACAATCTTACAAGCTCCCCCTGAATAAAATACAATATGCACAAAAATTTTGAAACAACATATCATGTACAAAAAAAATTTTGATTACAAATAAAATTTTGAAACAACATATCATGTACAAAATCAGAATTTCTCCCCCTTTGTCATCAACAAAAAATAAGGAGTAAAGACAAACCATAGATGAAAAACCAACATATCATTAACATATGGAAGTGTATACATAATCAGATACAGAGATTGTTCATATGACAAAATGAGAGAACATCAATGAAAGCATAAAACATAACTCAAAATTACAACAACAAAAAAAAACTGAAAAATACATTAGTCGTCTTCGTCTTCTTCATCATCACTGTTGGAGGCAGGGTTAGGATGTGGAAATTGCCTAACAAACATTTGAGTGAGGTTAGCAATGATAGCCTCAAGAGATTCCTGCCGAATTAAGATGAGATCTGTAAGATCCATGAGATAATTGACAGAAGTGTAAAGACTCTCAGGATCAAAAAAACTAGCTTTAGGACGAGAAGATGAACTAGAAGCAGACGACCGATGAGGAACAGAAGTATCTAGAGGAATAGGAGGTGCATTTCTTTAAGGAGATCGAGGGGGTGAGTGAAGAATTTTCTTACGTGCTAGACTTGCACGATCAAAAGATTCATAACAAGTAACAACACTCGAGTCAAAATCAAGATCAATTTGATAGTAGTTAAAGACATGGGTAAGTAATGCACCAAAAGGAAGAAAAGAGGAATGAGCCTTATGGAGACGATTAAAAATTACCCCACTCTAATTGACTTGGATGTTGCCAAAGATTGCATACACCGCTTGTTGCAATTCCAACGAAAATTGGTCGTAGCTACACGTTTTTTGGATAATGTTGTATGACAATATTCGTGCAACGAGCATAGCAAACGGAGTAATCTATTTATTGGTCATTGGAAGACCACGATTTGGCAAAAAGATTTTAGACAAGATAGATTGATCATCCAACTCAATTTTCCCTAAATCTAACCCTCCATTAGAGATATTCAAAATACTCCCTAATTTTTCAGTAGTTAATTTCATTCGAGCATTTTTCACCGTTGTAGTGACAAATATTTCATTACCATCCTCAGATGTTGCAAATTTTATATTTGTATAAAATAAATATATGAGTTGGGGATAGTAATAGGGTTGATTTACTAAGGATAGAAGTTCAAATAAACCACATTGTTCAAATAATGGGGCAATTGGAAATCTATCTAAATCGGGAAAATTAACAAAACGACCCGGAAAGATCAGGATTTGAAAAATGATAAAATACTTCTCAACAAGAGAAGGGTGCCTTAAGTACTGAAGATAATTATGAGAAGGTTGTTCTTCTTCAACTTTTGAACCCCTGGATCTTTTGAGTTTAGGCATGTTCAGAATCTAGAAAAACCTTTGAAAAACAAAGAGAGAAGATTTAGAGATGATTACTCATAACTAAAGATCAAGAAACACAAGAACTCAAAAGACTCGAACTGGACAAGCAATGAACAGTTTTGGGCGGAGAAACCAACTCCAATGGCGGAACCGCAGAGATCAAGAAAGCTTCAAGAGAACAGTGAAAGAGCAGCCGATTTAGCTTGGGGATAAAGGGTAAAAAGTGAAAGGGGAAAGAAGAGTTTGGGGTTTTTTACTTGAAGGGAATGGCTCTGATTGAATGTGGGTTTGAATGGAAGGTCGAGATCAAATAGTGGGTAAAAGAGAGAGAGAGAGAGATAAATGCCTCATTATGTGACGATTTAGAATTAGAAAATCGAATTGATGTCGCGACAGTCGACTGGATTTAGATCAGTCGACTACGTCGAAAACAAATAAAACCAAACAAAAAATCAAGTAAAGCTACTGTCACTTGACTGTAGATTGGAGACAGTCGACTGGGCAGAAGACACAATTAAGTCAGAAATGCAGACCAAAAGAGAACTGTATAAGTCGATTGAAAACTAACGATAAGTCGACTTAGACATAAAATTTTTTAAGAAATGTCATGAAATGAGCAAATGCCTAGTTCTCTTCTAAAGTTGATAAAGGTATCTTCTTTAAGTAGTTTGGTAAATATATCTGCTACTTATTTATCAATTAAAATAAAATCTAATAGTATATCTCCCTTTAAAACATGATTACGTAGAAAATGATGTCGAATATCAATATGTTTTGTATGTGAATGTTGAACCAGATTTTTAGATAAATTAATAGCAATGGTATTATCACACATTATAGCGGGTCTTGAAAAAGAAATACCATAATCTAATAAAGTTTGTTTCATCCATAAAATTTGTGCACAAGCCAAACTTACAGCAATATATTCAGTTTCTGTAGTAGATAGGGATACCGAATTTTGCTTTTTACTGCACCAAGATACTAGTGAATGTCCCAAAAAGTGACAAGTTCCACTAGTACTTTTACGATCAGTTTTACGACCAGCAAAATCAACGTCACTATACGACAAGAGTTGAAAGTTATTGGGGCGTGGATAAAACAAACCATATTCAGACGTGCCTTTAATATATCTTAAAATACGTTTCACTACTTTTAAGTGAGATTCTTTTGGATTAAACTGATATCTAGCACACAAACATACACTAAACATAATATCTGGTCTACTAGTAGTTATATATAAGAGTGAGCCAATCATAACTCGATAGAGCTTTTGATCAACACTCTTACCTAATTCATCTTTGTCAAGTGTAGTAGTAGTATCCATAGGTGTGGTCTTACTACTAGTGTTATCCATGCCAAATCGTTTGAGTAATTCTTTAGCATATTTTCCTTGATTAATAAATTTGCCATTTTGAGACTGTTTTATTTGTAGTCCAAGGAAATAATTGAGTTCACCCATGTGACTCATCTCAAACTCATTTTTCATTGTATTAGAAAACTCTTGACATAGATTACTATTAGTATATCCAAAAATTATGTCATCTACATATATTTGTATGATTAAAATATCAGTCTTTATTTTCCTAATAAACAAGGTAGTATCTACTTTACCAATTTCAAAACCAGTTTCTAAGAGAAAAGTTTTTAAGCGATCATACCAAGCATGAGGTGCTTGCTTAAGACCATAGAAAGCCTTTTTCAATTTAAAAACGTGGTTTGGAAATTGTTCATGTTCGAAACCGGGTGGTTGCTTAATATAAACATCTTATTTAATAAATAATTTTAAAAAGCACTTTTAATATCCATTTGGAAGAATGTGAAATTCATAAAACACAAAAAAGATAATATAACTCTAATTGATTCTAGTCTAGAAACAGAAGCATATGTTTCATCAAAATCAGTTCCTTCTTCTTGATTACATCCTTGAGCAACTAATCTAGACTTGATCCTAACGACTTGGCTTGATTCATCTAACTTGTTTTTAAAAATCTATTTGGTACTAATTATAGTATGATCAGGAGGCCGTGGAACTAAATCTCATACATCATTTCTTATAAATTGGTTAAGTGCATCTTGCATGGCATTCATTCTCACATGCTTCTTGTATATTTTTGGGTTCAAAATCTGACAAGAAAGCAGTATGAGAAATCATATTAAAATGAGATCTTGTTTGAATATCATGTGAATTGTCACAAATGACTAAGTCATGAGGATGATCTCGAACTTCAACAAATAACTTTGGTAAAGTTTGAGTTATCACAACAGGATTAGTCAACTTAACAAATCCATCAGTCGACTTAGGAATCCTATCAGTCGACTTATCTAGGGTAGTTTGCTCTAGTGATTTAATAACATTATCTAGTGATGATGATTCAATTTCATCATCTTCAATAACATTAGATGAAGGTAAAAATTCATCAAATGAAACATGCATAGATTCTTCAATAGTCAAAGATGACTTATTGAAAATTTTGTATGCCTTACTCCTATTTGAGTATCTAATGAAGATACCTTCATTAGATCTAGCATCGAATTTATCTAGATTATCTTTTGTGTTTAATATGAAACACTTACAACCAAATACTTTAAAATACGATACTTTAGGAATTCGTTCATTAAATAATTCATAACAAGTTTTCTAAGCTTTGGCCAAATCAATATTCTGTTTAAAACATAGCATGCTATAGAAACAGCTTCAGCCCAGAAGTATTTAGGCAAATTGCTTTCAACAAGCATAGTACGTGCACATTCTTGCAATGTCCTATTCTTTGTTTCAACCACTCCATTTTGTGGTGAAGCTCTAGGAAATGCAAATGAATGTGTTATATCATTCTTGTTGCAATATTCTGAAAACATTTCATTCTCAAATTCTCCACCATGATCAATTCTAATAGTGACTATGGTTAGAGATTTTTGATTTTGAATTCGTTTACAAAATTTGCAAATTCTTCAAAGGCTTCATTTTTATGTTTTAAAAAGAATAACCATGTAAATCTTGAAAAATCATCTACTAAAACAAATACATATCTACTTTTATTTAAAGAAGCGACTCTAGTAGAACCAAATAAATTCATATGGATTAATTCGAGAGGCCTACTAGTAAAAATCATTTCTTTTGTTTTAAAAGTAGATTTTACTTGTTTTCCTAGTTGACATGCATCACACATGTTATCTTTCCTAAAAGATAATTTTGACAATCGTTTAACTAGGTTATTCTTAGATAATTAACAATGTTTTTAATATTTACATGTCCAAATCTCTTATGCCAAAGCCAACAGTCATTATTTGAAGCAACTAAACAAAAACCATTTGAAAACTCATTTGTTTTTAAACATAATTCATATATATTGTTTTTTCCTAAAACCATGAAAGATTACATTTTTCATGGATGAATCATAGATTAAGCATGCATCTTTTTCAAAGACTATTTTATAACCCTTATCAAAAAGTTGACTAATACTTAACAAATTATGCTTTAAACCACTAACTAGAAATACCTCTTCAATAGTAGGGGCAGTGTTCTTACCGACCATGCCTATCCCGATGACTTTTTCTTTATTATTGTCACCAAATGTAACACTTTCTCCATCTATCTCTTGTATGGAAGAAAGTAAGTTTGCATGACCAGTCATGTGCTTAGAGCATCCGCTGTCAAGTATTCATCTTTCTCTTTTAGGTACCTATAAAATATGAATTGTGAATATGGTACCCTTTTTATTGGGTCCGAAAGAGATTAGTGTTTGGGAAACCAAACCCAAAATGAGTTTGATTTACCACCAAAAGCAGGCATATAATTTACAGAATTACATACATTATGAACAAAAGAATTTATATAAGTAATCCTATCATTAAGAATCGGGTTGACTGAAACCCAAATATTTTTAGTCTGTCCAGTCGACTTTGTTGTACCCTTCAGCCGACTGTTCTGAGAAGTCAGTCGACTGGGAGGTAAAAAAAGTCGACCTATATAAGGTTTTCATCTTTTTGAATAAGACTCCAAACCTCGGGACAGACGACCGAATTTTGGGGTCAGTCGACTGGTCTGATATGGGAGATTACTATTTTCATGATTGAAAATAATTTTTGGTTTTTCAAAATAATCATATAACTTCTTTTTCATACTAGAAACAGAATCAATCTTATTACTACTAGTATTATTAGAAGAATGCTGTTTTTCAAGAGTTTTTTGAAAACCTGGTCCAAACTTTTTATTAGATTGAACTTGGTTTTGAAGAACTTCATTTAAATTCTTTTTTCCTTTGTTGAACTTAGATGCATTCTTAGATATCTCTTAATAAATTTTCTTTAGAGATATAAGATCTATATTCAAGTTAGAAAGACGAGAATTTAAAGACTTGACTTCAATATTTAAGTCAAGTTTTTCTTGAGAAAGCATTTGATTGACTTTCTCTAGATTTTTAACTCATATCTTCTCTTTTTTCAGTTCTTGAAAAACTTCATTAAATGCTTCTAATAAATCATTTGAGTCAAAATTGTCACCTACATCATTTTGAGTAGCCATGAAACACACGTTCACGACTTCGTTTGACTCTTCATTCTCTTCTTCCGATGATGAGTCGCTATCATCCCAAGTTTCTTGATAGTCCTTCCTGTTCTTCATATATTTGTTCTTGGTGTTCTTGTTCTTCTCGAAGTACTGATGAACACAATATTATTCACTTTTTAGAGCAATAATCTTAATATAATTAGATATTTAAAAGCTCTATATGTGGTATTTAACTCCTATTTTCTCTTTTCCATAGGAAACAGCTTATAACAGAAAAACGAAGCAGATTTAGGACTTCAAGGATAATGCACAGCAAACTGCAGAGGATCAGTCGACTGGTTCCCCAACACAGGCGACTGGACAAGAGAAGCTGATTTTCCACAACTCTCGACACAGTCGACTCACTCCCAAAAGACAGTCGACTGATTTGAACAAAGATGAAATCTTCAGGAGTCTCGACTCAGTCGACTAGTTTGAAGATAAGTCGACTGGTCTGCGGCGGAGTAAATAGATAAGATCTTCAAAGATACACCTGCATCTAATTTCAAATCTATTTGAATCAAGATTTTATGCAGCGAATCAAATCTAAAGACAGGATATTTCCAAGTGGACGTGGTGAACATATAAGGAAGGAAAGGAGAAAAAAGAAAGATATTAATCATCAAATCAAATAAAGAAGGATCTTCCTGAAAAAGTGGAAACCCTAATTCTCAGCCGTACTCTATAAATATCAGAAGAGGTCAACTTAGAAAGGGGATCATCAGATATATCTCTGGGAAGCGACTCAATCACCAAGTTCCTGAACAAACATCGAGAGCATCACTCCATCAACATCGAAGAAGGAGAGAGAAGATCCAGCAACCAGAAGGCAGTCGACTGTGTGACAGCCAGTCGACCATATTGCCGGAATCCATTAGTTTATTTCTTCTTCTCTTTTTATTCTTTTATGATGATCATGTATTCAAACTTGTTAAGCAATAAAGTTATTATTATGTGGAACTAATTTCATAGTTGGGTAGATCGAAACCGTAGTTATGTAATGCTATTTTCTTCTGAACTCTTCTATGTTACTTATTGATTGAATCTAATTGAATTGGTATAGGTTTATGATAGTCAAACTAGTTCTCAAGACTGAGAGCAGTCGACTGAGGTGAGAGCCAGTCAACTGACGTACAGAACTTGGGAAGCTCAAGTTTGGATATCATTTATCTGAATCTGTTATATGAGCATATTGAGACGACCGAATCTCGTGCTCATAATTTGTAACAAAGGAATCTTTAGAGGTTCTTGGTTTAATCAACTTAAGGGATCTAGATCTGATACCACTTTCTAGAACTTTAAGTGTTTGTTCGTTTCCACTGTTCTTATGCTTTCTTTAAGTATAACTTAGTAGATACCATGCTAAAATACTTAGGGAAGAAACGAATTAGAGTAGATACCATGCCTAATTCTTGGGTTAGGGAAACATTACTTTAAGGAGTAGATACCATGCCCTTGAAGTGAACAAACATGAGTAATTAGAAGTAAGTTCAGAAGGTAGTTTAGCATTATTAACTATTGGTGGAGATCAACAACCCAACTATTCAAGAGATATTTGTGATTCAACACCTCTCATCTTAGTTTTAATCTTTTAGTTTCTTTTAGAATAGTATGACAACTCTTATTTATTTTTATTATTAGTTTTATTGATTAGTAAGTTGAGGTCTACAATCTCTGTGGGATCGACCCTTGCTATTACTACGATTCTATAAACGATTCGTGCACTTGCGAGGTTTTATAATTTGTCTCTAGTTTTATCTATTTATTTAGGTAGCTAGATTGCACAACAAGTTTTTGGCGCCGTTGCCGGGGATTGTTCGGTATTTTAACTTACAAGTCAGTAGAATTTTTTATTAGTTTTTCTTTTCTATTATTAATAATCTTTCTTTTAGGTTACAGGACTTCGGTGAATGCACGGTAGACGATCACTTCGACCAGAGCTACTACCTATTGACGCAGAAACAGAACGAACTTTGCACAGACTAGGTAAGCTAGTTGCAGCCAACCAGTCGACTGTTGTACGGACCCAGTCGACTGCACAGAGACAAAATTCACAGGAAAGAATGGCTGAAGAAATACAAAATCGAGTGCCAATGCAGGACAAATTCACTCCTAAGAATATTGAGCAACCTTCCTGCATTGCTTTTCAACCTAATGCCACAGGGAACATGCACCTATCTCCTCATTTACTTAGTATGGTTCCCCACTTTAGTGGCAAACCAGATGAAGAGCCTCATCTTCACTTGCAAGACTTTTTCGATCTTTGCAGGACACAAAGCGTCCAAGGGCTTACCGCTGAACAAATCAGGTTAATCTTGTTTCCTTTTTCTTTAAAACTTAATGCTAAGTTGTGGTATAATTCTTTGGAACCAGGATCAATTAATTCATGGGAGCAATTGGCAACAAAATTCTTGAAAGAGTTCTTTCCAGCCCAGAAAACCAAACAATTAAAAAGGGAGATTCAACTCTTCCAGCAGAAAGATGGAGATCTATTCTTCGAAGCATGGAAGGACTTCAAGAGCAAGCTTCTCAAGTGTCCTACTCACAATCTGCCTAAGGATGATCAGGTACAAGCTTTTTATGAAGGTTTAAATGACACTAATAAGGCAATTGTTGATGCAGCTTGCAACGGAATTTTGATGAGGAAAAGTGGAGAAGAAGCCATTGAACTTTTTGAAGAACTCAGCGAGAACTCCCAACAATTCTCAACAAGAAGGGGACCTACGAAAAAACAGGGAGTTTACGAAATCTCTAATAATAATAACATTCAATTAGAAATGGCAAACATGAATAAGAAAATTGATATGCTTATTAATGCAATGTCGACAATGGGTGGAGTTAAAAATCAAACAAATGAAATGTGTGCAATTTGTTCTCATTTAGATCACACAACTGATACATGTCCCATGTCTACTTTCACAGATCAGGAGCATGCGAATTATGTGGGTCGAGGAGTGTTTCCACCAAAGAACAATCCATACTCAAACACATATAACCCAAGATGGAGGAATCATCCAAACTTCTCATGGAGCAATAATCAAAATAATCAAGGGAATCAATTCACACAAGGACATACAAGAAACCCTCAGATGGGAAGTGGGTTTGATCGACCAGCCCCAGAACAGAAGAAGTTGGATTTTGAATCCACTGTTCTTCAACTGCTCCAACAACAACATCAAACAAGCAACCAACAAGGGCAAGCAATTCAGAAGTTGGAAACCCAAATTGGTCAGATTGCAAAAGAGCTAAGCGAAAGGAAGGCAGGTGAACTCCCTTCACAAACCATACCAAACCCAGGAGGTCAAGATCAGCTCCAAGCAGTAACAACCCTAAGAAATGGTAAGATAATTGACAACAAAGTTGGAACACACACAGCCAGGCCAGACAGTAAACCAGTCGACTGTTTTTACAAGCCAGTCGACTGCACAGACAAATCAGAAACACAACTACCAAAAGATTTGGGTTCAAGTAAGGTAAGTAAAAAGGTAGGGACAATACCACCACCATTCCCTCAAAGGTTAGTCAATAAAAAGAAGGAACAACATTTATTTGATGTCTTTGAAACTCTCAAAAAGGTAGAAATTAATATTCCCCTACTTGATGCTATTAAACAAATTCCTTCTTATGCCAAATTTTTGAAAGACTGTTGTACTCACAAAAGAACATTTCAGGTTAAGGAGGATGTGGCTTTGACAGAAGAAGTGAGTGCTGTATTATTAAGAAAACTACCACCTAAACTGAAAGATCCAGGTAGTTTCACCATTCCTTGCAAAGTTGGTGAGCACTTCTTTGAAAGAGCACTGCTAGACTTGGGGGCAAGCATCAACCTTCTTCCTTATTCTGTTTACGAAAAGCTTGGATTGGGGGAACTCAAGCCAACATCCATCACTTTGCAATTGGCTGATCGCAGCATAAAAAGACCTAGAGGTATTTTAGAAGACGTCCTAGTTCAGGTAAATGATTTTATTTTGCCTGCTGATTTTGTTGTGTTAGATATGGAGGAATCTTCTATGTCATCATCTCTACCGATCATATTAGGTAGGCCCTTTATGAGTACAGCTGATATAAAAATTTGTGTTAAAAAGGGCATTATAAGTATGAAGATAAACGGAGAAAAAGTGGAATTTAAAATGTTTGATACACTGAAATTACCACAAGATGATCATGAATGCTATAATATTGATGTGGTGCAGGAGATCGTTGATCAAACATTTCAGGTACATAACGTTGAACCACTTCAAGCCACAATCACTCAATCTCTAACTTTATCTAATGTTGAACAGGAACATGATGACTGGGAGATTGCAGAGACAATACATCACCTTGAAACTCCACAGTCATATTCAGGTAAGCCTGCACCTTTATTCGAAAAATTGGTGTCTGATAAAAATTGTTCTTCTACAGATCAGGCAACTGATGAACAGGTTAAGTCGACTGGTGTTCTAACCAGTCGACCTAACCCAGACACCCAGAACAAGTCGACTGCTGACATGGACCAGTCGACTGTACAGAAACTCCCAGACATAGAACTTAAGCAGTTGCCCGACCATTTGAAGCATGCATTTTTGGGCGAGAACCAGACACTGCCGGTGATAATTGCTGCAAACTTAAATGCACAGGAAGAAGAAAAGCTGCTGAAGGTATTGCGAGAACACAAAAATGCAATAGGATGGACCATTGCAGACATCAAGGGAATAAGTCCATCCAAATGCATGCATAGAATACTCCTTGAGAACGATGCAAAACCTAGCAGAGAGGCACAACGAAGGCTCAACCCCAACATGAAGGAAGTGGTAAGAGCAGAAATTTTGAAGCTACTAGATGTTGGCATCATCTATCCTATCTCAGACAGCAAATGGGTAAGTCCTATACATGTAGTACCTAAGAAAAGTGGAGTTACAGTGGTAACAAATGAAGAGAATGAACTTATCCCAACAAGAGTAACCACAGGATGGAGGGTATGCATTGACTACAGAAAATTAAATAATGAAACCAGGAAAGATCACTTCCCTCCTCCTTTTATTGATCAAATGTTAGAAAGATTAGCAGGATATAGTCATTATTGTTTTCTAGATGGT
Organism: Hemerocallis citrina; assembly: GCA_017893485.1. Classification (NCBI taxonomy): domain Eukaryota; kingdom Viridiplantae; phylum Streptophyta; class Magnoliopsida; order Asparagales; family Asphodelaceae; genus Hemerocallis; species Hemerocallis citrina. The sequence goes on along the minus strand of CM030363.1, from coordinate 200,284,232 downwards.
TATAGTGGCTATAATCAAATTGCTATTGCTCCAGAAGATCAAGAAAAGACCACTTTTACATGCCCTTTTGGTACTTTTGCTTACAGGAGGATGCCTTTTGGATTGTGCAACGCACCAGCAATATTTCAAAGATGCATGATGAGCATATTTTCAGATATGGTGGAAAGGTTTATTGAGGTATTTATGGATGATTTTAGTGTTTTTGGATCTTGTTTCGATGAATGTCTTAACCATTTGCAGCTTGTACTTAAAAGATGTGAAGAATGCAATTTAGTGCTGAACTGGGAAAAGTGTCATTTTATGGTACAACAAGGTATTGTTTTGGGGCATGTTGTGTCAAAAAGAGGCATAGAGGTAGACAAAGCCAAAATAGATATAATATCAAAACTACCCCCTCCCACTACAGTTAAGGGTATTAGGAGTTTTCTAGGACATGCAGGGTTCTATAGAAGATTCATAAAAGATTTCTCAAAAATCTCCAAACCCCTTTGTGACTTGTTGGCTAAGGATGCTGAGTTTGTATGGACAGAAGAATGTACAAATGCTTTTAACACATTGAAAACTCTTCTCATTTCTGCACCTATTGTCATGGCACCAGATTGGAGCCATCCTTTTGAGCTCATGTGTGATGCAAGTGATTATGCCTTAGGGGCTGTTTTAGGTCAAAGAATCAATAAGAAACCCCATGTTATTTACTATGCTTCTCGAACTCTAAACGATGCACAGCTAAATTATTCTACCACCGAAAAAGAAATGTTAGCTGTTATTTTTGCTGTAGAGAAGTTTAGATCATATTTAATTGGTTCTAAAGTTATTGTTTTCACTGACCATGCTGCTTTGAGATATTTGTTGGCTAAAAAGGAAGCTAAGCCTAGGTTGATCAGATGGGTGCTGATGCTTCAAGAATTTGATCTTGAGATTAGAGACAAGAAAGGATGCGACAATGTTGTGGCAGATCACATGTCCAGATTACTGCACGAGGAAGAAAGAAATGTGCCCCCGCTGAATGAAAATTTCCCAGATGAACATCTATTTGAAATAAATATTCAAACTCTCGGGGCAGTCGACTGGTCCTTCAACCAGTCGACTGGACTCTCTGAACAGTTCCCCTGGTTTGCTGATATTGTCAATTTTCTAACTGCTCATGTTTTTCCTCCAGGTATGACACATCAGGAAAGGAAAAGATTGGTGGATCTGAGCAAACACTATTATTGGGATGATCCTTATTTATTCAAATTTTGCTCTGATCAAATTATAAGAAGATGTGTGGCAGACGAGGAACAAAGGAGTATTCTACAACATTGCCACCAATATGCATGTGGAGGACATTTTGGGCCAAAGAGAACAGCACTAAAGGTATTGCAATCTGGTTTTTATTGGCCTAAAGTATTCAAAGATGCTTTTTCTTTTTGCAGGACTTGCGACAAATGCCAAAGGACAGGCAACATCTCTTCTAGAAATCAAATGCCACTACACAACGTACAAGTAATCGAGCTTTTCGATGTTTGGGGAATCGACTTCATGGGTCCATTTCCTAACTCATTTGGTTATTTATATATTCTTGTTGGTGTAGATTATGTGTCTAAATGGGTCGAGGCTGTCCCCTCACGAACTAATGATCACAAAGTTGTTGTCAAGTTTTTGCAGGAGAACATTTTCACTAGGTTTGGTACACCACGAGCAATAATAAGTGATGGAGGGAGCCACTTCAATAACTACCCATTTGCTTCTTTGATGAAGAAATATGGTATTACACATAGAGTGGGAACTCCATATCATCCTCAAACCAGTGGGCAGGTGGAGATTAGCAATAGAGAGATCAAGAGCATCTTGGAAAAGACAGTCAATACAAGCAGGAAGGATTGGTCGTTGCGCTTAAACGATGCATTGTGGGCCTATAGAACCGCATACAAAACACCCATTGGCATGTCCCCATACCGTTTGGTGTTTGGAAAAGCCTGTCATTTGCCAGTTGAGTTGGAGCACAAAGCATATTGGGCCATCAAAAGGTTCAATTTTGACATGAAACAAGCAGGTGATAAAAGAAGACTACAACTAAATGAGCTTGAAGAGTTGAGGCACAACGCTTATGAAAATGCAAAATTGTACAAGGAAAGAACCAAGTTGTATCATGATAAACAGCTAGCAAGGAAAGAGTTTTATGAAGGACAAAAGGTATTGATCTACAACTCAAGATTAAGACTCTTTCCAGGCAAGCTTAAGTCACGATGGTATGGACCATATATTGTCACAAAAGTCTTTCCACATGGAGCTTTGGAGGTTCATAGCAAGGAAAAGAATCAATCATTTAAGGTGAACGGGCATAGAGCGAAACCATACATAGAGATGAGCATAGAACCGCAAGAGGAAGATGTGAATCTTCAAACCGTTCAATACATGGCATGACCTCCTCAAGTCTAGCTGAAGACAGAAAACACAGCGCTTGTTGGGAGGCAACCCAATTTTTCAGGGGAGTATTTACACTTTCCCTTTATTTTTCAGTTATTCATTATTATTCTTTTAGTTATTTTTATTTTCAGTATCTCCCTACTAGATGGTGACACATGCCTATTTTTATTTTCTTTCGAACATTGAGGACAATGTTCCATCTAAGTGTGGGGGTATTAGTTAGTTATATTTGGAATCTTTTGAATTTTTTTAGGATAAATAATTTCTTATAAAGTAAGAGTAAGGATACTTATTTACTTTAGGATTGTTGAGTTTCATAATTCCCTACAAAATTGTGCATCATGCGATTATACATAATAAACAAATGTGATGCTTTTTCTGATAATTATTCCCTTTAGATCTAGTCCTAAATCGAGTTTAAGTAAATAGAGTGATACAATATATGTATATATTTGAATAAAGTCAGTCTACTCCAATGTTTTGAGCGCTTAGTAACTAGGGGTATTCATCACCAATGTTTACCTTTACGTCAAACGGCAACTTGAAATATGAGTATGCAAAGCACTTTAATGTTTGTGACTTGTTGAGTAACCGGGTGGATACATCACAAATGTTTCGCATTCGCGTCAAAAGACAAGTGACAACTTTAAAGAAGAGACTATAAAAAAAATATAAAAAAAAAAAAAAAAAAAAAAAAACACCTCTAGTTTGCTACTGGATTTGTAGTAGAGAAAAGGGATAATCACAGACTGAGTAGTTGCATACTATAACTACATTAATCGCATGACAAATATGATTAAGTTTGGGGATTATGACTGAACAATTGCACTAGAGAAAGTGGGTATGTTCAATTTTACTTTATCTGAAATTGTTTGTAGTTTTATATTTTTCATTTTGATGTCCACATAATAAGAAATCTTGATGGTTGAGTTTATTCTGATTATTACTCCCTTGTTCATAAATTCACTTTTTGCTTGAGGACAAGCAAAAGCTAAGTGTGGGGGTATTTGATGAACACAATATTATTCACTTTTTAGAGTAATAATCTTAATATAATTAGACATTTAAAAGCTCTATATGTGGTATTTAACTCCTATTTTCTCTTTTCCATAGGAAACAGCTTATAACAGAAAAACGAAGCAGATTTAGGACTTCAAGGATAATGCACAGCAAACTGCAGAGGATCAGTCGACTGGTTCCCCAACACAGGCGACTGGACAAGAGAAGCTGATTTTCCACAACTCTCGACACAGTCGACTCACTCCCAAAAGACAGTCGACTGATTTGAACAAAGATGAAATCTTCAGGAGTCTCGACTCAGTCGACTGGTCTGCGGCGGAGTAAATAGATAAGATCTTCAAAGATACATCTGCATCTAATTTCAAATCTATTTGAATCAAGATTTTATGCAGCGAATCAAATCTAAAGACAGGATATTTCCAAGTGGACGTGGTGAACAGATAAGGAAGGAAAGGAGAAAAGAGAAAGATATTAATCATCAAATCAAATAAAGAAGGATCTTCCTGAAAAAGTGGAAACCCTAATTCTCAGCCGTACTCTATAAATATCAGAAGAGGTCAACTTAGAAAGGGGATCATCAGATATATCTCTGGGAAGCGACTCAATCACCAAGTTCCTGAACAAACATCGAGAGCATCACTCCATCAACATCGAAGAAGGAGAGAGAAGATCCAGCAACCAGAAGAGAGTCGACTGTGTGACAGCCAGTCGACCATATTGCCGGAATCCATTAGTTTATTTCTTCTTCTCTTTTTATTCTTTTATGATGATCATGTATTCAAACTTGTTAAGCAATAAAGTTATTATTATGTGGAACTAATTTCATAGTTGGGTAGATCGAAACTGTAGTTATGTAATGCTATTTTCTTCTGAACTCTTCTATGTTACTTATTGATTGAATCTAATTGAATTGGTATAGGTTTATGATAGTCAAACTAGTTCTCAAGACTGAGAGCAGTCGACTGAGGTGAGAGCCAGTCGACTGACGTACAGAACTTGGGAAGCTCAAGTTTGGATATCATTTATCTGAATCTGTTATATGAGCATATTGAGACGACCGAATCTTGTGCTCATAATTTGTAACAAAGGAATCTTTAGAGGTTCTTGGTTTAATCAACTTAAGGGATCTAGATCTGATACCACTTTCTAGAACTTTAAGTGTTTGTTCGTTTCCACTGTTCTTATGCTTTCTTTAAGTATAACTTAGTAGATACCATGCTAAAATACTTAGGGAAGAAACGAATTAGAGTAGATACCATGCCTAATTCTTGGGTTAGGGAAACATTACTTTAAGGAGTAGATACCATGCCCTTGAAGTGAACAAACATGAGTAATTAGAAGTAAGTTCAGAAGGTAGTTTAGCATTATTAACTATTGGTGGAGATCAACAACCCAACTATTCAAGAGATATTTGTGATTCAACACCTCTCATCTTAGTTTTAATCTTTTAGTTTCTTTTAGAATAGTATGACAACTCTTATTTATCTTTATTATTAGTTTTATTGATTAGTAAGTTGAGGTCTACAATCTCTGTGGGATCGACCCTTGCTATTACTACGATTCTATAAACGATTCGTGCACTTGCGAGGTTTTATAATTTGTCTCTAGTTTTATCTATTTATTTAGGTAGCTAGATTGCACAACAAGTACCGGAGGGTTTGCAGTTGGATCTGAGTTACACTGAGCTCCCGGTTGCGATTGTTGATCATCCGGAGAAAGTCTTAAGGAATAAAACGATATCGATGGTCAAGGTAGTCTGGAGAAACCAGTTGGTTGAAGAGGCTACTTGGGAATCTGAGGAGAGGATGATGAAGGATCATCCTGAGGACTTTGTTTGATTTGTATTTTCCTTTCTTTATTCTTATTATGTTTTGTTTCCTCACTCTTTTATTGTAGTTCTGGGGACGGAATTATTCTAAGGAGGGAGTATTGTAATATCCGGAATTTTTATTTAATGAGAAATGTTAATTTTTACGTGTTGTGCACGTACAAATTTTGTATGCATATTTTCTTATAAAAGTTATCTTTTATAACATGGACAATTATTTCTTCCTTTCTCATTATTATTTTCTAAAAAGCCTATTTTATAAAGCCTAAACTTGTTTCTTAAATTAAGCCCATCCTAATAAATTAAAGTATTTTATTAAATAGCCCATGAGCCTAAAGCCCACTATTTTGAGGCCCACAAACTTAATTAATCTTTTAATTGTCACAACTTGTCATGTAGACACAATTAGTGGACAATTGATTAATTAAATTTGTACAACTTTATAATGGGGGGAACTAGGGAGCACGTGCACACACTAGAGTGTGCAATGCACACCCTAGAGAGTGGCCGGTTTTGAGCAAGACGAGAGGGAGAGTGGGTGTAGTTGAGGGGAGTAGGTATGTGATCATGGAAGTTACTTCAACTTTTCAATCCATCTTGGTCCTTAATCCATAACTCCTTGATTGAATCTTAGCCTTCCATTCTCAACCTAAAAAAATGTATAAATACCCTTTAGCTATTCTTCTCATGAAGCCACTAAACAATTCATTAAGAAGAAAAAGACTAAGAGAGCAAAAGATTGAGAAGTAGTAGTGAGTGTGCATTTGTGTGTCTTCCAACCAAGTAGAGGCTGGCCAATCATCCAAGGAGCACAAGAGGAGGCTCGGGTTCCTTGCAAGTACAAGGAGGAGGAGACAATTTGCAACCCATTCTAGGAGGAGAAGGCTACTTTCTTGCATTCTAGGAGTTTTCATTCGTTTCTTCAACTATAGGTGGGTGTTTCTCAATACTTATAAATGTAGATGTCATGCTAGGGATGTTTGCTTAAATAGTTGAGAAAAAATTAATAAATTGTAGTCTCATGTTTGGTTGATTAGAGATAAAATAATAGTTTAAAGAATGATTGTTAAGATGATTGCTAATGAATAAAGATGTGAAATTGAAGTGCTAGAATCAATCTTATCATCATGCTTTAAGTCTATAAATTATGCTATGTGAGACGAATTTGTACTTATGAGACACAAATTGACCAAATGCATCTTGTAGAATTAATTATTTGAATTAGAACAATTCAATTGTAGAGAACAAGATCTAGTGCTTTAATCAGGGTAATGGGTTGATAAAGTATTAAATAGAGACATAAAGTGAATTTTGGGAAGCTAGATTTATAAATTTTGTAGAAATGGAAAGGGTTCTCGATGTCGAAATTATGGACATAAAACACAAAATATGACTCAATATATGTTTTTATAAAGCAAATAATGACTATAAAAATACTAGTTTACTGTATTTTCGTATAATTTACATTCGGGAAATTTTGACTCAAAAAGAGAAGAAAAAGAACTAAAAACATTTTTGGGAATTTGAAAAACCTAGTAGCACAGTCGACCGATTAGATTGAAACAGTCGACTGCTCTGAGTATTTATTTTCAAGTTCAAATCTTTGCGGAACAGTCGACCAGTTATATTGAAACAGTCGATCGTCCTGATTATTTGTTTTCGAGTTCAAACCCTTGCGGATCAGTCGACCGACTACATTTTGACAGTCGACTACCCAGACCATTGATTTTCGAGTTGTAAATCCTCACAGAACAGCCGACTGTCCATGTTTTAACAGTCGACTGCCCTGAAGTTTCAACTAATATCTGGATTTTCGTGAAAGAACTTTCTATAACCTGTGGCCCAGTATGAATAAGGATTTGAGACTATTTTTGGCAAGCAAGAACTTATTATTTTATTAGTTCAAATTGTCCTTGAATAAAGAAAAATACATGCCTTGTTTAAAAGAGTTTTGAAATGAGTTTTGGTAATGAGAGTGTAAAATTTTGATAAAATGACAGTACGGTAATGAGCTATGAATGTGTCAAGTTAGAAAAATGAATTCTTTTGTTTATGCATGAGTTTGTACATGAAAGTGAAATTGATTGTTATGATGAATTATGAAAAATTTTATGAGCATGAATATATAAATACTATGAACATGAAAGGAAAATTAATGTTAATCATGAAAAAGACTTTATGACTGTGAAGACTCGATTTTGTGATTGTGAATTGAAATTGAGAACTAGAGTGTAGTTAAGCCTCATACCGGCATTGAAAAGAGATATGTTGAAATGAAATTTGAGATGAAAAGACCAAGATTGGGTCATGTTATATCAATGGTTAAGACCGGTATAATAGAAAGACTAACTCTAGGGAATCGATTTTTTTGTTCATGATTCAAATAACTAAGGATTAGATACATAGTGAAGAGGTGATGAAAATAAGAGAAAAACATGAGTATGAGGGCCTCGGGGCTATGGTGTGAGAGTATTCACAGGCTGTCTTCATGATGCGTCGTGACATGACGTGGATATGTCTCCAGGAGTCCGTACTGCAGACGACGCTTGTTGGGTGTTTGGTAACTGCGAGTGGTGTCATGTCCCATGACGGAGGCTGAATTGTCCATATGCTATCTTCACGATGCGTCGTGACATGACGTGGGATTCCCCTCCAGACTGTCTGGACATGAGCTCGTAACTCATAGAACATCTAGGATACTTATCGTAGTTACAGTAGTAGTTAGGTCATGACGAGAGATTGAACCCTACAAGATGAAGAACGGTTAAGGGCTTGCCCTCAGACCTATGTAGTATGGGATGCATAGAATCTGAACAAGTGTGCATTAGTGTCATGTAATATAATAACTGCATTAAGGACTAAGTGCACCGCACAACACGACATTTATAGGATGGTCCCTTTAGCTATGTCTGTGAACAAGTTTGTGGTTTGTTAAGCATTTGAGAATCGTTATACTATTTCCGGTTTAGAGAGGATAGCTGTGTATAATATTTCGTCAGTTGAATGAACTGACGTGCCCACAGTTTTATGCAGGGCAAAGTGATTAACAAGAATGCATGCTGAGTAAAAGATGATCCAAGTGTTGTACATTTCAATTCATGTAATTTGTTGTAAAATTGCTTCCGCTGTAAATATGTAATGAAAGTGTAAACTCTGATGTACAAAAGTGTTTATTTCCTTGTAAAATTGTACGAAAGAAGTATAAAGATCCCGTGGAACTTCAAATTCAGCTGTATTTGGAATTCGGGGTGTTACATAGATTCTTTGACCTTATTTGTACCTTCATGTGTTACCTCAAGAGCGTGCCATATTTAATGAGCCGTTGTTGCTTTTGACACGCGATTGAACTCTTCTTTGGTAAGTGTACAAAAGAGAGCATTCATCACTTTTGCATTGTTCATGGTGTTGCTCTTCATATCATCGTTCCATTGTGCATAGGGAATTGTAGGTACGGTATATTCTATCTCGGTCATGTTCCAAATCTCATAGTTGATCGATTATAGGTAGATCTTCATTCTACACTTCCAATAGTTGTAGTTTGTTCCATTAAAGAGATGTGGCCTTTGTGTGGATTGGCCTTCATGGTATTGACTTGTATTTGAAGTAGATGTCATTGCACTCAATCAGGCTCTGATACCAAGTGTTGGATCCTGTATGCAAGGCAAATAACACTAGAGGGGGGTGAATAGTGTTGTATAAAAAATTAAACAGTAAATTGAAATTTTCGCACTGTTAAGTTGACTGGATAAAGAAGGCAGTCGACTGAAGCATCAGATAAGAAGAGTAATTTAACTAAAGATTAACAAGTCTGTTAAATCAACTTAGGGAGAAATGCACTCGCCTGACCAGACTCGATTTACAATAAACTCAGAGAAAGTAAAAAATGCAAGTTTAAAGAATACAACCATAGAGAACTAACACTGCAAACACCACGATAGATCCGGGTTCGGTCCTCCCGACCTATATCCAGTCCCCAAGCAACCCACTTAAGATTTTCCACTATTCTTGAAAAATACAAGAATACTATACGGCCTTTGACAACAACTATGTCAAATCCGTAGACCTCTCTCACCACCAGAGAGAGCAAAAACCCACTCTAAAACCTAGAGTGAAACCGACTCTAAACCAAGAGTCATACTCTCCAACCAAGAGGACCACTCTCACAACCCGAGAGTAAAACAACAATAAAAATGAGATTACAACAACCTAAAGCCTTGTATTTGATTGTACTTCTGTATAGTGGCTATAGGTCGACTTCTGACTTCAGTCTAGAACAAATTCAATGTTATACAAGACTGAAATCAGAGAACCAAGTCTTAAAGAAAGTGTGTGCTTTGTAAACTTGTTCTCCTTTTTTTTAAAGCAAAATGACTTGAATGAAAAAGTTGAGGAACCTTTTCCATATGAATTCTATACTCTATTTATAGAGTTAGAATCACTGGATGTTGAGAACCCGTTCCACAAACTGCCATAAAACAGCTATAAGAGTTTAAATTTGAAAAACAAGTTTTAAATTCAGAAAACTATCAAAAACTGCTTGAACAATCGACTGGGTTGCCATATGAGTCGACAGGTCAGAGCTTGAGTGAGTTCAGTTAGTTTCGTACTCTAACAGTCGACTGCTTCCAAGAGTAAGTCGACCGGTACTCAATCAGCTGAACTTATACAATCTTTATTTTGACATTTTGATTTTGGAAAACATTTTCTTTATTTAGAAAATGTGTGTGTGTGTGTGTGACAAGGCTTTTACAAGATTCTAAGACTCACAAATGTTACAAACACAATTACAAGATATTTGTTCAAAGTAGACAGTCACTTGAAGCACTTGAAAGTCTTTGTCTTGAAACTTGAAAGCTCTTAAAGGCACTTAGTCTTGATCTTGAGTCTTGTGGCTTGATCTTGTCTTTGTGGCTTGACCTTGCATGCTTCATCATTGTATTTGGCCTTGAATGCTTTACACACTGTAAAAGATATGTAGGATAAATCAATTGTGTATTGTGTTGTAGCTATCAAAATCAAGAATCTACACCTCTACCTCTCTGCTCCTACTCCCAAACCGGTCCTACTCCCTAGGATCGGGACGACGCTAGTACAACAGTTTCCTTTTCACAAATTACAAGAACTCACACCTGTTTCCCCCACACCCAAAAAAAAAACATCAGATTGGCGCCGTCTGTAGGAAACAAGTACTATCTCCCATCTGAGCCCCCCGGGAAATCATCCTTATCCCGAGCTCTCCCATGGCCCCCAAGGCCAGAAGGGCCGTCACATCGGCACGACATCCGGACCCCCCACATCACGGCCGTTCGAATGCCCAGGGTTCCAACCGACCCCGGGCCCGCGGCGCGACAGGATATGGGCTGGGTGCTTCTCACTCAAATGCGACCGACTTGTGACGCGTCATTTCAAATCGACAGGCCAGTCGCATAAGGGGAGAGGCCGCTTCCAACTCGGTCTCAAACAAGCGTAGACGGCCGTCCCTAGAGCACCATGCGGAAAAGAGCCGCTTGCCCCATGGACCTCCGAACCCTCAGGACCTGGTGGGGCAAGCCCACGTCACGAGGGCCGAGTTCCAAAATTTTCGGGACGAGGTCCTCCAAGCAACAGTTCTGACCCATGGTCAGGAACAAGGGGCGACGAATTCCACGGATCGACCTGCCCCCAGGAACAGGCAGGTGCCGTCCTTCGGCATTTACAGAAGATGGAGAGCCACCTCGCCCATCTCGGCGAGGGCGGATTGATACCGGGTCGCGGTCATCGGCCGACTAGACCCCCATTCTCCTCCCAAATACTAGAAGCCGTGATCCCCCAGAATTTCAGGCCTCCTCAATTCGAGACCTACAATGGCGAGGGTGATCCCACTGATCACATGGAGGGGTTTAAGACCCTCATGATAATTCCTAGTGCTGCGGATCCCCTCCTCTGTCGCGCCTTCCCTGCTACCCTTCGTGGTTCGGCTCGGGAATGGTTCTCAAAACTTTCCCCTGACTCGGTCTTCTCGTGCGAACAACTAGAGGCGGGCTTCCTATCCCTCTTCGTAACCAGCAGGAAGGTTGAGAAGACGAGAGCTTTCCTTCTGGACCTCAAATAGAAGGATAGGGAATCCCTCCGTGAGTTCATTCAAAGATTTACTGCCGAGGTGAGGTCTGTCTCCTCCCTCAACACAGGTGTTGCCTCCGCAGCCTTCCGACACAACGTCCGCCATGGCCAGCTCAAGGCTTCCTTAGCCAAAAAGTCACCCGTGGAATTTTCCGACCTACTTAACAGGGTCGAGAAGTATATTCGGGCCGAGGAGGCCCTCAATCCGGAGGGCGCCAAAGAAGCCACGGCTAAGGGGAAGCATAAGGCCGATGACGTCGAGCCCTTTAAGAAACCCGCAAAAGAAACAGCTGGTCTCAAGAGGGTCCCTCCGGTCCCCCGATTCGAGAGATATATGCCCCTGAACCAGAATGTCTCGGCAATTTTGATGGAGATCGAGGATAAAGGGATCGTCCGATTCCCTCCCCGACCGAGCAACAATGCCAAGAAGCGAGACCAAAGGTTCTACTGCCGCTTCCACCGAGACACCGGGCACGAGACAGATCATTGCCGAGCCCTTAAAGACAAGATCGAAGGCCTCATCCAACGAGGGTATCTGAGGGAGTTCACCCGAGCCAATCCCAAAGATCGTAGAGAACCGAGGAGCCCAAGGCCTTTGCCTCCTCCACGGACGACCAGCTGGTGGCCCGAGCAGGACCCCGAACCCGAGGAAACAGAGGGGCCAGCTATCCTGCACTGCATCCATAGTGGAGCCATGGAAAGGGAATCCAATACCTCTCGCAAAGCCTTCGTCCGAGAGGCCAACTCTGTTCGGGACCATCCCTCCCCCCGGGTTCAGCAGCGGGCAGTCTCCTTCTCTGGAGAAGACCTCGAAGGCGTTCAGCTTCTGCACTGCGATGCCCTCGTCATCAGCCTTGTCATGGCCAACTTTGAGGTCCGCCGTATCCTGGTGGACAATGGCAGCTCGATTAACATCCTTTTCTTGGAAGCATTTGAGAACCTCAAACACCCCCGAGAAAAGCTGAAGCCGACCGGTTACACCCTTCATGGGTTTTCGGGCATCCCCGTACAAATTGAGGGGATTATGAAACTAGATGTAACGGCAGGCATGACCCCCATCCTCTGAACCGATTCGATGGATTTCATGGTGGTCAACGTTAAGGCAACATACAACACCATCCTCGGCCGACCCGGGCTCTGTTTGTTCCAGGTCGTCCCCTCGGCCTACCAACTGAAACTAAAATTCCCCACCGACCTTGGGGTTGGAGTCGTCTGAGGTAACCAGGAGTCGGCACGTTCATGCTACATGACCGCGGTCGAGGGCGGGGTATATCCCCTCAACGCAATTGAGCTCCCTCCATAGAGGGACCATCTGGAGTCAGAACCGGCAGACAAACTGGAGGAAGTCTCATTCGAGGCGGAAGACAAATCCAAATGTTTCTTTGTGAGCCGCACCCTATCCCCCGACTTGAAGCCGAGCTTGATTGATTGCGTCCGCCGCCACATCGACCTCTTCGCCTGAACTCCGTCCGACATGCTCGGGATTTCTGAAGATTTGATCATGCATCGACTGAGCATCACCCCGGACTCCAAGCCTATTCATTAGAAGCGGCGCAAGTTCGCCCCAGAGAGGCAACAAGCCCTAAAGGTAGATTTGGACAAACTGTTGTCTGCCCAGTTCATTCAGCAGGTCAGCTACCCCGAGTGGCTGGCTAACGTTGTGATGGTGAAGAAGGCCAGCGGAAGCTGGAGGAACTGCTAAGACTTCACAGATCTCAACAAGGCATGCCCAAATGATCATTTCCCTCTCCCGAGCATCGACGCCCTAATCGACGCAACATTGGGTCACGAGCTGCTGACCTTCATGGATGCCTTTTCAGGCTATAACCAAATCTGCATGTTTCCCCCGACATCGCCAAGACGTCTTTTGTTTCCGACCAAGGTCTGTACTGTTACTGGGTCATGCCCTTCGGGCTCAAGAATGCCGGAGCCACCTACCAAAGATTCGTCAACTGGGTCTTCAAAAACCAGGTCGGTCGCAACATGGAAGTATATGTCGACAACATGCTCGTCAAAATCCAATGAGGTCAGGACCATGTGGATGACCTTGAAGAAGCATTTGGCATACTCCGATCCCATGACATGAGGCTCAATCCTGCCAAGTGCGCCTTCGGCGTCTCCTCCAGAAAATTCCTTGAGTTCATCGTCAGCCAGCACAGTATAGAGGCGAACCCCAAAAAATCTAGGCCATTATCGACTTGGCCCCTCCGAAAAATATTAAAGAAGTTCAGCGGCTAACGGAAAGGTTGGCCGCCATCGGCCGCTTTCTCTCGAAATCCGAGGAGAAATCACTCCCCTTCTTCAAGGCTCTCCGATGGGCAAAAGGCTTCGAGTGGGGAGACCCCCAACAATAGGCGTTCGAACAGCTGAAATCCTACCTCGCCAACCCTCCACTTCTGAGCAAACCCAAGCCGGGCGAATCACTCCAGCTGTATCTCTCAGCCTTGGAGAGTGCCCTCAGTGCCGTTCTTGTTCGGGAAGAGGACGGCGTCCAGAAGCCTCTCTACTATGTGAGCAAGGCCTTGTTTTGGCGGAGACCAGATACGCTAAGATGGAGAAGGTGGCCTACGCACTGGTAATGGCCGCACGAAAGCTTCGCCCTTAATTCCAAGCCCACTCTATTCAGGTCCTTATAGACCAACCTCTCAAAGCTATACTTCACAAACCCGAAACTTTCGGCTGCTTGGTCAAGTAGTCGATCGAGATGAGTCAGTACGACATCAGCTACCAGCCCAGGACAGCTATCAAGGGGCAGGCCCTCACCGAATTCATTACAGAATGCACTATTCCCGAGCCATCCAACATCCAGGAGATAGACCCGATCTGGGAGGTTTATGTCGACGGCTCATCTTGCGAGGGAGGAAGTGGTGCGGGCTTCATCCGAAAGGGTCCCGATAATTTCGTCTTCCAGTACTCTCTTCGTCTGAATTTCCCGGCCTCGAACAATGAAGCGGAATATGAAGCCATGATCGCTAGGCTCAACCTAGCACACAAGGCCGGATCCAGACACATCAAGGCCTTTAGCGACTCCCAGCTCATGGTCAACCAGATCAGCGGGGAGTACGAAGCTCGCGATGCTCGGATGGTGCAATACTTGGCGGTAGTCCATCATCTCTTAGCATCTTTTGAATACCACTCGGTAGAAGGAACCCCTAGGGAGCAGAATGCCCAGGCGAATTCATTGTCGAAACACGCCTCGTCATCCTTCGAAGGGCTCGACTGCACCGTTCTGATCGAAGTCCTTCTCAAGCCCAGCATCGTCCTCCCTAAAGCCTCCTGCCTCACCATAGATCTTCAACCAGACAACTGGATGATGCCCATTCGAAAGTTCCCTTCGAAAGGCGAGCTTCCACAAGACTGGTCTGAGGCAAAAAGGATCAGGGTCCGCTCTGAAAGATTCACCTTGATCAATGACACGCTCCCTACCTCCGTTGCCTAACCCCTGACGAGGCCAGGAACGCTCTGAAGGAACTGCACGAGGGAATCGGCGGATGTCACATGGAGAGCAGGTCGCTCGCCTGAAAGGCCCTAAATCACGGGTACTACTGACCGACCATGTTACAAGATTCCCAGGATCTCATCAAGAGATGCGGCTCTTGCCAAAGATTCTCATCGGTGAGGAGACTCCTACAGGCCAACCTCCGATCCCTGGCCAGTCCGACCCCCTTTGCTATGTGGGTGATGGACCTAGTAGGCCCTTTCCCGCAAACAACGGGCCAAAAGAAATTCCTTGTGGTGGCCATTGACTACTTCACCAAGGGGATCGAGGCAGAACCCCTAGCCTCTATCAACGAGCACCAAACTCAACAATTCTTCTGGAGGCACATCATCTACCGGTTTGGGATCCCATAGGTGCTCATCACCGACAACGGGACCCAGTTTATGGGTAAAAACTTTCAAAAGTTATGCAAAGACATCGGCATCCAGCAACGCTTCTTATCGGTATGCCACCCTTAATCAAACGGCCAAGCCGAGAATGCAAATCGTCAGATCCTAAACAGCCACAAAAAGTGGCGGATAATTCACCAAAGGGACTATGGGTCGACGAACTGCCCAGCGTACTCTGGGCGCACCGGACAACTAAAAGGATCCCCATGGGCGAATCCCCATTCAACCTCACCTACGGCACCGAGGTCGTTATTCCCCTATAGATCGGCTTTCCTTCGCCAAGGGTCATGGCCTTCAATAAAGATGACAACTCCTCAGACCTCAGAGCCAACCTGGACCTCATCGATGAAGTCCAGAAAAGATCCGCCATTCAAAAAAGCATGTACCAACAGAGGATCGAGAAATTCTACAACAAGAAGGTCCACTCGACGGACATCAAACAAGATGACATCGTGCTCGAAAAGCTCACGGTATCCGACCCCAGAGGAAAGCGGAAACTATTGCCTAATTAGGAGGGCCCTTACAAGGTCTTGGAAGTGGTACGTCCTGGCACGTACCGACTCGCAGACCTGGGGGACAGGATAATCAAGAGACCCTGGAACGTGGAGCACCTCATTAAGTTCCTCGAAGGAGAGGGCTAAACTTATGTAGCCAATCCATTGTAATCAGCACTTATGTGCTTTTCCTTTTATTTGTAAATAATAAAATGTAATCTTGGTTTCTACTATATTTTTATTTCTTGTGCGAAAAGGAAAGGGGCCTCGACATTCGGCATTAACCTCGAGCCACGCCCTAGCTTTCTCAAGCTACCTGGGCCACGTGCTCAGTAATGCCCCCGAGCCACATCCTAAAAACTCTCCCATGTTAAGGGGGCTCGACATTTGGCATTAACCTCGAGCCACGCCCTAGCTTTTTCAAGCTACCTGGGCCACGCGCTCAGAAATACCCCTAAACCGCATCCCGACAACTCTCCCATGTTAAGGGGGCTCAACATTCGGCATTAACCTTGAGCCACGCCCTAGCTTTCTTAAGCTACCGGGCCACACGCTCAGTAATGCCCCCAAGCCACATCCCGAAAACTCTCCCATGTTAAGGGGGCTCGACCTCGAGCCACGCCCTAGCTTTCTCAAGCTACATGAGCCACGCACTCGGTAATGCCCCCGAGCCACATCCCGATAACTCTCCCATGTTAAGGGGGCTCGACATTTGGTATTAACCTCGAGCCACGCCCCAGCTTTCTCAAGTTACATGCCCGAGCCACATCCCGACAACTCTCCCATGTTAAGGGGGCTCGACATTCGGCAGTAAACTCGAACCACGCCTTAGCTTTCTCAAGCTACCTAGGTTACGCACTCGATAATGCCCCTGAGCCGCAACCCTAATTGAGGTGATTCGGTGTTCAGCATGGGTCTCGAGCCATGCCATAGTTTTCTACCAAGCAGGGGGCTCGACATTCGATCCAAGCCACACAACATCCTAATTCTTCTAAAAAGTCAAGAAGATCGGACAAATCAAATCTTATTCATAAACGCCTTCAAAGGCTACTGTACGATTGGGAACCGTTACAGCGCTTTCTCTCTCCCCCTACCTAAGAGTCCCTCGCAAAGCTATTCGAGCTCACAAGAACTGTCTTGAGTCCTGCCAAACGGGTCTTCCCTTCAGCAACCTCGTCTGGCATCATAGGCGTAGCCATTGTCAACGTCCCGGCCATAAAGCTCAGCGCATCCGCGGGCCTTGCCATCTCCAAATATAGGGTCAGTGAAGAACCCAAAACAGAAGGGACTCTTCCCCTAGGATGGCCAAACCGAGACCACCCCGCGCCTAACATGACCCTCAACCTCTGAATCTCCAGCTCCTTCTCAACCACGACCTCACGAAGAATGGATTCGGAGGTCGGTCACCAGGTGGAGGCATCGGACAGTGACCAGTTCGTCTCGGCACTCCCCCAATCGCGGTCGGCAATTGCCTTCTTCAGACCCGCCGCCTCCAAACTGAGCTCCTTAAACTTGTTCATAAAATAGGTTACCACGGCTTCTCGATCGTGAACCTTCTTGTGATAGCAGATCAAGACACTCTCTTTGGACTCTAGCTTATTCTGGAGTCTCCGAACCTCGGCAGAACTGAGGTTGGCACCCAGGGTCTCGTTCATTTGGCAAAAGGGAAGGAAACCACAATTCACTAAAAAGTCACAAGTCATAGAAGGTCGGCCAAAAACACAATTGTATTAATTCAAAAACTGGTTACAAAAGGTGGTGGCTAGTCCACATTCGGCAATACTATATATATATAGGAGAAAAAGAAGAAATATTTTAGCTACTGCGGAGGGGGGATCTGTACCTCTTCATCGACCACCGCACCCTCCACCTCCTTCTCCAATTGAGGATCCCTCAGAGCCTCATCGCCCTCGTCCCCGGGGGTTAGTGGATGCATGGGGGGCACCCACTCATATTGGAGATGTCGCCTTGAGTAAAGGAGCAGAAAGTGCTCCTTCGCCCTATCATACGCCTCGTCTTGGGCGGCAATCACCTCTTCCGAACCGCCATTGCCAGCTTATCATACTCTGCCGTCGCCTTTCCCCGGGCTGCCGCCAATTCGCGAAGGTGCTGGTCCTGTTAGGAGGCAAGGTCGGCTTGGAAGGCCTGCACCTTCCCCTGAGCGGCCGTCAGCTCGACCTTCAGGTCCTTTGCTTCTCAGAGGTACCGATCGGCGTTCTGCTTCTCGTCTTGAACCTCCTTCTCTAGGCACTTCCTCATTTGTGCCCCGGCCATCAGTGCCAGATCGAGATAAGCAGGGTCAGAAAAAAGAATATATACCCAGCACAAAGAGTATTAACAGTCAACAATGCTAACACTTACCATCACTTGAGCTTGAGCCCACTTCATGTGGGCCGTCTCCGTAGTGTCAGAAGCCAGGTTGGTCCGGTCGCGAGCCGTGGCGAGCTTATCGGCCACCTCCATTGAGATCGGGCCCTCCACCAGCGAATCCCCTCCCTGATCGACCAGTCCGGGGCGAACGGCCTTAGCCCCACCTCGCCCACCATCCGTCGGGCATCGGGACGGACAGTGGGGGTCCCAGACTTCAGGACCTCGGTAACCCTTTGGCTACTTGAGCTCGGTCCCGATCCTTTCGCCTCTCGAGTCGAATGGCTTTTCTTCGACTTCTTAGGGGAGGCTCCAAAGATACCTTCGCCACCCCCTGGGCGGGTCCTGCTGCCAATGCCGCCTTCTCAACCTGCTTCTTCTGGGCCAACGCCAGCAGGGCCTTCCTCGCCTCGAACTTCACCGGGTCCATCGCTGAAGAGAAAATGATAATTTTAATATGAAAGCAAAAAGTTAGACAAGAATGAAACAAAAAAGTACAGGGGTCGGCTGGGCTCAGTCCGGCTCGGGCTAGGTGTATCTCGGTCACACGCGGCTAGCCGATGCTATGCCCCTCCACGATTTTATCCACATCAGCCCACTTCGCCTCTGTCATGTCTCTCCGCCTCAAGGGTTTGTGGTTCGGCTTGTAGAAATTCCAGGTCGTAGGAATTTTTCAAGGTACCTCGCTCCTAACTACAAAGTACTTCTCCTTCCACCCCTTTATGGAATCCGAATGGCCGTGCATTACCCTCTTGTAAGGGCGGGGCGATATGTAGAATATGTCCTCCATATCCTCGAGCGAACTCACCCCTAGGACAGCACGGAAGTAGTTGAGCTTCAGCAGGACCCTCTTCTCCTGACACTTCAGAATGAAGCATATCAGATGCTTCCACGAATTGAGCCATATTGCATCGGGCACAGCTCCCCCCACCTCAGCACCTTCTTGATGAACGGATGCAGTGAAAACCTTAGTCCCGAGATAAAAGCATCCTTGGAAAACATACAGAACCCAGGCGCCAACTCGGTGGTTGGACGGACACCAGAACCCAGCAGCATCAATTCGTACTCCCGAGGAATGAAGTAACTATCCCTTATTATGGGCAGAAAGTCGGTCTTCAACACGCACTGAATGTTTTCCATCTTTATATGTGGCCGGCCGAACGATGGCACCTCCACATTAAATTGGACAAGGTCCTCCACATCGTCAGGGTACATCCTAATCGACCCTGGGTTCCTTTAGTGGGGGACATCGAGTCCGTGCATTGGTCCGAACTCATCCGGCGGACTATCCAGTAAGCACCACTTCCTCTTCTTCCTACGTGCACGAGGCTTCCTCGACGGAGACGGAGTCGACAGAGGGGCGAGAGGGAGAAGAGCCCCTTCTTCCTCGCCTCCCACAACATCTCCTTCCTCGCCTCCTCCCTCAACCTCTCCCTCAACTTCCTCACCCTCCTCGCCCGATGAATCTACCATCTCCGGCTTGCGACTCCGTAGGGGACCACGTCCAGAACCCATTCCTGCTTGTCCCAGGACGTGGAAGCCGACTGTCCCTCCTCTTCCAAAGGTTTGTCGTCCAGATTCAGGACATTAAGTCCGAATCCTGATCCTCCACACCCCGACCGAAAGTGCTCACTTCAGAGCCGGACTGAGAGTGCGACATTGCAAAATAAAATACTAACCTGAATACCGTTAAACGGAGAGTTCACCTTAAAGGTCGTCACTGGCAGCTTAGAGAAAGAAGCACCTGGTTTTAGAAAGAGAACACAAAGTGAAGAAATAAGAAAGGGATGGAGGATTTATAGAGTGAAATCGACGCTTCGAATTCAGCATCAAAATCCTCACCATCCAATCTTGATCATCAAGATCTAACGGCCACTAGAATTTCAAATGCCTCAATTTCCACCCCCGTGACGGCAGCATCATGTGCGAAACATCAGCATGACGTGCAAAATTCTAGTTTTTACCCCCTGCTTTGAAAACTAGCACGGCGGCTCGGAGCTCGCTTCGGTCCGAGCCACCCCATAACTTTTCCAACAAGTAAGGGGGCTCGACGCTCGGCAATGACCTCGAGCCATCACAGAGCTTTTACAGCAAGCTTGGGGCTCGACAGTCGGTAATGATTTCGATCCACCCCGGAGCTTTTACAGCAAGCTTGGGCTCGACAGTCGGTAACGATTTCGAGCCACCCCGGAGCTTTTCCAACAAGTAGGGGGGCTCGACGCTCTGCAGTGACCTTGAGCCATCCCAGAGCTTTTTCAGCAAGCTTGGGGCTCGATGGCAGTAGCAATTCGCAGGGGGGCTCGACGCTCGGCGGTGACCTCGAGCCATCCCAGAGCTTTTTCAGTGAGCTTGGGGCTCGACGGTCGGTAGCGATTTCGAGCCACCCCGAAGCTTTTTAAACAAGCAGGGGGGTCTCGATGCTCGGTGGTGACCTCGAGCAATTCCAGAGCTTTTAGAGCAAGCTTGAGGCTCGACGGTCGGTAGCGATTCTGAGCCACCCCGCAGTTTTTCCAACAAGCAAGGGGGCTCGACTCTCGGCGGTGACCTCGAGCCAACCTAGAGCTTTTACAGCAAGCTTGGGGCTCGACAGTCGGTAGCGATTCCGAGCCACCCCACAGCTTTTCCAACAAGTAGGGGGGCTCGATGCTCGATGGTGACCTCGAGCCATCCCAGAGATTTTATAGCAAGCTTGGGGTTCGACGGTTGGTAGCGATTCCGAGCCACCTCACAGCTTTTCCAACAAGCAGGGGGGTTCGACGCTCGGCAATGACCTCGAGCCATCCCATAGCTTTTCAGCAAGCTTGGGGCTCGACAGTTGGTAGCGATTTTGAGCCACCCCGGAGCTTTTCCAACAAATAGGGGGACTCGACGCTCGGCAGTGACCTCGAGCTATCTCAGAATTTTTTCAGCAAGTTTGGGGATCGATGGTCGGTAGTGATTCCGAGCCACCCCACAGCTTTTCCAACAAGGAGGGGGAGGATCGACACTCGGCGGTGACCTCTAGCCATCCCAGAGCATTTTCAGCAAGCTTGGGGCTCGACAGTGGGTAGCAATTCCGAGCCACCCCACAGCTTTTCCAACAAGTAAGAGGGCTCGACGCTCGGCAGTGACATCGAGCCAACCCAGAGCTTTTTCAGCAAGCTTGGGGCTCGACGGTTGGTAGCGATTTCGAGCCACCTCGAAGCTTTTCTAATAAGCAGGGGGGCTCGACGCTTGGCGGTGACCTCGAGCCATCCCAGAGGTTTTACTGCAAGCTTAGGGCTAGACGGTTGGTAGCGATTTTGAGCCACCCCGGAGCTTTTCCAACAAGTAGGGAGGCTCGACGCTCGGCAGTGACCTCGAGCCATCCCATAGATTTTTCAGCAAACTTGGGGCTCGATGGTCGGTAGCGATTCCGAGCCACCCCGAAGCTTTTCCAACAAGTAGGGGGGCTCGACGCTCGGCGGTGACCTTGAGCCATCCTAGAGCTTTTTCAGCAAGCTTGAGGCTCGTTGGCGGTAGCAATTCACAGGGGAGCTCGATGCTCGGCAGTGACCTT
Organism: Hemerocallis citrina; assembly: GCA_017893485.1. Taxonomy (NCBI): domain Eukaryota; kingdom Viridiplantae; phylum Streptophyta; class Magnoliopsida; order Asparagales; family Asphodelaceae; genus Hemerocallis; species Hemerocallis citrina. The sequence goes on along the minus strand of CM030363.1, from coordinate 200,262,589 downwards.
GAGCCATCCCAGAGCTTTTTCAGCAAGCTTGGGGCTCGATGGTTGGTAGCGATTCCGAGCCACCCCGGAGCTTTTCAAACAAGCAGGAGGATCTCGATGCTCGGCGGTGACCTCGAGCCATCCCAGAGCTTTTACAGCAAGCTTGAGGCTCGACGGTTGGTAGCGATTCTGAGCCACCCCGTAGCTTTTCCAACAAGCAGGGGGCTCGATGCTCGGCGGTGACCTCAAGCCAACCTATAGCTTTTATAGCAAGCTTGGGGCTCGACGGTTGATAGTGATTCCGAGCCACCCGACAGCTTTTCAACAAGCAGGGGGCTCGATGCTCGATGGTGACCTCGAGCCATCCCAGCACTTTTATAGCAAGCTTGGGGTTCGACGATCGGTAGCGATTTCGAGCCACCCCACATCTTTTCCAACAAGCAGGGGGGTTCGATGCTCGGCAATGACCTCGAGCCATCCCAGAGCTTTTTCAGCAAGCTTGGGGCTCGACGGTCGGTAGCGATTCCAAGCCACCCCGAAGCTTTTCCAATAAGCAGGGGGACTCGACGCTCGGCGGTGAGCTCGAGCCATCCCAGAGCTTTTTCAGCAAGTTTGGGGCTCAACGGTCGGTAGCAATTTCGAGCCACCCCACAGCTTTTCCAACAAGCAGAGGGGGCTCGACACTCGGTGGTGACCTCGAGCCATCCCAAAGCTTTTTCAGAAAGTTTGGGGCTCGACGGTCGGTAGCAATTCTGAGCCACCCCACAGCTTTTCCAACAAGTAAGGGGGCTCGACGCTCGGCAGTGACATCGAGCCAACCCAGAGCTTTTTCAGCAAGCTTGGGGCTCGACGGTCGGTAGCGATTCCGAGCCACCTCGGAGCTTTTCCAATGAGCAGGGGGGCTCGACGCTCAGCAGTGACCTCAAGCCATCCCAGAGCTTTTACAGCAAGCTTGAGGTTCGACGATCGGTAGCGATTTCGAGCCACCCCGGAGCTTTTCCAACAAGTAAGGGGGCTCGACGCTCGGCAGTGACATCGAGCCATCCCTGAGCTTTATCAGCAAGCTTAGGGCTCAATGGTCGGTAGCGATTCCGAGCCACCCCGGAGCTTTTCCAACAAGTAGGGGGCTCGACGCTCGGCAGTGACCTCCAGCCAACCCAGAGCTTTTACATCAAGCTTGGAGCTCGACGGTCGGTAGCTATTTCGAGCCACCCCATAACTTTTCCAACAAGGAGGGGGGCTCGATGCTCGGCAGTGACCTCGAGCCATCCCAGAGCTTTTACAGTAAGCTTGGGGCTCGACGGTCGGTAGCGATTCCAAGTCACCCCACAGCTTTTCCAACAAGCAGGGGGGTCGACGCTCGGCGGTGACCTTAAGCCATCCCAGAGCTTTTTTTAGCAAGCTTGGGGCTCGACGGTCGGTAGCGATTCCGAGCCACCCCAGAGCTTTTCCAATAAGCACGGGGGCTCGACGCTCGGCGGTGACCTCGAGCCATCCCAGAGCTTTTTCGGTAAACTTAGGGCTCGACGGTCGGTAGCGATTCCGAGCCACCCCGGAGGTTTTCTAACAAGCAGGCGGCTCGACGCTCGGCAGTGACCTCGAGCCATCCAAGAGCTTTTACAGCAAGCTTGGGGTTCGACGGTAGGTAGCGATTTCGAGCCACCCCAGAGCTTTTCCAACAAGCAGTTGGCTCGACGCTCGGCAGTGACCTCGAGCCATCCCAGAGCTTTTACAGCAAGCTTGGGGCTCGACGGTCGGTAGCGATTCTGAGCCACCCCGGAGCTTTTCCAACAAGCAGGGGGGCTCGATGCTCTGCAGTGACCTCGAGCCATTCCAGAGCTTTTTTAGCAAGCTTGGGGCTCGACGGTCGGTAACGATTCCGAGCCACCCCACAGCTTTTCCAACAAGCAGGGGGGTTCGGCACTCAGTAGTGACCTCGAGCCACCCCATAGCTTTTTTGGGGGCTCGACGGTCGGTGACGATTCCGTGCCACCCCTTAGCTCTTACAGACGAGCTTCTGGGCTAGACACCCGATGGCAAGCCTCGGCGTCCGAACTCATACGTGCTCAATGCTCGGCGGTAACCTCGAGCCACCCCTCAGCTCACTACGAGCTCTGGGGCTAGATGCTCAGCAAAAGGCCACGCCAACCAAGCGCACAGGGGCTCGGCACTCGGTAGAAATCTCGAGCCGCCCCAAAGCTTTTACAAACTTAGGGGCTCGACACTCGACAGCAAGCCTCGACATCCGAGCTCATAAAGGCTCGATGCTTGGCGGTCGCCTCGAGCCACCCCCCAGCTCACTACGAGCTTCGGGGCTCGACTGCTCGGCAACATACCTCGGCATCCGAGCGTATAGGAGCTCGACGCTCGACGCTCGGCTCCCGACCCTTTGTTCTCGTCTCTCAACACCCCTTATATTTCTAAGGGATCCCTTCATCCGATCCTGCTGGCCTCTCCAGGAAGATACAAATCACATTCGTCGTACACACCGCTCTGCTCTTTCTACAGACACAAATCGCTCCTCCACGGCTGGATTACCCAGCCCTCTAGGAGTGGGGGGCTCCTGATATGGGTTAGATGACGTGGCCCCTCCTGGGCCATCGGATCCCCTCAAATCCCGCTCTTCCCTGATCATCAGGTCAACAGAAGTCCAACGGGCTCTTGCCACTTCAGGCCCACAGGCAAACGGGACCGCCCGGCCTGTTAAGGTCCCAGACCCATTTACCCATGCCTATAAATACCAGACCCCCTCCTCGCTTCACATGGTAATAAACTTTTTTCCACCTGAACCCTAGCTACTGTTGCTTTTTCAGTGACTGACTAGATCGTCTGAGGGCCTATCGCCGGGACTTCTCCCGGTATTTCTAGGCAGTGTGCAGGTACAGAAGACCGGGCCGAGCATCAAAGATCCAAGCCGAGCTACTGGATCAAAGATCCAAGCCGAGCTACTGGATCCGAACCGAGCACCCGACCTCTACCTCTCTGCTCCTACTCCTGAGCCAGTCCTACTCTCCAGAATTGGGCCGACGCCAGTACCACAGTTTCTTCTTTACAAATTATAAGAACTCACACCTATTATTCCACACCCCAAAAACAAACAGTATCAATTCTCATGGTTCAACTGCTCCTTTTCATGCTCCTTTACGACAATATAATGTGATGAGTTCACCTCCAAATATGAAGCATGCAAATTAGCTGGAAACCAAACCAAGTGTCTGAATGATACTATTAAGTTGAAATGGAAGACTTCAATGTATCTAACTGACTGCTCTGCCTTCTATGTATATATATATGAAATTATTGATAACTAAGTTTGTATTGCTCTCTTTTGGTATCAATTGATTCTAATAAACATTTAAAATGTACTTGTGAGCCCATTAAATCAATTGACTTTGGCTGTTTGCTTCCAATCTTCATACCCTTGTTGAATCTAATGCAAATTTTTTCCTTGCGGTATGCATTTTATAAAAAAAAACTTTTGAAGAAAAGATGTTCAAATTCATATAAATCATAGTACAACACATCACCTTCAAGATGCAAAAAAGCATACAACAAAAAAAATTTGAAAGCAAAAATAACCGAAATAGTACTAAATAAGCCGGTGTTTTTTGACATGCAAATTTTTTTCTCTACAATTTTAATGTACTAAAATAAAAGATATCCGGGTAGATATAGGAAGCAAATTAGGCTTCAGATACCTCCCTCAACTATCTCACTTATCCTCAATTTAGTTTCGTCTTTTTGGTGGCAAGAATTATCAATCCTTCCAATGGAGAACTATCAACCAATCCCAATTCCTAATTAATTAATTAGCAAACAAACAAATCCTAATTAATTAAGATATTGTTTGATTCTGCTCCTCCAAAACCCCAAAACAAACTCCTATATATATTCTAACTTTGTAGTGGCATCAAGAGGAGGGCAATATAGGAAATAGAAAATAATAAAGACTAAAATGATAGATAATAACAGCTGATTAGAGAATTTGGGTTTAATAAATACCTGTTTTTTAGGAGTGGGTTTTTCTAGTATTTATTAAACCTAGAGGGTTTTATAAAATAAAATTGAATTTTTCTGTTGGGCCTGAAAATCATTTTCCCTTTAGTTTATATATACTTTAATTATCAAGAGATTTTCCCTCAGTCTTCCAGTGATCTAGGGCAAAGAGGAGAATGTCCGAACCTAAAATTACTAGTTTTTTTAATATTTTATGCATGGGAAGGGGGTAGCTTTTCTAGAGTTTTGGGTTTGCCAGTTAAGCCTAGCTTAGCTTAGCTTAGCTTAATTTTAGCTTTTGAGTTCTCCCCACAAGCTCACTCTAGTGTAGTTATTTTTAGCTTAAGAGATCAAATCAAACTCAAAAAATTGGGGAGTTGGCTTCTAGAATTTTGGGCTACCACTTATGGTGGTTTTGGGTGAATCAAAGGGCTCTTTGTTTTGAGTCACTTTTACTCTTTTTTAGGGCTTTTGCTATTTATCACTGCAGGGTTCTGAATCTGATTTGATAGGAGTCAAAAACATTTTTGAACAGTTGTCGTAGTAGTAGGGGAATAGCTATTCTTTGGAACCTAGGCAAATGCCTGGACTGAACTCATGCACTCTGAGCTTGATTTTTGGGTGTTTAGTGCTTCACACTTGAGTTGCTTTTATGGGCAATTTAGGTTTCGTGAATTGAAGGTTAGGAAAGCATGAAAAAGACACTGCAGATTTTCATCTTCTTCGAATTTAAGGAGAACGGATAGGTAGATAGGTAGAGTTTGGTTGCTCTTATTCTCTTAATGAGAAACTAGTGTTATCCTGTACAAATGCAAAATGCTAGACATACATGAGTTTTAACCCTAAATATACATTATAAATACATTGGGAAAGACAAGGTTTAAAACCTTGTCTTTTAGTGAGAAGTGAGCCCCAATACATTTATAATGTATGTTTGGGATAAAAACTCATGTATGTGCAGTCATCCTCTGTACAAATTATACAATCTAAAATAGTTTTGAGAGACTCATAACATTATATAGAACTCTAAAACAATATTAGATAATTGAACAAATTTATAAATATCAATCTCTACCGTAATTACTGAAATCTTCAATATCATCCTCACATAAACAAATGGTTTAGAGCATCCACAGTGGTGTTTCTCATTTGCCAAAAAATGGCTGCTACAGTAATAGCAAATAGAAGCGATCGCTGCAGTGGTCGTTTGCTATACTGTTTGTCAAAATTGAGTGGGACGGTATATGATATACCGTCTGACGTTTTGAAATTAAATTAAAATAGTTAATTACTTATTAACTATTAAACTATATTAATTAAATAAATTAATTAATATAATAATAACTAAACTTACTTATACAGCTACTTTAACCTTAATTAACTACTAACCTACTGACTAACCTACTTTTTGACTTTTTGACTTTTTTGGTGGACGGGGAAACATTCCCCGTCTGACCATTTTGTTTTTTTTTTTTTTTTTTTTTTCCGACCAATCACCTCCGTTCATTTAAAAAAAAATAATAAATAAAAAACATCCCTCAGACGGGATATCATATCCCGTCTGATTGAGACGAGATATGATCTCCCGTTTGAGAGGTGTTTTTTTAATAAAAAATTTATAAAAATAGATCAGACGGGATATGATATCCCGTCCTCTATAATTTGAGAATCGCTATTCTGTTTCTCAAATATGAGAAACGAATATAGGTCGTTTGCTAAAAAATGGCAAAATGAAAAACCACTGCAGGGCTTCGTTTGCTAAAAAATGGCAAACTGAGAATTATAGAAAACCACTGTGGATGCTCTTAGAGAATCACTATCAAACCATATTATCATCCAATTGAATATTACTAAAACTGCTAAAGGCGGGAGTGGTGTGGGAGTGGGGGTGGGGCGTCAGGGGCCACGAGCACTGTGTGTGTGTTGTTGTTTGGGGGGGGGGGGGGGGGGGGGGGGTTGAAGAATCTACCACAACTCATAGAGCTAATAGCGGAATAGAAACCACAAAGACTTAGAGCAGGCCGCCACAAATATATGCAAGATCTGACAAGAACACAATCAATATGCAGAGATAACCAATACTTCTTATTCCCCAAAAAATACAAAGATTACAAAAGAGATTACAACTCTCAATCTCTCTCTATCACCTTTGAAACACTCGGCACAATCTCCTCTTGAAGTTGAACAATGATAATGGCTCACCAAATCTCTCTAATCTGATGTTACAAACCCTAAAGTCTACAGCTATATATATAACCCCCAAGTAAACCCTAAAAGATTAACAAAAATCCAACTATTGGGCCTTAAACTCGTAAGCCCAAAAACAATCAGAGCCAAAGTCGGTAGACTGCACCTCCAAGGTCAGTCGACCGCAACGTGTAGAGCCAAATCCAAGAAACTACCGGTCGACTGCACGGTCGACCGTCACCCCTCTGTTCGACCCTGTACACTTGAAGAACACTCAGCAATTTGGGTCTGTCAATCGCACCCCCAGGTCGGTCGACCGCAACTCTTCAGACAACACTTCTTCTACTTGATGTTGTCTTCTCTTGCTGTCTTTGTCTCCTCCTCTTCTTCTCCAACTTCAAGTACTCAGTGCCTACTTGTATTTGAGGTCAAAACCCTAACGGGGGTGGTAGGGGGTCCCAGAGTAGGGAATGAGGATGGATTTGGGAAGAGCTGTGTGATTTTGTGAAATTGGAAAAGTAGGAGATGAAGAGACTGTGTTTGAGGAATTGAAGTTTTTATTTTATTTTAATTTTTTAATAAAAATTTGCGTAGTGCACGTGTAAATTAAATAGGAATCCCTATTTTCCCTCTCTTTTCTTTATTTTAAAATAGAAAAAAGAAAGATGGGGTAGACTCTCTTTCATATTATAAGATATATAGCAGTATACCTCCTCTGCAAATTGCACAGACTTTACCTAAAAATATATTAAAACATCAAACATTCACTAAAAAATTCGGCAGAAGTTACCCATATATACAGTGTTTTCAATGTATAATTATAATCCAGTATATTAAACATTCAACAATTATGTAGTAAAGATGTTACGAAAAATATAATCTCAAATTCAAACATTTGTTGGCAATAAGACACCTCCAAACTCATCACAATAATCTTTCAATACCAAATACTTAAATCCTAATTATATATCTAGCAGACGACTTAAATAAATTATTCATGAAAATAAAAGACTCCAATCCAAACCGTTAAAATGCAGAACAAATTTTCTAACCAACTATAGGTAAATATAAAACTAACAAAGAAAAATGTATACTAATTTTAACATGGTGGTATCAAAATATTTTAGTAATTTCAACATGGAATCAACATCATCGAGTGACTGAATTCTTCACATATCAACATCTCATGTGGCCTACATAAAAAGAAAACATGAAATGAAAATTTAGTTAATTGCATCACATTAAACGTTACTTACTTATAAAGCGGTATGAACTAATTTGAATTGATATAAGCCGATACATACAAGAAAAAAATAATAATCAGGGTTTTGATAAACTCTAATAAGATGACATTATGAGATTCTTAAATCTAAAAATATTACGTACTAATAACTATTATTTTAATCATTTGAATATAATTATATTGTTAATGACATTTACATGTCAGTTGATTATCATAGAGTTACGCTTTTCTTGAAGAACTTCTTGTTAACTCCGCGTAACTCTATTTCCAAACAGAGCCTTGCAGGATCAATTTCTACTTCTCCTTCATTGAATTTAATCATCTTTCAAATGCTACATAGTTAGCCTCATTGATGGTAAAACACTCGATGATGGTCATAAAAGTGATGAAAATAATAGAAAATGACTTTATCTAAATTCAAAAAACAATTGCAACAACCATAAAAAAGTTGCATTATGCATGAATGAATTAAAATGGAAAATCAATACATGCTTAAAATTCATAGGAAATTTCATTTTCATGTGGTAGGCTGAGGCGGTGAACTTCTGAGCCGCATCCCCCACCCCATCCCCCACCGCCACCCCTGAACCGCATCTTACCTGTAACTTTCTGTAGCCTTATTAAAATTCTACAATGTCAACCAATTAGCCAATAAATATATAACATAGTTCAGGAACATGTCCCACAAAATTTAGGCAAATCAAACACTATAGTTGTTTATCTACCAAACAGAAAAATTCATTTCTAATCTCATTAAACTAGATGAAACAAAAATTAAAAATACAAATACAAACTTATAAAAAGTAAGAAACAAAATGATTTCTCACCAGCTGTGGACTTCTTTATGCCTATGCAAATGGAGAAAGACCAAACAAATGCTGATAAATAGAAAACTTCCCTAAGTCAATATCCACAGAAGTATGTTGTATAAAGAACCAGTCAATAAATTGAAAGTAAACATAACATGATTACACAAATTATACATAAAGAATTTGAGCGTGAGGTGGGCGAGGGAGACGATGTGGAAGGTGATGTGGGAGGCGGCGTGGTTGTAGCGGCGGGCGGTGGCGGACGACGTGCATTGTTGGGGTTTATGGATCCAAATACATGATAATGGGGTTGAAGAAGATAGACGAGAAGAAGAGTCGAAAAGGGAGCAAGCAGCTCAAAGTAGCCTGTAGCTGCAGACAAAGTTGCGGTCGACCGTACAGTTGACCGTCCCGCTCGCAGTTACAACCTTTGTACTTCTGAAGGAACATCAGTCGGCTGTCTTACTCTCTGTTGGATCCCTGTACAATCGAGGCATGAACGGTCGACCATCCAAAGTTGCAGTCGACCGTCGCGGCGCTAATTGATGAGTAACTGAGAGTAAATTTTCTGTAAACCTATATATATTGTATTGTATACGATTTTAGGATTAAGTAAAAAGAAAAGAAAGATCTATCAGTCGTCAGAGAGAGAAAGAGAGAGAGACAGAGAGAGAGAGAGAGAGAAAAAAAAATCTACACATCGGGGGTGAGTTCTTGAGACTTGTGTAAACTTATTCTTCATATTTCTAGTGAAAATCGTAAGAGTGACTCTATGCGGGAAAGTAGTCATTGTATTGGGTGAACCTAAAAAAAATCTCGTGTGTTCTTGTGCGATTGCTTTTGTTCTCTTGGTTTTGATACTATTGTTTTGCATCTCGTTTGTGAGTTATTCTGTAGTTAGAACTCAACATGCATAGCCTACGAGGCAAACGACGGGCGGCAGACGGCGACAGGGATGCGACGGGTGGGGAGAATACGTGGGATTTGGGATTTGGAAGAGAAAGGCAGAGAGGTGGGGGAATAGTAAAGGAAGAGATCAGGGGTTTTAATTTTATTTTTTGTTAATTAAAATATGTGGTCTTAACATGTTAAGATATGTATGAATTATACTTTTGCTCTCCTTTCTCTATTTTACAATAAAGAAAGGTGAAATAAGATAGGTTTATTAGTATAATATATAGTATAATAATATAATAAACGAAACAAACTTTAGGTGCAGACAAGTAAAAAAGCCCTCTTAACAGTGGAAATAAAGAAAGAATCAATCATAAACATAGAAGTTGGAATGAAAAGTGACTTCTAGAAGCTGTATAATGCAAGCAGTGAAAACACTATTGATCTAAATTTTGTTGGCTGATTTTCTTAAATTTGGTGTGGATCATTAACTTTGATAATTGCGTAAATGGGGAGCATCATCACATGTACTCCCATTTTTCATTTTGTACTAGGAATAACAGCATAAGCACGCACACAAAAAGGGAATTTTTCATCCTTTTATTCCTCTCCTTCGGACATGCATGTAAACAATTAAGAAAAAATGCATCCTCTAATTTCCAATAGACATTAAATAAACTAAAATTTTCATGATGAATTGTGTCCTTAATGCTCATGTCATCTTTAGCTGTATTAGGCCAAAAACTAACTTGCACTCATTTAGGATCCTGTTTGAGACTAATTTAGTTCTTTAATATCATAGATTTAACATTTACTCCATGGCCTTCATCCAATCAATTGCTAAGCTTTAGAAAGAATCTTTGGCTAATCTGGAAAACTGTGTCATTTAATTAGGTGAGGACTGTTTTAATTTCACACACATCAAGGATTCATCAATCATATGAAGCATTAATCTATGATTAGTACCAGATAAAATTATATATAAATTGATGGCTAAACTTTCTTTCTTAGGATTAGGGTTAGACATAGACTGCCTAACCCTTAACATCACACATAAAACTGGAAGTCTGTTTCAAGAATCAATATCCTCCACCTAGTGATGTTTCCACTCAACTTAGGGCCCAAAATATCAGAACTATATACGATTATCAAAATATCAAGCACTAGAAAAGAGCTTAAAGTTCATTGGAAAATGAGGAAAAGTACTTAAAGCTCATTGGCAGCAACCCAAGTGGAAAATGACACGATTTATCATACTGGATGTTTTTTTTTGTTTTTTTTTTCAGTTATTTTATTGTATTTTATTTAAGAAAAAGAAGAATACTGCAACCATATTTCAATAATAAGAATTTAATAAAATATCTCCACAGTACTAGGAAATAGTATAAGAAACTACAAAACGGAAAAAAAAAAAAGCATAATAAATCTCCGACATCGTCCTAGAGGGTGGGACATGTCCAAAAGTGATACTGACATACAAAGTAGCAAGTACAAAGAAAAACACGTACAAACATAGCAGTCCTTTTGACAGATCTCTGGAAGGTGAGAGTCTGGATGTCGTCACTGCTCAATTTAGGGTAGGTCCGAACTTTACCTCCTCATCATCGTACTCGTCTACCTGAAAGGCTTTAGCGATCATCCCTTTCAGCCATGTGACAACAACTGTATCCCAAAAGAAAATAAGAAGCATGATACGAGTTAAAATATCAGAAGTATTATTACAAGTCTCACGAAAGTAAAAGTTATTTTTGTCAAATCATAAAACTCAGGTTGTAGCAGGATGGTGATGTACCATGCTTTTTTCATCTCATGACACATAGAGGCAAATTTGGGACCAATCCACAAAACCTCATATGTGTTGGGATACTTAACTCGTACCTAAGGCCCGCAGAACCTCAACTAGTGTTACCTTACTCAGTTGGCAATCAATGAACAGGTGGTTCAGCGATTTCGTATGATAGTTGCAAAACCCACAGTTGGTCGCAATGTTCGGCTGCCTTTTGGCTAGGTTCTCTCTAATCATGATGACGTTATTGAGCACCAATCAGAGGAATATTCTGACTTTAAGAGATGTCTTTGCCTTCTAGAGGATCGTAGCCCACCTAGGCCTACAGCCCCGGAAGTGGATACAGTTGTACAAGGATCGGATTGTGAAAGAGCCATTGTTCGCCAGCCCTTAAGATTTCCTGTCCAGGCTGTGAGAACACTTCACCCCAGTATGTGCAATTTAGTCTTGGAGGGCTCCTAGCCTCACTCGGGATTCTGGACTAAGCCGATCTCTAAAGTATGGTTTCCATGCTCCCCTCCTCCACGTCTTGGCCACGGAGGTGTGAGGTTGGCATGCTTGCTTATATAGGTCCAGGAACCTCTCTTTAAGAGTGTGAGCGCCGCACCATTTGTCCCACCAGAATTTGGTCAACTATCCATTGCCTATAAATGACGTAACCACCGTGCAGAACGGCTCGTTGGCTCGGGCAATCCCTTTCCAGAACCATGATACCATAGAACCCACCTGGCAACCTAAACTTCTCGTTCATTTCCCTTGCAAGTAAGATTGAATGAATTTCTACCAACCTTTGCCATTTGGATGGAACACTTTCCACCATCTGCCCAACAGAGCAATGTTCATGTCTCTTAGATCGATGATACCTAATCCGCCATGCATTTTCTTCATGCATGTTTTTTTCTATCTGATCAAATGGTAGCCTCTTTTATCCATGCCAGTTCATATTGGATTATTGGGCGTTTATAAGGTTTTGATGTGCAAATTTTTTCCCTATTGAATAACCTTTTTTTTGTCTAAAATAAAGAGCTACATCATAGCCTATATCCTAGTCTCATGTTCTCTTTACAAATCTCAATCCTTTCTATCTATAATTTGTTCCCAAAATAAGGCCCATTTTCAAAATATATCCCATAGGGTGTTTTTCACCAAACTATTTTCAAGCGTGGACTCGCAGTTGACAACTGCGGCTTCTGCTTTTATGTGGCCACAGATGGGAACTGCGACTTCTTCTCAATAGTTTTTTAGTTGCTGCAGTTCCCATTTGCGGTCGCAACTCATTTTCTATATAATTAAGGCCGCAATTGAGACTTGTATAAATGTATGTTGCAGTTCCCAATAGCGATTGTGTCTCAAAGTATAGAGACAGAGAGCCAAAACATAAACACAGAGAGTAAACGGGTGTATGAAAAATTATAAAAAGTAGTCGTAGTTCCCAACTGCGGCCTTATTGTAACACCCTATATTTTTAAATAACATTTTTGAGATTAATAAATGAATTAAAGTGATTTTTGGTGATTTAATAAATATTTTTTCTGAAATTTATTTTTTTGTACGGGTAAAACACATGCAAATATTTTCTTGGGAAGTTCAAAGTCAAAAATTATTTTGGGAAAACCTAATATTTATTAGTAGGTATTATTTATAAATTTTCTGGATTTTCTGATATTTATTTGGCATATTTACAAATATTACAAAAAGATGGATTTTTGTGTAAAGTGGTAGAGTAAAATTTCCAGAATTTCGGTTTTCTGGGCTGAGCATGAAGACTAGCCAACTCAGAGGTAAATGTTTAAATTTTTATTCTAATAGATTTGGTTTATTTCGCAAAATTGTTAAAGATGACCTTTTTGCAAAATTGCCACTTAGAGGCAAAAATTACAAAATTTGATTTTCAGGATTTGTAACTGATGCCGACCAGATCTGGGTGGTTATTTTTTATTTTAAATCTCAATTAAATTGGTTAATCAAATTACCAAGTATAAAAGATCTATATATGTAAAGATATATTCTAAAGGGATAATTTGCAAAATCTTCTCAAAACCCTAATTACCCAGATTTTGGCCTATTAAAATAGCAGTAGCAGCCGTCTCTTTACTGCACAAACAAAAGTATATTTTATTATTGGTTTTCTTGAAATTTCGTAGCGAGTATCTTGGATTTTTGCGAAAGGATGTGTTTTTTCTTATTCTTTATTATCTTCGTTGATTCTTCAATAAGGTAAGTGACATATGTTTTAATTTCTTGTTATTCTATGCATGTTGTATGTGATGACTTTTCCATTAGAATGCATGATAGATGATGGTATGATGATATAGTGAAGTTATTGATGAATGAAGGAATAAAAATAGAACTTTTCATGAAACTGTGCAATTGATGAATAGAAATTCTATATAGATGACTTAAGAATGTTAAGAACCTAATAGAAATCATGGATATGATGTTTTCTTTCCTATTCTTGTTGTTTTGATTGTATGTGTTGAGATTACATGATTGAGATGCACAAAATTTGAATAAGGATGAACACTTTACTATTAAGGATATGTGTGATCTGTTTGAAGGGTTTTGATGAAGAAAACTTGATGAATGAATGTTGTAGATACTTATAATCATGGGCAAACTGATGTGAGTAGTTGTATGTGTGTTTAAAAAATTTCAAGAGGAGTTTTTTTGGATTGAAGAATCGAGTTTTGAAGGGTTTCATTGAACTTTGGCTTCGAGTATGTTTGTGTTCAGCCGAAATTGTTTTTTTGAAGTTTTGTGAAGTTTTCGATTAGATCTTGATTTATATTGATACTGAGGTTGATTTAGAAAATATAATAATCATATTCAGTGATTTTCTTCATGCTTTAATTGATGCTTATACCACACACACACACACACACACACACACACACATATTTCCTGTTTTGAAGAAGTTTTGTCGAAAAATTGATCTTTTATGAATTTAATGAGAGTTGATTTGATTTATAAACTCCAGTATGTTAGACAAGTTGTATTTGATCATCTCAGGATTTTTATGTTACAATTTATGCTTTTAAAGAGTCAAAACCATGTATCAGTTGAAAAGTGCACGAATATTAAAGCTGTTAATTTTCGAACATGTCCGTCAACCGCACAAAATTACACATGAAATGTCGGTCGACTGTCAGTTCTTGGGTTTTGGATATTTAGCATGACAGTCGACCGTCGCTTTTTGAATTATTTTGACAGTCGACCGTCAGCTGCTGTGTTGATTGCTTTTCTTGATTTTTCTGCTATTTTCTTGAACGCTATTTCTTCGAACTTATGGAGTATTGATCTACTATTTTAGATGATATTTTACTACATATTACTGTATTTTACAGAGAGTTATAATTTGATTTTAATAGAATTTAATTTGTGTTTCTACGACTCTAAAAAAGGTGAAATATATGTGGTTTTCAAAGGAGTTGTTGTTTTTGTGATTTTCTATGACTTCAAACATGCGAAGCTCAGTTGTTTAAAGAGATTTCATTTCAGGTTCTATTTCTGAAAATTTGTAAAGTATTTGGATAAATTTGGATTTGTTTAATTTAAAGAAGTTTTCTTGATATAAATGATTTGGTGAGAGAATTAAGAGTTTTAAAGAAAGGTTTTGTGTTGATATTCGATTTGTGAGTCTCTAAAAGTTGAGTGGGATTCATGTAAACCGGCAAATGAGATTTTGTGGATCTTGACCAGTTTGGGTCTTGGGGTTGTTTTGATGGAATTAAGTCCGGCAGGGTACACCAACTCTAGAGAGGAAAAATTGTGTTTGTTATTATTAATAATAACCAACCTAAGGACATGCACTAGTGGAGATGTGATAGAACTTGGAAAACATAAGTATATGCTCTGTTGTTAGTCCAACGGATGTGTTTCAGAACTGTGTGTTGTTGTGTCCCGAGAGAACAGTTGGTATGTTCGTGTGTCGATGGTCGGCAGGCCTATTCACGAAACATACGATGCATTCGCGTGTCGAGGATCGGCGGGCCTATTCACGGGATGTACTGTGTATCTGCAAATCGAGGATCGGCAGGCCTATTCGTGGGGTACACGGGAAGGAGGTGATTCTCCGATTTTTTAGCTATGCTTACAGGATGCTTGCGCATTGAGGGTTATCAGGCCTATTCGCGGAGTAATCTAGATCTTGTTTCTATCACCGTAGTAGGATTAGTTGCATAATGAGGGATTTAACCCTATAAAGTGGAGGACAATAAGGGCTTGCACCGGACCTACATAGTATGGAATGCATAGAATCTGACAAGTATGCATTAGAGAGTCATCATACTGCATTTGTGTTTTCTTGACTTGGTATTATGCATGATGTTTTCCTATTTTCCTACACTTGACACTTAGTCTAGTTTCACTTAATGTTTTCATGCTTTATTTATCGTTATTTCATTATCTATATGTTACTACTGTTGGTAGGTTTGATTTTGAATTTATTCTTTATGTTTCATATATTGTATTTCATTGATGTCGCTCACACCGTTATGGCTGACCCCTGTAGTTTTGGAGATTAGGATTATCTCTGACCTCATGTTTTATAGGTAAGTACCAATAGCTTGGAATTTGGATGCTTGTGGTAGAATGATAATGTGGCTTATGCAATTTGTAAAAGAATGTGTTCTAAAAGAATGAAATTGTAATTCAAGGTGTTTAATTTTCCGTTGTGCTATGTAAAGAATTGATGTAATAAAAGTTGAAAAAATTATCTGTGTGTGGCTATATTTACTATTACATTGAGGTAGATGCTGGGAATTGTACCACGTATTTCTGAGTTTATTATATTGGAAATTTGGGGCACTACATTCATCTACATTGTTGTTGTAGTTCTTGATTGCGGCTTTGTTTACATAGATGCCACAGTTAGGAATTGTGGCTCTTCGTGGCCCGACCCATTACTCCGAGTTAAAGACTCGGGCACCCACTCACCACTCTCATATTCATCACCTCCAACTCAATACGAAAACCCTAAATCTCAAATTCCCCCCATCCACCTTTTCTACCATCTGCTTCCCCCTTCTGCGGCAACATCTGCTGATCGTCATCCCCAATTTTGCCTCCCTCTCTCAAATTCTTAAAACCCTAGTTTTCCAAATTTCTCTCATCCATCACCTCCGCCATCATCCCCAGTCATCTCCGCTATAAAAGTTCCAGATCTTTATTAAAGTATTCCTAAAACCCTAAATTATAGATTTTTTTCCTCTCTATTAAAATTCGTTTATTATGCTGGTTCGAATATTTGCTAATAAAATTTAAGTTAAGGTGTATTGAAGGTTTTAAATGCTTGATTCATAAGAATTCTTAGCCTAGGTTTAATACTTGAAATTTGATCTAAAATGACTGTCATGATTGTTAAATTTGTTATCCGATAATGACTCGCATATTGATTCCTTGATGTATAGATATGGATTACAAATGTACTATTTGGTTTTATTCGATATTGTAATATATATTTAGTCCCATATCGGGTTATGTATCAGTTTAGTATTTGGTTTCCTCATATATATAGGAGTCATTGTACTTAGTTATAATCAATTTATATATATATATATATATATATATATATATATATATATATATATATATATATATATATATTTATATATATTTCCAATTTCTCTGTTAAATTTATCATGGTAACAGAGCAAGATTATAATCTCTAACCCTAATCCCAAATCCACTTAATCACAAATTTCTAATCTACCCTCTTTTTCCTAATCCCGACAACAGCAACGTCGACTTCCAAATTCCGACTTCAACAACTACATCACCGTCGACTAAACCCATCGCCAACACTAGCAACAACAAACACCAACCTCTAGACTTCCCCAAACATCGACAGGCCCAAATTTGGAAACCCTAGCTCCAAATCCCTTCGATTCCCCAAATGCAACATCTTCTTCTCTTCCTCCAAATCGAACCCGCACGTCGGAATCCCTAAATCCTCCAAATCGCGCCGCCTCTCGTCGGCTCAGACCTCCACCTACTCACCTTCAAAGATCTTGACCTCTCCCCCACTGTCATCCATCAGCGCCTCTCATCCTACCCTAACCCTAACTTTTATTACCTTTCTTTTAACCAAACCCGACCCAAAACCCCTACAAATACCTAAAACCCTATCTCTTCTACCCAAACCCTAATACCCATTTACCCTATACCTGAATTCCAAAAAAATAAAAATAAAAATAAAAAAATCTCATTACCCAAACCCTATATTCAAATCACCCTCCAAACCCTTTATCCAACTCCACTACCCAAACCTGATATCTGCTTGCTGTTTGCTGCTGTCACAGTCGTCGTCGTCGCCGTAGCCGCCAGTTGTCACGACCCAATTTTTCACCCTTTTTTTTCACCTACTTACTCAAATCTTCATTTTATTTTATAATTTTAATAGGGATTTCAATAAAAATTCTAGCAGAGTCTCCCCTGAAATATTAGCCCTTTCGCAGCAATTCCTTACGGAATTCTGCATTTCAAATTTCACAGCACAACACAGGCATTTAATATCGATCCTCCCCAGGACAATACAAGCAACATCACACAGGCAATATATAAATAAGGCTCTGGGGGCAAATCTCATCATAATATGGAAGATACAAATTAAAAACCAAAAATTCATCTGAAAACGTAATATATTTTTAGAAAAAAACATAAAAAGGCTTTCAAAAACCAACACACAGAATCCAATACTCCACAACGAGGTGGGTACGAGTTTAATCATTCTTATCTCATCACTATATGTCAACATCTCATACAGATACATACATAATTTTCTAAAATACAAATTATTACACCATTTCTATACTCTACCCCTATTTATATGAAACTTTAACTAATGAAAGTTTAACAATATCTACATATACATCACTACAATACTATGGAAGCCACAAGTCTCACCTGGCTGCTACTCGAATGCTGCAAAAGGGCGGTCTAGGGGCATCCATCCTCTGGGAAGGACCCCTCTGACCCCAAACACAACAGGGTCAGCCATAACTGGTGTTAGTATAATCTACAAGGTTAGTGACTGCAATAAATAATATAAAAGAAATTTAAAGAACATACTATCCTGATGATAATTCAATATAACTTAAACATGAAAGTATAATAAAAGAAAACTAGATATTATACAAGAAATAACTTTCTAATCTTCAATCAATCTACCATATCAATATCTACTCAATCTACGATACTGCACCCAATCCATCATCTCAACATCTACTCACCCTACCTTGAAGTTGTGCCTCGGCAGGTAGTTCCCACCATTTCCGTAGAAACAACAGGCACGACACAATTCCAAAGCATATCAAACTCATATTATAATTTTGTATTTAATGTAATACGCATTCTTATCTCATACTTCACTAATATTCATTCTCATTCCCCACCAATTTTTATTTATAGCTCATGGTACAACTTACTTTACTTTTTATATTTTCTCATCTTTCAGATAAAACTCACTTTGCCTTTTTATTTCCATTTTATCTTATTACTCACTTTAATTCTCGTTCTTATTTTATAATACACTTAACTTGATTTTCCTTCACATCTCCTCACACAACTTACTTTTCTTTTCATTCATACATGGCATAACACATTCTCTATGCTTATCATATTCATTCCCATAACCAAATTTCTTTATTTTTCATATTCATTTACATACATTCTCTTTACTTTTCACATTCATTCTCATTGCAGAATTTCTTTACTTCTCGTATTCGTTCACATAACATACTTTCTTTCCCTTTCATTTTTATTCTCATAATACATTTTCTTCACTTTTCATATTTATTTACCTAACACCATTCAATCACTTTTTTTATTCATTTTATAATATAACTCACTTCACTCTTCATTCTCATTTCATATTATAACTCATTTATAATATAATTCACTTTATTATTCATTCTCATGTCATAATACACTTACTTAAATTCTCGCACACTTTACTTTTCTTTTCATTCTTATCTCATAATATAACTTTCACTTTCATTCACATCTCATATTACAACTATCACATCAATACCCCACCGATCCACTTTGGAGATTGTGCCTAGGCAGGTAGTTCCCACTATTTCCACCGAATTAGTAGGCGAGTAGTTCCTGGACACAACTTCAAGGCATACCAACTTGTTTCATGTCATGTTCTTACTTTAATATCCATTCACATCTCATATTACCACTTACTTTAACTTTTTATTCTTATATATATCTTGCTTTACTTTTAAATAATACATTGCATAACACATGTTCTTTGCTTCTCATATTCATTCCCATAACATAGTTTCTTCACCTTTCATAAAAATTTACATACTCATAACACATTTTATTTAATTCTCATCTTACTTCACATTACACATTTTCTTTTACTTTCATATTCATTTCAAATCATACACTTGCTTTACTTTCACATTCTCATTTCACCTTATATACTTTCTTTACTTTCACATTCTCATTTCATATTTATCAATTTTATTAATCTGTCGACCGATGCCCCACATGATCACCAAACTAATCGCTACCCACCAAGGGTCTTATGCATCTTATCGCTGCCATACAGGTCTTACGCATCACATACGCATATCACTGTCATACAGGTCTTATGCATCAAATACGCATATCAGTGCCATATAGATCTTACGCATCAAATACACATCGCTGTCATACAGGTCTTAGCATCAAATATACATATTGCTCCCATGTAGGTCTTACGCATCAAATACACATATCGCTGCCATACAGGTCTTACGCATCAAATACGAATCATTGCTATACAGGTCTTACGCATCAAATACACATATCGCTGCCATACATGTCTTATGCATCAAATACACATCGCTGCCATACAAGTCTTTCGCATCAAATACACATCGCTATTATGCACGTCTTATGCATCAAATACACATATCGCTGTCATACAGGTCTTACGTATCAAATACACATATCGCTGTCGTACATGTCGTACGCATCAATACACATTACGCATCACACAACAAATCGTAATTTAAAATTTTTATTGCACACCATGTACATAAAATAAAAGAGATCATACTCACCTGAAGAAACGCGAAGACCGGCTGTGAAAGCTCTCCGCTATTTCCCAAACTCGCTTTCTCTTCCTATTCCCAAGTTTTAACACTAATTAGGGTTAAAGACATTCAAATCACTCATAAATAACAATTAAAATTATTCTAATCTCTTACAGGACCGAATGCCTGACCTGCATTACACGTATGCACACATTCACAATTCTATTAATCAAGTTTTAAGCCTATAAATTTTCTCCAAAATTATTTTAAATTATTTCTCATAATTTACAACAATTTCTATTGCTAATCTCTAATTAATTTAAGGCATAATCTCTTTTAATTTCAAACCCAAAACCGTAACTCTTTTCAATTTTTCTCCTACCATATCCAATAAAGACTTTATCACTTCCAACATAGAGATTTTCTTCTAATCTCCCTACTAGCCTATTTCTTTTGCCAAAAATTGGAAACATACAACCCTATACAATTTAATGAAATAAATTCTCTCCTTCCAATAGATCAATCCAAGAAACCGATGGTGGGATGTTGGATAGCATCTTCAATTTAACGAAATCCCCATAAAAATTGCTTAGAATAGGCTAAATTTTTGGTGGGATATGAAAATCTGAAAAGAAAGAAAAAGAAAGGGTTTTGGTCGGGCATGGGTTTCGTCGGGTTTTTGGCAAAAAAACTGAGGAAGAGGGGAGGGGTGGTTTTTGTAAATATCTTAGAAAAATTAAGTATAAGTCCCTTATTGACTATTTTATTTTTTATATGTCCTTATAACTCCTTTTTTTAATAATAATAAAATCCAAAAAAACCTGCTCAACCGAATAAATAAATAAATTAAAGAATATATATATAATAAATTACACATTTATGCATAATAATAACAATAACAATAATATCTATTAGCAATAAAAGAATTAGAACCGACTATTTTGAAATTATAAAATAAAGGGGTGTTACACCAGTCTTCAAAAATAAAATAAAATAAAAAACAAAAATTTGCAGGTACTCTTTCTTCTCCAATGGAACCTCAGTCTCACCGGTTTCCTTCATTCTCCACCGGCGTCCCTGCTGCTACATCTCCCTCTTCACTCTCTCCCACATCCGATCTTCCTCCAAATTCAGACACATGCAGTGCTGCCATCATCCTGATTGCGGTCTCCTACCTCCTCCTCCCAGCATCATCCCTCACCATGCTCCACCACTTCTTCCGCACACGATAGCACCATCCAACTCCCTATCCCGATCCCGACACCAGCAGTTTTTTAAACCTCACTTTGTTCCTTGCCACCGCGACAGCAGTCTCATTCCTTATCGTAGCACTTCTACCCATACATCCTCGGCCACGACAGTTACTTCAGCCTTGCCGACTCCTGCTGATTGGACTAATCTTCAGCATCGCCTCGCTTAGCTAGAACTCCAGATCTTGGGTCAGCCTGTCACTACTGGCCCTTTTGCCCCTGCATTCTCTGTTACTCCCGGTATGAATTCTTCATGGATTTTATATTCAGTTGCATCACATTATCTTACTAGTAATTATACATTGCTCACCACCAACACTGCACTTCCCTCTCACTCTCCATCCTTACTCACTGTTGATGGCTCACACATTCTCACTACACACTCAGGGTCTATTAGCTCTTACACTCTCACATTGCCTTATGTTCTTTATGCTCCTTATTTATCCATGAATCTTATTTCCATTAGTGCACTTTGTGATAGTGGTCTCATCATTATGCTTGATTCTTTAGGTTGTTCTATCACTGATTCACATATTGGTCAGGAGTTTGGGCATGCTAGTCACAGGGTCGTCTATATCATCTAGATTTTCTTCATGCCCATAAATGTCATCATCACTTTGCTGGTGTTGTATTCTCTTATGCTGATCTGTGGCATAGACCTTTAGGACATATTAGTGAGTCTCAACTCAAGACTTTAACCCGTAGTGGTGTCCTTGGTCCTCTTTCTTTTATTCATTTGTCTGACTGTCAGGATTGTCATTTGGCCAAACACATAGCACTCCCTTTTGATCACAAAAGCATTTCTCAAACCACCCATCCTTTTTAACTTATTCACTTAAACATATGAGAACCATCTCCTACACCTTCTCACAAAGATTATCTCTATTATGTTAGTTTCATCGATAACTTTACTAGGTACACATGGGTATTTCTTATGCACCAACGCTCTGATATACCTGACATTTACCAGTTCTTTACGACCATGGTTCACACTCAGTTTGGTGTGTGTATCAAAACCTTTTGCTTAGACGGTGCTCGTGAATACACTTTTACTGTTATGAGATCAATCCTTCAATTTCATGGTACACTCTTTCAGCATTCATGCCTTCACACACATGAATATAATGGTGTAGCTAAACACAAACATCGTCACATCCTTGAGATGGCTCACTCTTTTCTACTATCATCTTTTGTTCTTCGTTCTTTCTGGGCCGAAGTTATCATGACGTCTGTCAGTCTCATTAACATCACTCCCTCATCTGCTCTATCTGGCACGTCACCTCATGAGGCTCTTCGACACTCACTGCAGGAATGCAGTATGCTCCGTACTTTGGGGTGCACCTGTTATGTCATTCTCCCTCCCACTAAGCGCATGAAGCTCACCGCTCGAGCTACTAAGTGTGTTCATCTTGTCTCAGTCCAGATCATAAAGGATATCGTTGTTTTGATTTTGTATCGGGTCGTGTTCGTATTTTCCGACATGTCTCATTTGTGGAAGACTCTCCCTACTACTTGACTTCTCCTGAGGATGCTAGTTTTCTCAATTTCCCTATAGTTGGACCTATCTCACCGGTCCAACCTTCACGCATTCCATATGATCCCACTCCTTTGGCTCCTTTCCCACCTCATACTGATGTTCTACCTATCATTTCTCTTACGGAGACACCACCTGCATCCCCACAGCATCCTACACCGTCACCACCTGCATCCCCACATTTGCATGCCCCCTTCACCTATCTCACCCCTACACACTGCCCATCCACCATCGGTCCGTTAGTCTACACGTTCGACCTCAGGCATCTCACCGGCCCGTTACACACCTGATACCACTTGTCCCTCTGATCAGTTTGGTTTTGCCACCCTTGCCTCCTGCTCACCATAATTCCATGCATATCACACTGCTATACACTCCACATGTGAGCCTAGAACCTATCAGGAAGCTATTCAATTTTTTAAGTGGCAGAAAGCTACTGCAGATGAGTTTCATGGATTTGACCAGACTGGCACTTGGGATGTTGTTCCACTACCTGTGGGCATTCAGCCTGTTAGCTGCAAATAGATCTTCAAGGTCAAATATCGACCTGATGGATCTTTAATGTCAAATATCGACCTGATGGCTCCACTGAGCGGCACAAGGCTTGTCTAGTTGTCCGAGGATTTATTCAAGAGCATGGCATTGATTATGATGAGACTTTTGCCCCAGTTGCACAGATGAATACAATTCGTACTCTCCTTGCCATTGCCTCAGTTCGTCAGTGGCCATTATATCATACTAGTAATTTACACGTGCGTTGCACGGCTTAATAAATCCATATTTTTTTTAAAAAGTAAAAATTCATGCACGTGTGTTGCACGGGTTGGTAGAAGGACAAATTACACTAAGGCCTTTTCCCATTATAGTAGTAAAGATTGACGTGAAGAATGTATTTCTTCATGGCACATTATCTGATACTTTTACATGCATGCTCCTTCTGGCCTTACCACTCCTTCTCGTCATGTTTTCCATCTCCGTCGTGCTATATATGGCCTGAAACAGGCCCCTCGAGCCTGATTTGAGTGTTTTCTCCATGTCTTCACCCATGCTGATTTCAGTCAGAGTTCACAGGACCACTCTATGTTTATGAGGTCATCACCACAGGGGAAAGTACTTCTACAATTGTATGTTGATGATATGATTATTACTGGGGATGACTCCACAAGCATTACATCAACCCAACACTATCTTCACCAACAGTTGCATATGAAAGATCTTGGTAAACTATGATACTTTCTGGGTCTAGAGATTGCCCATGGATCATGGGGCATACTCATTTTTCAACATAAATACACATCAGATATTATCTCCACTGCATGTCTCTCTGATAGTCGATCAGCTGAACCTCCCTTACAGCTTCATGTGAAGATTCGTCCCATAGATAGTGAGCTCCTTCCAGATCCTACTAGATATAGATAGATTGTTAGACAGCTTGTCTACTTATGCATGACCAGACTCAATATTGCTCATGTAGACAGCGTTTCTCATACATCAGTTCACTATAGTGCTTTTCTTCGGATCCTCAGATATCTTCGAGGCACTATCACTTGCTCATTATTCATGCTTTCTAAATCCAAACTGGAGCTCAGTACATATTCTAATTTAGACTGGGCGGGTGATCCTACTACCAGATGGTCTACCATAAGTTTTTATCTGTTTCTTGGTGACTCGCTGATCTTATGGTGAAGCAAGAAATAGGCAGTTGTTGCATGTTCTTCAACTGAAGCTGAGTACAGAGAAATGACAGCTACTACTAGAGAGATTGTTCATGTTCATTAGTTGTTATCAGATATGAGTGTCACTCTTACAGGAGTTACTCCTCTTCATAGTGATAATTGACGTGCGTTGCACATTGCAAGCAACCCAGTCTTTCGTGAGTGAACGAAGCACATAGAGATATATTGCCACTATGTTCGTAAGAGCTTTGAAGCATGGACAATTTTTCGTCATTCTGTTACATCTTCACAGTAGACTTCTTCACCACACTGTTCAGAGATTTCGTTACATGGTGGGAAAACTCACACTGTTCGACCCACCATGAGTTTGAGAGGGATTGTTAGATATTATAGTATATATTTAGTCCCATATCGGGTTATGTATCAGTTTAGTATTTGGTTCTCTCCTATATATAGGAGTCATTGTACTCAATTATAATTAATCGAATAATCCTATATAGATATATATATATATATATATATATATATATATATATATATATATATATATATATATATAAAATAAATTACAAAGAAAGCTATCAAGTGGCTCACAATCAATCCCCCCCAAAATCAAAGGCCCATATCAAACCTCACAAAACACATTTTTCCTCCAAAATTTCAAACCCCAAAACCAAATTTTTTCCCCTAAAAAATTCATTACTTTATTACTATCTCACTCTTCTCTCTTTACTTTTTCATATTTCTCTCTTTCTCTCTCTCTCTATTTCTCTCTCCCATTCTTTCTTTATTTACTTAGAAATTTTGATTTTAAGATTTCGGTTTTGTAAAATTTCAGAATTTTTAATAGCAAATATCTCTTCAACAATTAAATTTCATTATTTTCCACACTTAAAGTTCTAAGAAGTTAGATTTTATACCCCCATTTATAATTATTTTTCAACATAGATTTTTATTTATAACTAATTATTGTCATACTATTCAAACTTGAGCTACATAATTATTGTTTTACTATTTACATGGCTTTTCGTGTTTTGTATCGTTCCGAAGACATGCCGTAGGCACGTGCCCACGGGCAAATCTATATATATATATATATATATATATATATATATATATATATATATTTCCAATCTCTCTATTAACTTTATCAGGTTCTATTATAAGGGAGATATATTTCGAGACCCAAAGCTAGCAGCATGTTATAGAGGTGTTGAACCAGAATTGTTTGGGTTCCTTGTAATATTACAAAATAAGGACTAGTAGAGAAGGTATATGAAATTACTAACTAGGATAGAGGTGAATGGAGTATTAAAATCCTAGCTCATTATTCAGCTGAAAAATGAGAAGATCAATATTTCATGGTGGTGCTCATAGATGATGATGATGCTCTTATTGCAATGATTGCAAGGACACTTGATTCAAACTATAATTGGACTACGTTAGAGTTATAGATTCAGCAAATCAAGATTCCTAATGGCCACTCAGATGTTATTCGTAGTTCAAGCCCAGTATTTGAAGTGTCGACTCATGAACTGGGTCTCAATCCAGTATTTCAATCACGTGAAAGATTGATGCATCCACCTGAAGACTTATTCACAATTCCAACCCGACCAAATCACACGAAAGATGAGTTATCATGTCTTTCTGGATTGATACGCGATCTTGTTGATAATGAAAATGTTATACAATCCTTCAATCTTGCGAGTGTTAGCAATGAGTTAAGACGAGGAAGATGAAGAATATGAGAAAGATGTATAAGATGGGTATGCAATAGATAATGTTAATGATGTTGAGAACTTACAAAATGATGCGATCCCCTTGACTTAACTAATGAGTGCACATGTACCTGAGTTTGATTCGATTGACTGAGCCTTCAATTGAAGGATTTTAAGTAATGTAGATGTGGTATTAGTGGTGATGGAACTTATTTATATGAAAAATATAGAGGTTGATTATTGATAGTCGTTGCTCCTGACGCAAATGATCAATTATTACATTTTCTTTTGCAATAGTAGATGGAGAGAGTATAGATAGTTGGACATGGTTAATGAATTGTATTCGATATTTTTTTATTGATCACCAAGGGTCATGTGTTATTTATGATCGTCATCCGAGTATCTTGTCTGTGATCACGCCAAATGGAGCATGAAATGAGCCTCATGTATATCATCGTTTTTGTATGTGACATTCTGCTACCATTTTTTCCAGCAAATTTCATGAAAAGAGTTTGAGAAAGAAGGCTAAGGTAGCTACTTGTCAAAATCAGTCAAAAAAGTTTGACAAAAAAATGATAGAGATAGAGAAAGCAAAAGTCGAGGTTGTCAATTGGCTCAAGGAGAAATTGATCAAGAAGTGGACACGATTTGCATATGAGGACGTTGATATGGCATAATGACCACAAATTTGTCAAAAATATTTAATTCTATTTTGAAAGGTGTTCGTAGTTTATCCGTGATAGAAATTGTGAAGATAAAATTTTATCATATCAATTCATACATTACTGAATATTGTCAATTGGTAGGGAAGCTTATAAGTGAAGAGCAAATTTGGACTCCGAGAGTTCAAGAAAATTCTCGATAAACAGAGTGAGAGAGCAAACATGCATAATGCTACAATGGTTCATCATGATTCTGGCATATCTTAAGTTAAAACAAGTATTAGAGTTGTTGGTGGGTATCGAAAGGGTGAAAAATTGCAAACTGTTGACTTGGAAATGTGCACTTGTACTTGTCAGAAATTGCTGCTCTACCACCTTCCATGTTCTCACGTCTTGGCGGCTTGTGCAGTTTGGGCTATTGATTACCGTCCTTATGTTGATTCATTTTATTCACTAAATTCCTTAGCACTAACTTAGGCACCCACCTTCAGTCCTATGCTTGACAAAGCATATTAGCCAATCCAAATTGGTCTAAATCTTATAGCTAGCCTTAGTAGGAATGGTTGGCCTAGGACTACGCGCATTCACAATGACATGGATGTCAGGGATGGCTCTAGCACAGGGCAAACTTGCTAAAATTGTTGTCTAACAGGACACAATAAGCATAACAAGCGTCGGTGTCGGGGAAACAACATAGGTTCATTATATAGTCTTATGTACTTTGCATTAGTACATTATACTACTTTTAAAAATAGATAAAGAACACTATATTAATTGACTAATATTTTCAAATTTTATGTCTTATACCATCTTATTTTTCTATTTATTAATTGACTAATATTTTCAACACTACTTTCAGGGTCATTATCGCACTAATGGTATCATGAACGTGCGGTGCATGACCCCCGAGTAGTACTAGTAAGTCACGGGTAAGTAGTATGCTTTTGATGTTTGAAGAATATATGTATTTTCATGATTTAACAAAAAAAATCGATATATGCAGGAGGATATGAGTGAAGGAGCTAGTAAAGGACGGGGACCTTTTACTAGAGGTGGCCAAGGACGAGGCAAAGCACCTGCAGATGTAAGCGTAATTGATGTATATTTTAGTTTTAAATTTTGTATATTAACGTTTTAGCTAATATAACATATTCCATGTTCATGTAGGTTGTTTCCATGTTTATGTAGGTTGTTTCTAATCCATATCTCTCGTCTACTGATGTTGGTCAATTATCTCATTCATCTTCTATTGCACCTGTAGGTCCACGTCCATTAGAACCTACACTTTTGATGATGCAATAAAGTTATGGATTTCAGTCCATGTAGAATGGTGCAGTTAAGGAGTTAACTTTCTGTACACATGCAACCTTGAAAAAGCACCCCGTTGGTCGATGTTGGTTTTTATGGAATTGGATTAATGGGGCATATGAAGCTTGATCGTGCTCTACTAATAGCACTTATTGAGAGGTGGCAGCCATAGACATATACATTCCATCATCCCGTAGGAGAGTTGACTATCACACTCCACAATATTGCCATCATTTCAGGATTACCTATTGATAGAAAGGCTGTGATTAGCAGTGTAGATTTTGACCGGGATCAGTTAGTTAGAGATT
This sequence comes from Hemerocallis citrina, assembly GCA_017893485.1. Classification (NCBI taxonomy): domain Eukaryota; kingdom Viridiplantae; phylum Streptophyta; class Magnoliopsida; order Asparagales; family Asphodelaceae; genus Hemerocallis; species Hemerocallis citrina. The sequence continues at coordinate 200,234,207 of CM030363.1, read as the reverse complement.
ATCTTTGTATAGAGCTAAGCGGTATGACCTTTGTTGGATCCTCCATTAGACTCTCCTGGTTGAAGAAAAACTTGGACAACTTCTTGAACGATGATTCATCTAGATTTGATGTTGATGTTACCCTTAGGCTTATATTTTTACACTGTTGAAGGTGTTATCTATCCGAACTCCTCAGGTGATATTGTTCCACTCATGTATCTAGTGTAGATCGAAAACATCAAGAAATCTTGCCAGTATAGTTCGGGTAGTGCGGTATTAGTCTTTTGTATCGGAGTTTGTGTAGAGGATCTTTGAATGTGGTGCAGATGATGGGGCAGATGGCACTATTACAGGTGTGGAGTAAGGAGCATTTACAAGTTGGTCAACCCCGCATAAGTATGCAATCTAAGGGATGGATTGAAGATACAGATGATGAGGTCATGTTGGATCCTATTTGTGTGTATTGGGCTGGTGCACACATGTGCAAAGATAACTCACGTGGAATGTTGACTTATTACAGAGATGAGTTTGATATGTTGTTGGAGGAGTTTGTGACATGTGAGCCTTATACAACTGAGAGATTTGAAAGATTGCCACCTGCTTGCACAATGAGCAACGAGTTATAGTTGACGATAGCATCACTCATCAACTTTAGTGTGGTAGAGTATTATTATCCAGACCGGGTTCTTCGACAGTTCAGAATTCAGCAAACCATTTCGGTCACTCGATCATATGACACTGTACTGCATAGTATCAAAGGGCAAGTACAATTGCATAATCATGATTGGGCAAAATATCACCATGATTATGTTACTGCATGAAATGAGCGCATATTTGAGACTATCATTATAGGAATTGAGCCATATGATGGATCCTTGCACGATGCAGACGTAGCATGGTATCAGAGAATTACACGGTTGTTTATTGTTCCTCCTTCCACTAATCCAATAGGGGCCCAATACTAGTTTCGAGAAGACAGACTGAACCAGCACCTGGGCATTCGACTTCACAACCCCATGTTTCAACTGAAGGCATCAACATCACGATCCATTGTAAGAATTAATATTTCTTTGTTCAGTTCATATATTTATTTTATTTTTTTCCCAATTGAATCAAATGTACTACAATATGTGATACACAAATTAATGAAACATAGAAGATTGCACGGAAATACACTAATGTCTTGTCAAATGATGTGTCTGATGCCGTTAAGGAATTTGCACGAGAAATTCTTAAACCTTGCAAGACACAACTTGAAGAGGTTGGTGAGACTGCCAAACTAGAAGCTATGTTGACAGCTCCAGTTCATTAGACCGGAAGACGTGGGATGTCTTACAGGCCTGAGTCGCAAGCACGTAAATTAAGCGATCAACAAGTGCAACAACAAGAGAGGAGCAATGATGGTGAGCATATTCCCCTATCACAGCTAACACAAGTAGGAGATAAGCGTCTGTTAAAAGCCAGCTCCAAAGAAGAAGAAAAAAATAGAAGACACAATTTTATGTACCCAGGGGTTAATTTTGTGTATTTATTTCTAATTAGCAAACTTTTTTGCTATTTGAACTTCTATATTTTTTATGCATGTATTTGTGTTTAGAAAATTTTGATATATATATTAGTCTTGCTTTTCGTGAATTGAAGTAACTCAGCCATTGCATGTCCCAAGCAAGGAATCTGACCACAAACCAGAGAAGGATAAGGGATGTGTTAGGTAGTTGAAATCTCATGTAAAACCTATCAAATCCCATGAACATGAATCCTAAAAATATACGCGCAAAGAGAAGACCTAAATGGAAATGGTGAGAAAAGATTTGATAGCTTGTGGCCTTACATAAGATATTGCGCTAAACCGAGCAGAATGAAAAATCATGATTCATGTAGCCGACCCCAAGTAGTTGAGAAAAATGATTTATTGTTGTTGTTGTTGCTTTTCATGAATTGAAGTGGAGGTGTTGATGTTTAATGTGGTTGTATATATTTGATTTCTATGTGTGAGCTAGCTGCAGCCACTTCGTTATGTTTGATGTCAATGTGTAAGCTAGCTGCAACTCTTTTGAATTATAAACAAGAAATCAATGTAGTTTGAAATTTCATCTATTTCTAAACTCATAGAGGGCGTAACTAGGAACAATGACTTCTGTGGAATTGAAGCCTCAATTCCTTACTGCGGTCTCTTTTAAACATGTTCCACTTGAGAGTTTTTTTTTTCTTTTGGTCTCCATTTTGGGATGCATACTCTATTCCCAATTGCGGCAAGCATATAGGAGAGACCACTACTAGAAACTGCGGCCTACATATAAACATGGACGCAGTTTCCAGCTGCAGCCTACATATACATAAGGCCGTAGTTTCTAGCTGCGACATCTCTTTAAGATTTTCAGCCAGAAAGTATTGGCTCTATGTCTTTATGCGTTGAGACACAGTCGTTATTGGAAACTGCGGCATACATTTATACAAGATGAGTTGCGGTCGCATATGGAAATTGGGGCAACAACAAAAAATTGAGAAGAAACCGCAGTTCCCATCCGCGGCCTCATAAAAGTAGAATCCTCAGTTGGCAACTGCAGTCTTTGTTGATGTAGCAAAAAAGAGCCCACGAGTGGAATTAGTTTGGTGAAGATCTCCTATGAGATATAGTTTAAAAGAGAGACTTATTTTGAGGGAAAAAATCACTAATGTCTAACCTAAAATTCAGTGACTGAGTATTAATAATTCTCATATTCTAAAATTATATTAGAAGTGATCTGTATTCATTTTCTTTGTGTGGAGAATTTATTTTATTTGACAAAGAAACAGTTATGATGGAATATGAGTATTTGGCAGGATATGCATTTAGGAATTGATTCCGTTACAAAAGTGACTATATCAAATTTTTATATTTGAAAATTAAGTATTTTTAATTAGCACTAAAAGAAGTTGAAAGTTTTTTTTTTATATATATAAAAGAAAATGTCCGCTCTGTTCCATTTGTTGAGGAAAATGAATTGAAAGTTGTAAATATTGTGTTCAGGATGAGTTCTCAGTTAATTATGCCCCAGGAGGTTACAATTTTATTTACTGGACTAAATTTCTTTGGTTATCATACAATATTCTATCAACAAACCTCCATTACACTGAAGATAAACCCATGATGTTTTTCTTTGTAACATCGTAAGAGGGACCCTGCATGCATGGTGCATAGGTTGTTCTTCAATCCTTCTTAAAAGTATAAATTAAGCGTCGTTCCTTCTTGAGCATCAGATGGGGGTTCAACGAACCTCTGTCTAACCCTTCGGGCTTAATTAGGATGCCATTCTATAATCTTCATCCGAGATTACAATAAGGGTTGTTGTTAATTACTACATAGGTCCATATCTCCATTGTTAGCCCTAATATGATGATGTATGTGGTTCTTTAGAATATCAAACCCTTGGAGAATGAAAAGGACAAATTGCACAAATTGTTAAAAAGGAGTGCAATTTGGGTGTGAGTTCACAAAGAATCCTCCTCTCCTAAACACGTGCACTTAAGTAAGAATTATCAAGTGAGAGACAAATCCCTTCACCTCTTTTAGAGAAGACCAAATTTGATAAATCCCATGCCCCCCCCAAGGAGGAGACATGGGTTTAAATTTTCGACGAAGAGATGATGATTTCAGGAATCCAACAACTAATTATCTAATGTTGTTATCAATGTCACTTCTTGCATTATCAAACTTTTGATTGAATTCAAATTTCAAACTTGACTGACGATTTACATAAATTAAACTAAATAAGAAGATGAGCGAATTGGAACCTCAGTCAGAATATAATATTCTCCAAATATTAGACACCGTTGCCATATTTTACTCATCGACTGTCAAAAAATTCAGAACTAAGTCTCTGTAAATTAGCAACATTAATTTGATTGTCAATTGGAGGTCTCTATCCTTTATTTTTCTCTTCCCTTTTTCTTCTCCGTGTCACTCCATATTTTGCTGAGTTTATTTCGTTATTATTTTATTAACATGATGATCATACTACATACTTCAACATAAAAATTATTGCACACTTCTCAAAAACTAGTTTGCATAAAAAATTTGGCAAATCATGATTCCAACTTTGGTTGTTAAGGTTGTACATGAGCATAATTAGTCCTTGTAAAACAGATTAAAAAATTACTGGCAGAAAACAGAATATTTAGGGAGGCTTAAATTTAAACTGTTATGTAATAATTTAGTTTTGGTCATATTGTCACATGCTTCACCGGCCAGTTCCTATAACAAACCAGACCAGAAGGAAGTTCAAAGATGATTATCTACAACAAAGTTGAATCATGTAAAAGTGGTCCATATATTAATTATATCTATACTTGAAATGATAATTATAATCACTTAAAGAAAAGGTAAGCTGTATGGCCAGAAATGGCAAGATATATATAAATATATATATTAAGTGATATGGGTAAATAATCCAGCTCGGTCTGAGCCGTCTGATTCCCTCAGGATCTGCAGACTCCTACAGAATCAGGCCTACAGCTCCTATGGGCCTTCTGCTGTTTCAGGCCCACAAAAGAGGGTCACCCGGCTCATTAGGGTTAGGGATTTTATTCTCTCTGCCTATAAATACCAGACCCCACTACAACACACATTGGATTTACCGGCGTATTTTCCCCGGCGTTTTACCAATCGCGCCGGGGTAGGATAAGATCAGGATAGGATCGCAAAAATGTATAGTTATACATCGGCGGCCTCTAAAAAATGCCAGTGAATTATAATATTCACCGGCGTTTTTATAAAAACATGCCGGTGAATAGAAAGCGAAAATATACCCCACAAATCCTCTCACATTCACGGGCGTTTATTAATAAAAACGCCGGTGAATATACAGGGATTAATTCCCCCGTCCTGCCTCGAAACCCTTAGCACATTTTGTTTGTTTTTTTTTACCAAACCCTAAGTTTCCCCACGCCGTCGCCATTGGGCCTCCTTCCCTTCCTCGACAACTCCTCCGTCGACGTCACCATTGGGCCTCCTTCCCTTCCTCGACCCCCGCTCAGTCATTTCTCTCTCATCGCAAGTACTCTCTCTCTCTCTCTCGTTCTCTTTCTCTCTCTCTCTCTACTTCTTGATTTTGTGATGGTAATGGTTTGATTGTAATAGTGCGATTTTGTGATGGTAATGGTGCAATTGATTCTGTGATGTTTATGTTTGTGGGAATTTTGGGTGGTAATGGTTTGATACTCAATTTAGGGGAGATCTCGATTTAGGGATAGCTAGCTTCGTTTGTGATACTCAATTTTGGGTGGTAATGGTTTGATACTCAATTTTGGGTGGTAATGGTGCGATTGATTCTGTGATGTTTATGTTTGTGATAGCTAGCTTCGTTGATTTTATTTTCATCAACTGAAACTTTAGCATGATGGTTCAAGAGGCTTGTTGGTTCTTCTTGGTTCTTGTTGATTATCGGCTGAAACTTTAGCAAAATCCGAGCATGATCGTAAATTAATAAACTAGCATTGGTTCTTGTTGGTTCTTCTTGTTGATTATCGGCTAAGTTAGCTTCTTGTTGGTTCTTCTTGTTGATTTTCGGCTAGGCTAGCTTCTTGTTGATTCTTGTTGAAGCTAGTGTTTTTGGTGAACATAGCATGGTTTGGGTAATTCCATCCCAACTAAATCATTGATGTTTCTGGCTCCAAAAGAAACCTGCACAAGGTTTGTTCTGACCAATTCTTGTACAGATTTTGGGAATTCTGAAGTTTTTAGATCCAGGATCACAAATTTTTATTAGGCTGTGATTGGATTGTTTAGTGACTGTCAACAAGTGTTCTTAATTGGGCTGTGATTAGAAAGAGACGAGTTGGAGTGGAGATCTGGAAACCCATATAGAGACATCTCGTTCATAATAATTTATTATTATTGTTGTTCTTGTCGCTCTTGCTGTTGTTGCTTATGTCTCTTTATGTGCGTTTGCTGAAAAGAAAGCAGGGATGAGAGAGAGATGAGGAAAATGCCGCTATGTTAGCCTGGTGTATCCTCATTCTCTACCATTCCTCTTTCTGGCTTCTATATTTGGTTTCCTTCCACGATGACAGTTCCTTAAAACTACACTTGATATGAGCCCTATTCTTATTTTTCTTCAATAAAAATGGGAGTTTTGGTGATCCAATAAACATGTACCCGCATACTTCCAAATGGCATTTTCTTTAGAAAGTCGGGCTCCAAAGAATCGATCTATGACTAAAATCTTCATTCAAAGCCCAATCAAAATTTGTCATCCTGGATCTTAAATCTTCTTTGAACCACAAACATCAATGGTTTAGTTCGGATGAAGAATTAATAGAGAAACATATATGCTTATATACTGGAAATTTTCATTTTCTTTTACTGTTAAAGAAGCTGAATTCATGCATCTGATTGTCATCTTAGCATGATTTTTTTACCAAAATGGGTTAACTGTCAACTAAGGATGCTGTACGTATACCAAAATCCTCCAAATCTGTACAAGAATTGGGCTGAACAAACCTTGTACAGGTTTCTTTTGGAGCCACAAACATCAATGGTTTAGTTGGGATGAAGAATTAATAGACAAACATATATGCTTAGATACTGGAAATTTTCATTTTCTTTTACTGTTAAAGAAGCTGAATTCATGCATCTGATTGTCATCTTAGCATGATTTTTTTTACCAAAATGGGTTAACTGTCAACTAAGGATGCTGTATGTATACCAAAATCCTCCAAATCTGTACAAGAATTGGGCTGAACAAACCTTGTGCAGGTTTCTTTTGGAGCCACAAACGTCAATGGTTTAGTTGGGATGAAGAATTAATAGACAAACATATATGCTTAGATACTGGAAATTTTCATTTTCTTTTACTGTTAAAGAAGCTGAATTCATGCATCTGATTGTCATCTTAGCATGATTTTTTTACCAAAATGGGTTAACTGTCAACTAAGGATGTTGTATATATACCAAAATACTCCAATTCTGTACAAGAAATGGGCTGAACAAACCTTGTGCAGGTTTCTTTTGGAGCCACAAACATCAATGATTTAGTTGGGATGAAGAATTAATAGACAAACATATATGCTTAGATACTGGAAATTTTCATTTTCTTATACTGTTAAAGAAGCTGAATTCATGCATCTGATTGTCATCTTAGCATGATTTTTTTACCAAAATGGGTTAACTGTCAACTAAGGATGTTGTATATATACCAAAATGCTCCAATTCTGTAAAAGAAATGGGCTGAACAAACCTTGTGTAGGTTTCTTTTGGAGCCACAAACATCAATGATTTAGTTGGGATGAAGAATTAATAGACAAACATATATGCTTAGATACTGGAAATTTTCATTTTCTTATACTGTTAAAGAAGCTGAATTCATGCATCTGATTGTCATCTTAGCATGATTTTTTTACCAAAATGGGTTGACTGTCATCTAAGGTTTCTTTTTTGGTGAACGGGAAAGAAGCTAGTGTTCTTGTTGATGTGTGGGTTTTAAGTTAATTTGGAGATGCTTTTTTGTCTGAATTTGGAGATGAGATGGATCATATCTCATGAGTATTGTAAAAGTATAAGATTCATTTCAGTTAGTAGCATTTTTGCCTGAATATGAGAGTGAAAGTATTCTCTTTCACTGTTTGTAGTTCAATAATTTGAACTCCATATTTTGGTTTTGATTGTAAGAGTGCTGCATGTTTTTTTTTAAAAAAATTATATACCTACACCAGTGTTTTTACAAACGCCGGTATAGCTTTCAAACAAAATTACAGCTCCTACGGCGGCGTTTGTATAACGCCGATGAATGTATATCAGCTGAAAAATATGGCACTTAGAAATACCCATACACTGGCATTTTTACGGCCACCGGTGTATACACAAGATTTACCGGCGGCATGAAAAAATGCCGGTGTAGACCCATAGTATTTCGCGACGCTCGCTTCGGCGGCATTTGGACCGGCGGTTTTAAAAACGTCGGTGAATGTTTCGCTGGCATTTTTAAACGCCAATGTAAATTAGAAAAAACGCCGGTAAATCTACCGTGTGTTGTAGTGCCCCCTTCATATTTCTAAAGGTAATGAATCTTCTCCACATGAATCCTAGCCTTTCTTTCTTCCAGTAACTGACTAGATCATCAGAGGGCCTGTCACTGGGATATCTCCCGGTGTTTCTAGGCATTTTGCAGGCATTCAGGGCTTACCAGCAATACCCCCTCTCATGTTCCTCACTAAATCTTCATCTCAGATCCAGATCTGGGGTTGAGATCTGTTTCTCCCTCTACAAACAAGAACTTACATCTGTTGCTCCCACCACCAAATCAGCAGCATCAGATTGCCGTCGTTTGTGGGAGCAAACAGATTGATTCAACCCCAGGCTCGGATCCGACCCCAAGGCCGTCCCCTTCATGGCACCCAAAGCGTAGAGAGCGCCCACGGCAGGACGTCAGGCCGACCCTTATCCCTCTCGTTGTCACGTGAACACGTAGGGGTCTCAAAGACAGCAAGCCGAGGGCCCATAAGGACTCGGTCCAAGCATTTCACGCTTGGTCACCGTTGACCTTCGGTACGTCATCAATAATCAGCAGTCGGTGGAGGATCTTCGTCACCAGCTCAGCCGATCAAGGGGCGGGATCACATCTTTCAAACAGGCCCCGACCCACAACATTCACGCTTCCCAAGGTCAGGAGCAGAGACGCAACCGCTCCCTAATAGACGGGCTACCCCCGAACAATCAAGGCGAACAGGTCACAGCCACGAGGGCCGAGTTTTGGATTTTTTGGATGAGATCCTCCAGGCCCTCCGGGGTAGCCTTAGAGTCGAGCGTCAACACGACAACCCTTGCCGGGAAGAAGCTCAGGGCAGTGAGTCTCACAGCACGACTCAGTCAGTGAAACAGGACTAGGCTGTCCTTCAGCGCCTACAAGAAACGAAGAATCACATCGCTTGGATCGGCGAAGGTGGGTCACAACCCAACCGAGGGAATCGACCTAGCCGATCCCCAATCTCTGCTAGAATCCTCGATGCAGAGATTCCGAGGAATTTCAGACCGCCTCAGTTCGAGACATACAATGGGGAGAGTGATCCTGTAGATCATATGGAAGAGTTCAAAACCCTCATGATGATTCATAGCACCTCAGATCCTTCTCACAAAGCACACAAATTATCTACAACAAAGATGCCTCGCTGGCTAACGACGAATTCGACAGATTTCCCTGAGGTGACGCCAAAGGCGCATTTAAAAGGGTTGAGTCTCATATTGTGAGATCGTAGGACCCCGAACGCCTTCTCGAGATCGCTGATGTGATCCTATCCCTTGCGGCTTTTGACAAGAATGTCATCGATGTATAATTCCATGTTCTGGCCTATCTGCTCCCTAAAAACCTTATTGACAAGCCTCTGGTACGTGGCACCGGTGTTCTTCAGCCCAAAGGGCATGACCTTGTAACAGTAGAGACCTTGGTCGGTCACGAAGACGGTCTTGGGGATGTTAGGAGGGAACATTCTGACCTGGTTGTACTCTGAGTAGGCGTCCACGAAACTCAGCAACTTGTGACTCGATGTCACATCTATCAGAGCATTGCATCTATCAGAGCATCGATGTTCGGGAGGGGGAACGGATCTTTAGGACAGACCTTGTTGAGGTCTGTAAAATCTATACAGATCCTTTGTTTGCCACTTGGTTTCTTCACCATCACGACGTTTGCCAACTACTGTGGGTAGTTGACTTCCTGTATGAATCGTGCCGAGAGGAGATTCTCCACTTCTTCATTTACTGCATGTTGCCTGTCGAGAGCGAACTTACGCTGTTTCTGCAGGACCGGCTTCGAATGCGAGTGGACGCTTAGTTTGTGCATGATGATGTCCTCCAAAATCCCTAGCATATCCAAGGGCGTCCATGCAAAGAGGTCAGCATTCCGACGGATACAACCAATAATGGCTAGTTTAAGGCTTAGGGTAAGAGACTGGCTCACTCGGAACCATTTAGATTCGTCCTCCCCGGAGAAGGGAACCTCCTCCAATTTGTCGACGGGCTCTAAGCGCAACTGGTTCCTATCAAATGAGAGCTCAAACGCGTCAAGGGGGAAGACCCTACCCCCAACCATGGCCATGTAGCATGCACGGGCTGATTCCTGATTGCCCCGGACAATGCCGACCCCGTGATCGGTAGAAAATTTCATCTTTAGGTGATAGGCAGAGGGCACCGCCTGGAGGGAGCAGAGGTCGGGTCTACCGAAGATGGCCTTATATGCGGCCTTGACGTTGACCACCATGAAGTCCATCGCTCTGTTCGGATGGTCAGGGTCGTTCCGGCCATTGCATCGAGTGTGACGATCCCCTTAATTTGAACAGGGATGCCTGAGAACCCGTGGAGCGTGTACCGGGCTGGCTTTAGCCTCTCATAAGAGATTTTGAGTTTTCTGGACTCGTCCAGGAACATGATATTGATGGAGCTCCCGATGTCAACCAGGATGTGGCGGACCTTGTGATTGACCATGCCGATGCCGACTACTAGGGCATCGCAATGAGGAAGTCGGATGCCTTCCATATCTTCACTGGAAAATGAATTGACCACCCCTTAATCCCTAGGGGGCAGATTGTTGTGGATTGCATTAACCTCCCATACGAAGGCCTTGCAGGAGGTGTTCGATTCTCCCCCCAAGGGTTCCCCGTGGACACAGTGAAGGATGGTAGATCCCCCGGCTTCTTCGAGCTCAGGTTCTACCGGTGGATGCCTGCTGGCCGCTCTCGGAGGGGGTGAAGCCCTCTGGTCCCGCAGGTTAGTTCGAATGAACTCCCTTAGTTACCCTATTTGGATGAGGGCCTCAATCTCGTCTTTGAGGGCCCGAAAAGTATCAGTCTCATGCTTGTGGTCCCGATGGAACCGACAGTAGAATCTTCGATATCACTTCTTCTTGTTGTTCGCACGGGGAGGATGGTGGACCATTCCCTTGTCCTCGATCTCCAGGAGGATAGCTAACACACTCTGAGTTAGTGGGATGAACATCTCGAAGTGGGGGACAGGAGGTGATTATTTCTGACCGAATGCATCATTCAGAGCCTTCTTCGAAGGCTCAGAGTCATCAACCTTCCTCTTCCCCTTACCTGGGGATTCTTTCGGGCCTTCAGGGTGCAGAGCCTCCTCGGCTCAGATGTCTTTTTCGACTCTATTGAGGAGGTCGGGAAAGTCGAGGGGCGACTTCTTCGCCAATGAGGCCTTTAACTGGTCGTGGCGAACATTGTGTCGAAAGGATGCGGACGCGGTGCCAGACTCCATAAAAGGGTGGAAGGAGAAATACTTCATGTCCGAAATTAGGTGCCCTGGGAAATTCCTACGAGTTGGAATTTTTATAAGCCGAATCACAGGCCGCCGAAGAGAAGAGACCTGATGGACGAGGAGTGGGCCGATATGGATCGGATCATTTTTGGTAATAGCATCGACTGGCCGAACGTGACAGAGAGGCACCTGGCCAGAATTGGACTATGCCCCATTCCCTCCCGTATGTTTTTCGATAGTGTCAAGCGCCGATGATTTGAGAAATTGGGGAATCTCTTGTTAGTGTAGAGGAAAGTCGATATATTTTGACTTGTTTCGAAAGAAATTTTATTGCTTTTATTCAACGGTTGGGTACAAAAGAAAAGAGGCGCAGCTCCTTTTACAATTACGGACATCTCTGTTAGCCCTTATGGCCCCTCATGGAACTTAATAAGATACTCTGCATTCCAAGGTCTCTTGACTACCTTGCCCCCAAGTCTTCGAGTCGGTACGTGCCTGGACGCACTGCTTGGGAGACCTTATACGGGCCCTCCCAGTTCGGGGCTAGTTAACCCTTCTTGGTAGGGTCGGAGTAGGAAGCTTCCTGAGCACGAGGTCGTTCTCCTTAATGTCAATCGGAAGTACTTTCTTATTGTAGAACCATTCAATGCGCCGCTGATATATTTTTCTTCTGATGATAAATTATTCACGGATCTTATCGATTAGGTCCAAGTATGCCCTGAGGTCGCTTGAGTTCGACTCCTCGTTGAAGCCCATGAACCTCTACGAGGGGAGCCCAATTTTCAGGGGGATGACTGTCTTGGTCCCATAGGTCAGATTGAATGGGGATTCGCCTATTGGGACCCTCTGGGTTGTTCGGTGCGTCCAAAGGACGCTTGACAACTCGTCGACCCACAGCCCCTTGGGATTTATCTAACCATTTTTTGAGACCATAAAGAATTTGGCGGTTGGCATTTTAAGCTTAGCTGTTAGACTAGGGATGAGATATTGACGAAAAGCGTTGCTGGACCCCGAGGTTTTCGTAGAATTTTTGAAAATTAATGGCTGTGAACTAGGTTTCGTTGTCGGTGATGCGCACGCACGGAATCCCGAACCGACATATGATGTGTTTCCAGAAGAATTGTTGGGCTTAATGTTCCGTGACCGTGGCCAGGGGTTCTTCCTCGACCCACTTGGTTAATTAGTCGATGGTCACTATGAGGAATCGCCTTTGGCCCGTAGCCATCGGAAAGGAGCCGACTAGGTCTATCCCCCACATGGAGAATGGGGTCGGACATGTGAGTGACTTGAGTTCGGCTTGGGGCAAGCATTTAATCGAAGAAAATCTTTGGCAAGGACTGCACCTTTTCATAAGGTCGTGGGCGTCTTGCAATATGGCCGACCAATAGTAGCCGTGATTGAGCATTTTCCTCGCAAGCGACCTGCTGCCCAATGGCACCCCCCAATTCCTTCGTGCATCTCTGTAGAACCCCGTATTTTCAAATATTATTTTAAATATTTGATAAATGAATTTAAATGAATTTCTGAGGATTTAATAAATATTTTCAGAAATATTTGAAAACACGTGCAAATACTTTTTGAGAAGTTTGAAAAGTTAAGTTTTCTTCATGAAAAATCATTATTTAATATTTGGGATTTATTTAGTATTTTTTCAGATTTTTCTGAAATTAATTGGAACTATTTGCAAATTTTGAGAAAAGAATGACCTTTTTTGCAAATTTGACATTTTTAAGGGTAAAAATGTAAAAAATGTATATTCTGGATGTTTTGAACAGTATTGGTTGAGATTTAGAATTATATTTTACTTTTAAATCCAAATTTAAATGAATTTTATTGAGTTTCCAAGACTAGACCTATGTATGTAAAGTTGTATTTTTGAAGGGAATTATTTTGCAAAAGTGCGGGTAAAACCCTAAACCTATTTCCGGATTGTTTAAAAGGATTTTTCCAGCCGTCATTACTGGAATATACAGAATTTTTGGTGATTCGTTTTGGTGGAGCAAGAAGAAGTTTTTGGATCTAGCAAAAAGGAAAGCTTTTCGTTGGATCTTCTCAATTCAAAGGTGAGTGACATTGTTTTTGTTTTGTTTTGATTTTGTGAGTGATATAAAATTGTTTTGTTATTTTGATCTATGTATGCGGGTGACAATGTTGTTTGATTTGATGTTGTGAATGATATGGATCTTATATTGAGGTATGATTCATGTAAACAATTGTTGTTGTTTGGACCATGTATGTAAAATCTATGAATGACTAGTAGATCTTGGTTTATAAAATTGTGTTGCTAAAAAGCATGTTAAGATTTGAGTATGGTTATGATCGGATGATGAGCATCTGGATCTTATATTGTAAATCAGATTTTTATTAAGAGTTGTGAAAGAAATTTAGTATTGAGAAACCCTAATGTGAGAATTAGTAATTTAGAACATGAGAACTTGAGTTTTGACATATTTGATGTTTTGAGTAATGTATCCATAATGAGGAATTGTTGAGATTTGTTATTTTTCCTGAATACGAACTATTTCATGAACAAAGAATCTCTAGAAAACTCCAGTTTGATTTTGTATTCAGATCTAAATTATTTTTTTAAAAAACTGTAGGCCGACAGTCGACTGGTCTACTGTACAGTCGACTGGTACGAACCTGCTACTGTATTTTAGTTTCCTTGAAAAGTCGTTCTGGACAGTCGACTTAGCTCTTAGGCGGTCGACTAGTTCACTGAGAAATTATTTTGTAAAGTTATTGCAGTCCTTTCTGGACAGTCGACTTAGCTCTTAGGCAGTCGACTGGTTCACTGAGAAATTATTTTGTAAAGTTATTGCAGTCCTTTCTGGACAGTCGACCATGACCTCTTTAATTCGACTTATGTACTTAGAATGTTTTCTTGAGAATTATTGAAATTTTGTCTCGATTAAGTCGACTGGTAGCTCTTCAAGTCGACTGGTATGACTTAGTTTATTTTTGTAAAATTTTGGATATTTGTCCTCTGGACAGTCGACTTACTACAGTATAAGTCGACTGGTACTGATGAGTTTTTGTAACTTGAGTGTTCCTTTGAATGATTGGTTCTCAGATAATTCAGTCTATACTAGATATTCAGTTAAGCATTGATTCTAAGATATTCAGTTAAGTATTGGATTTAAGATATTCAGTTGAGCCACTTTGTTTAGTGGAACTTTGGTTTAGATATTTGAGTTGAGTCTCTAGAAGTGTGTGACCCTAGTATACCGGTGTTGAGTTATTTTGTTGAGGCTCGTAGAGGCATTTCAGTTATTCAGTTTTTGAATTTAGGCCGGTAGGGTACACCACTCTAGGAGATTCGTTGAGTAATTAAATAACCCAACAATGATAAGGACAGGCACTAGTGGTGATATGATGAACGGGAACATGGGTTATGCACCTCAATATGGCTTTGGTGTGGGATTTAATCTCCGGAATTATCCAAGTATCTTACTTAGGGTGTGGGATTTATCTCCGGAATTATCTCAGGTAAATTACCTGCAGTGTGGGATGTATCTCCGGAATTATCCAAGTGGTTACTTTGGGTGTGGGATTGATCTCCGGAATTATCAGAGTCGAGGCGACGCACATGGGGTATTCATGTAATGAGGGTCATTGTTTCGGTGTGGGATTTACTCCGGAATTATCGAAGTAACTTACCTTGGGTGTGGGACTCATCTCCGGAATTATCTCAGGTAAACTACCTGTGATGTGGGATGTATCTCCGGAATTATCCAAGTGATTACTTACGGTGTGGGATTGATCTCCGGAATTATCGAGGCAAGGGCTAGTACTCACAGTTTATCTTTATCTCGTAGTAGTCATCGTGTTAGGATTAGTTGCATAGCGGGGATTGAACCCTATAATGTGGAGACGTTAAGGGCTTGCGCCGAACCTATGTAGAATGGGATGCATAGACTTCGACAAGTACGCATTAGAGAGTCTGCATATAGAATCAGTGTTTCTTGGCTTGGTTTCATGCACGTGGTTTTCCTGTTTTCTACACCCGACACTTAGTTTAGTTCCACTTGATGTTTTCATGTTTCCCTGTCATTTCTTACTTCCCATATTCTTATTTAGTACATGTTGTTTAAGAATTTACGAGGTATGTTCATTTATGTTGTTTGTTTGTTTTTATGTCACTCACACCATTTATGGCTGACCCCGTTAGTTTTGGGGGTTAGGGATCATCTCTAGCCTCATATGTTGCAGGTTGTTGCTTAGAGTTGGAGGTTGGATGCTTGAGTTGGTTTTTGAGACAAATTGATTCATAAGAGTTTTGTGTAAATTTGTAAAAGCAGTTTTGAGATAATTTGAGTTGTAAATGACAGAAAATATTGTTTGAGTTGTTTTGAATTCCGCTGTGATTTGTAAAAGTTTGTTGTAATAAAAGTTGAAAATTTTAGTGGTGTTGGTTGTGTTTAATATTATATTGAAGTGGATTGCTGGGATTGTGCCACGTATTTTCTAAGATATCTTATTAGAAATTCGGGGCCCTACAATCTCCTCCAGCGCATACTTGGCTTCATTGGGGCTCAGTCATCAGAGATATGGCCTTCTGTCCACCTTGGTGTATGAGCGCTTGAAGAGTACATTATTAATTAGGGTGAACCTTTTTTATCAGATTCTTGTTGTCCTGGCTTCGGCCGGGTTTGGCGGGAGTTCGCCATTGGCCAGGAACTTTCGAACGGGATCCATCCAAGTGCCCGGCCGAGGGCCTAGGTTGATGCAAAGGATCTCAAGGTTCTCGATGCTATGCTTGAGGAGAATCTCAACGAGGACAGTGTGATCTAGGACCTCGAAGGACGACGAAGCGAGCTTTGTCAAGGCATTGGCATGGCCATTTTGTTCCCTAGGAATGCACTCGATGGTGGCGCCCTCGAAGACTGTTAAGAGTTGCCTGGTGCGCGCCAAGTATTGGATCAACATCACGGGCTTCATAATCCCAGAAAATGTGATTAACCACGAGCTGAGAGTCACTGTAGGCCCTCCCTCGTCTTGCCCCTGCCTTATGGGCTAGCATAAGCCTGGTGATCAGGGCTTCGTAGTCTGCCTCGTTTTTGTAGGCTTGAAAGTTGTGACGCAGGGAGTACTAGAGGACGAGGTCATCGGGGTCTCAGAGTATGACCCCAGCCTCGCTCCCCCCCCCCTCGTAGGATGACCCGTCAACATATAACTCCCAAACTGGTTCGTCCTCTCGGATTTCAGATGCCTGGGGAATGGTACATTCCGTGATGACTTATGCGAGGGCTTGCCCTTTGATGGTTGTCCGAGGTTGGTAGTTAATGTCATGTTGGCCACTTGATTACTAGCCTCCTCGAGCTCGATTGACCACTTGATTAAGCAGCCAAAATTCTCTAGTTTGTTGAGGACCGTGTTGAGAGACTAGTCCTTAAGGACTCGGATGTAGTGAGATTGAAAGTACGGTCGAAGTTTCCAAGCATCCATCAACAATGCATAGGCGACCTTTTCCATTTTGGTGTATCAGATTTCAGCATCGTGCAAGACTTTGCTGACATAATAGATGGGCTTCTAGACTCTGTCTTCCTCCCTGACTAATACGGTGCTGAGCGCATGTTCCGAAGCAGCCAGATAGAGATAGAGGGACTCGCCCTGCTCGGGTTTGCTGAGGAGCGGGGGGTTGGCCAAGTAGGTCTTCAACTGGTCGAAAGCCTGCTGTTGGGACTCCTTCCATTCGAAGCTTTTCGCCCCCTGGAAGGCTTTGAAGAACGAGTGTGACTTTTTCGTTGACTTGGAGAGGAAACAGACGATGGCCGCCAGTCGACCCACTAGTCGTTCAACTTCTTTGACATATCTTCGAAGGGCCATGTCTAAGACGGCCTGAATCTTTTTGGGGTTCGCCTCGATGCCTCGCTGGCTGACCACGAATCCGAGAAATTTTTCCAAGGTGATGCCGAAGGAGCATTTAGAGGGATTGAGTCCCATATTGTGGGATCGAAGGACCCCGAACGCCTCCTCGAGATTGCTAATGTGATCATGTCCCTTGCAGCTTTCAACGAGCATGTCATTGATGTATACCTTCATGTTTCGGCCTATCTGCTCCCTAAAGACCTGATTGACGAGCCTTTGGTACGTGGCACCGACATTCTTCAGCCCGAAGGGGATGACCTTGTAACGGTAGAGATCTTGATCGGTCACAAAGGTGGTCTTGGGGATGTCAGGAGGGAATATTCTGATATGGTTGTAGCCTAAGAAGGCATCCATGAAACTCAGCAGCTCGTGACCCGAGGTCACACCTATCAGAGCGTCGATGCTCAGGAGGGGGAACAGATCTTTAGGACGTGCCTTGTTGAGGTCTGTGAAGTCTATACAGATCCTCTATTTGCCACTTGGTTTCTTCACCATCACGACGTTCGCCAACCACTGTGGGTAATTGACTTCCTATACGAATCGTGCCGAGAGGAGCTTCTCCACTTCTTCCTTTACTGCATGTTGCCTGTCGGGAGCAAACTTACGCCGCTTCTGCTGGACCGGCTTCGAATCTGGGTGGATGCTTAGTTTGTGCATGATGAGGTCCTGCGAAATCCCTAGCATATCTTACGACGTCCATGCGAAGAGGTCGGCATTCCGACGGATACGGCCAATAATGGTCAGTTTAATGTCTGGGGAGAGACTGGCTCACTCGAAATCGTTTAGATTCGTCCTCCCCGGAGAAGAGGATCTCCTCCAATTTGTTGACGGGCTCCGAGTCGGACGACCGGGCCGAGCCAGGATGGATGGTAGTAAGAAAGGAGGCATAGCCAAACAAGACAATAGGAAAAAAATAAGATTCTAACTTCACTGATACTTATAGAGTAGTGAGTCAGAATAGATGGGCGGGAGAGATCAGTGTTTGGTTAGAGTGAAGAGCGAATAGAAAGAGAATTGGCTTGAAGATAAAGAAAGGCTCGCTCCTAAGTCTCTATAAAAGGGCAATGAAGAAGAGAAAGAATCTTAAGCCGGACATAGCGATTGGCGAACCACAGCTCGTGCTTAACGCTTCTCCCTTCTCCTTATTGAGTTGGAATCCCTCAACGGGTCTTCCGCCCTTCCTTTCCCATTCATCCTTAGATGCAGCACCTTACATCTTCCTTAGCACATCTTTTTTCTTCAAGGATTTGCTTGGTCTATCGATGTAGACTACTTGGAGCCTAAGTAAGTAGGAGATTCGTTCGTGTTTCGGTGACCAGAAGAGTCAGCCGGAGATAGGTCTGTGCTTTCGTCAGGGGGTTGCTCATCAGTACCAGGTGTTGATAAGTCATCCAAAAGAGAGGGGCAAATATTGTAGTGGGACCAGTTTGACATCTCATTCAAGAGAGAGTGAGCCATCCAACCAATTCCTATGTTCACAAAAGGGCCAGAGTGAGTGAAAAAGATGCACTACATGGACGCCGCAACTGGTTCCTTTCAAATGATAGCTCGACCATGTCAAGGGGAAGATCCCGCCCCTTACCACGGCCATGTAGCATGCATGTGCTGATTCCTGATTGCCTCAGACAATGCCGACCCTGTGGTCGGTAGAAGATTTCAGCTTTAGGTGATAGGTAGGGGACACCGCCTGGAGGCAGCAAAGGCCATGTCTACCAAGGATGGCGTTATAGGCGGTCTTGACGTTGACCACCATCAAGTCCATCGCCTCCATTAGGATGGTCGGGGTCGTTCTGGTCATTCCATCGAGTGTGATGATCTCCTCAATTTGGACAGGGACACCTGAGAACCCGTGAAGTATGTACTCGGCCGGCTTCATCCTCTCATAAGGGAGTTTGAGTTTTCCAAACGCATCCAGAAACATGATATTGATGGAGCTCCCACTGTCAATCAGGATGCGGCAAACCTCGTGATTGACCATGCCGAGGCTGACTACTAGGGCATCCCAATGAGGAAGTCAAACGCCTTCCAGATCTTCACTAGAAAATGAGACCGCCGCCCCTTAATCCCTGGGGGGCAGATTGTTGTGGATTGCGTTAACCTCCCGTACGAAGGCCTTGCAGGAGGTATTTGATTCTCCCCCCATGGGTCCACCATGAACACAGTAAGGGATGGCAGGTCCCCCGACTTCTTCGGGCTCAGGTTCCGCCTGTGGACGCCTGCTGGCCACTCCAGGAGAAGGCGAAGCCCTCTAGTTTCGCAGGTTAATTCGAGTGAACTCCCTTAGTTACCCCCTCTGGATGAGGGCCTCAATCTCGTCTTTGAGGGCCCGACAAGTATCAGTCTCGTGCCCATGGTCCCAATGGAACCAACAGTAGAATCTCCGGTCCATCTTCTTCTTGTTGTTCGCTCGGAAAGGATGGCGAACCATTCCCTTGTCCTCGATCTCCAGGAGGATAGCTGACACAATCTGAGTCAATAGGGTGAACCTCTCGAAGCGGGGAACAGGAGGTGGTCGTTTCTGACCAAATGCATCTTTCAGAGGCTTCTTTGGAGGCTCAGAGTCGTAGACCTTCCTCTTCCCCTTAGCTGGGGCTACTTTCGGGCCTTCAAGGTGCAGAGCCTCCTCAGCGCGGATGTATTTTTTTGACTCAGTTGAGGGGCTTGGGAAAGTCGAGGGGTGACTTCTTCTCAAGGAGGCCTTTAACTAGCCATGGCGAACATTGTGTCGAAAGGCTGCGAACGCAATGCCAGCGTCGAAAGAAGAGGCCGACCTAGCCTCGATGGTGAACCTTCGCAACAAGTCTCGAAGGGACTCTTCTTCCTTTTGCTTGAGGTCCAGAAGGGACGCGCTCGTCTTCTCGACCTTGCGACAAGCCACGAAGTGAGCAAGGAAGCTCACCTCGAGCTGGTCAAATAAGAAAATCGAGCTGGGGCAAGCTTGGAGAACCATTCCCATATTCGGCCATGTAGCGTGGCTGGGAAGACGCAACAGAGGAAAGGATCTGAGGTGTTGTGAATCATCATGAGGGTTTTGAACCATTTCACGTGATCAGCAGGATCACTCTCCCCGTTGTACGTCTTGAACTGAGGCGGTATGTAATTTCTCGGAATCTCTGCATCGAGGATTCTAGCGGATAATGAGGGTTGGCTAGGTTGATGCCCCCGGTTGGGTTGTGACCCACCTTCGCCGAACCGAGCGATGCGATTCTCCATTTCTAGTAGGTGCTGAAGGACAGCCTCGTCTCGTCTCACTGGATGAGTCGATCCATGAGACTCACTACCCTGAGCTTCTTCCCGACGAGGGTTGTCGTGTAGACGCTCGACTCTAGGGCCACCCCAGAGGGCCTGGAGGACCTCATCCCGAAAATCCCGAAACCCGACCCTCATGACTGGGACCTGTTTGCCTTGACTGTTCGGGGGTAACTCGTCTCTTAGGGAGCGGTTGAGTCTCTGCTCCCGACCCTGGGAGGCGTGAATGTTGTGGGTCGGGGCCTGGTTGAAAGGTGCGGCCCCTCCCCTTGATCGGCTGAGCTGGTGACGAAGATCCTCCACCGGTTGCCGGTTGTTGATAACGTACCGAAGGTCAACGGCGACCGAGCGTGAAGCGCTCGGATCGAGTCCCGATGGGCCATCGACTTGCTGTCTTCAGGACCCCTACGTGTTCTCGTGACTGCAAGAGGGATGAGGGTCGGCCTGACATCCCACCGTAGATGCTCTATGGGCTTTGGGTGCCATGAAGGGGACGACCTCATAATCGGATCCATGCCTGGGGTTAAATCAGTCTGTCTGTTCCCACAGACGGTGCCAATCGATGCTGCTGATTTGGTGGTGGGAGATACAGATGTGAGTTCTTGCTATTTGTAGAGGGAGAGACAGTTCTCAACTCCAGATCTGGATCTGAGATGAGGATTTGGTGAGGAGCAGGAGAGGGGATGCTGCTGATAGATGGCCGCCCTGAATGCCTGCAAAATGCCTAGAAACACCGGGAGAGATCCCGGCGACAGGCCTTCCAGTGATCTAGTCAGTTACTGGAAGAAAGGAAAGCTAGGATTCAGGTAGAAAAGATTTATTACCAAAGAGGGTGGGGGCTGGTATTTATAGACAGAGAGAATGGAAACCCTAACCCTAATGGGCCGAGTGACCCTCTTCGGTGAGCCTGAAACAGCAGAAGGCCCATAGAAGCTGTAGGCATGATTCTGTAGTCGTTTGCAGATCCTAAGGAAATCAGCCGACTGAGATTGAAGCGGATTATTTACCCATTTCATAGTTATTCACAATGCACAAGATTACTTGTAGAGCTGTGTCCACTGACTAACTCATGTTTAGTTTACAATAAGTGGCAGTGAGCATGATACTTTTCTCTACTTATACAACCTTTTTTTAAGGGTTATTTCCAAATAACTCACCAACAAATACTCTAATTCCAATTACACAAATCACTATTTCCATATTACTATCTCAACCAACTTCAAAATATTAACACTGATCTTTTGGCTTCCATGTTCGTTAACTAGTTTCGACATTTTCAATCGAAAACTGATATCTAAGGGATCTAGAGATTTCTAACATATAGTGAGATTCTTCGTCTACCGTTTCTGGTTAAGAGGATTGTGGTGGCCTTCTTGGTCACAATAAGAGGATTTTGCGATTAATTCCAGTAGGAGAATTTATGTAACGTATCATGAGCTCGAAACTATTCTTCGAATTTATGAACCTATTCACAGCATTCATCCCCAAAATGCTTTATCCTCTCCCCCATCTCTCATCATATTAGATTCCAATTCCAATGGGGTAAGCAAGCAACCAACCAACCAACCCCACACCACTTTTTTCCCTAAAATTGCCTTCCATTTGGAATAACAAAGTCAGTACATGATACGAAAGAACAATTTGGACCATTATGAGATCGAGCAAAATATTGTACCTGAATATGTTCCTTCTTTTCTTCCCAGAAGGCCCCTCTAATTCCTTGATCTTAGGGTTCTCGATGCTAGGCTTGAGAAGAATCTCAACGAGGACATTGTGATCTAGGACCTCAAAGAATGACGAGGCAAGCTTGGCCAAGGCATTGGCTTGGCCATTTTGTGCCCTAGGAATGCACTCGATGGTGGCACCTTCGAAGACTGTTAAGAGTTTCCTGGTGCGCGCCAAGTATTGGATCGTTGTCACGGGCTTCATAATCCCAGAAAATGTGATTGACCACGAGCTGAGAGTCCTTGTAGGCCCTCACTCGTCTTGGCCCTGCCTTGTGGGCTAGCATAAGCCTGGTGATCAGAGCTTCATAGTCTGCCTTGTTGTTGGAGGCTTGAAAGTTAAGACGCAGGGAGTACTGGAGGACGAAGTCATCGGGGCCTCAGAGTATGACCCCAGCCCCCCCCCCTCCCTCCCCCCCCCCCCCCCCCCCGTAGGATGACCCGTCAACATATCTCCCAAACTGGTTCGTCCTCTCGGATTTCAGATGCCTCGGGAATGGTACATTCCGTGATGAATTATGCAAGGTCTTGCCCTTTGATGGTTGTCCGAGGTTGGTAACTGATGTCGTGTTGGCTCAACTCGATGGACCACTTGATTAAGCGGCCAAAATGCTCTAGTTTATTGAGGACCGTCTTGAGAGGCTGGTCCATAAGGACTCGGATGGAGTGAGCTTAAAAGTACGGTCGAAGTTTCCAAGCATCCATCACCAATGCATACGCAACCTTTTCCATTCTGGTGTATCAGAGTTCAGCATCGTGCAGGACTTTGCTGACATAATAGATGGGCTTCTAGACTCTGTCTTCCTCCCTGACTAATACGACGCTGAGCGCATGTTTCGAAGCGGCCAGATAAAGATAGAAGGACTCGTCCTGCTCGGGTTTGCTGAGGAGCGGGGGGTTGGCCAGGTAGGTCTCTGGTTGAAAGCCTGCAGTTGGGAGTCCTCCCATTCAAAGCTTTTCGCCCCCCAGTGGGCTTTTAAGAACGAGAGTGACTTTTTCGCGGACTTGGAGAGGAAATGGATGATGGCTGCCAGTCGACCCACTAGTCGTTCAACTTCTTTGACATATCTTCGAAGGGCCATGTCTAAGACGGCCTGAATCTTTTTGGGGTTCGCCTCGATGCCTCGCTGGCTGACCATGAATTCAAGAAATTTTCCTGAGGTGATGCCGAAGGCGCATTTAGAGGGATTAAGTCTCATATTGTGGGATCGAAGGACCCCGAACGCCTCCTCGAGATCGCTAATGTGATCATGTCTCTTGCAGCTTTTAACGAGCATGTCATTGACGTATACCTCCATATTCCGACCCATCTGCTCCTTAAAGACCTGATTGACAAGCCTCTGGTGCGTGGCACCGACGTTCTTCGGCCCGAAGGGGATGACCTTGTAACAGTAGAGACCTTGATCGGTCACGAAGGTGGTCTTGGGGATGTCAGGAGGGAACATTCTGATCTGGTTGTAGCTTGAGAAGACATCCATGAAACTCAGTAACTCGTGACCCGAGGTCACGTCTATCAGAGCGTCGATACTCGGGAGGGGGAACGGATCTTTAGGACATGTCTTGATGAGGTCTGTGAAGTCTATACAGGTCCTCCATTTGCCACTTGGTTTCTTCACCATCACGACGTTTGCCAACCACTGTGGGCAGTTGACTTCCTATACGAATCGTGCTGAGAGGAGCTTCTCCACTTCTTCCTTTACAGCATGTTGCCTATCGAGAGCAAACTTACACCGCTTCTGCTAGATCGGCTTTGAATCCGGGTGAATGCTTAGTTTGTGCATGATGAGGTCCTCCGAAATTCCTAGCATATCTTAGGGCGTCCATGCGAAGAGGTCGTCATTCCAACGGATACAGCCAATAATAATTAGTTTAAGGTCTGGAGCGAGAGACTGGCTCACTCGGAACCTTTTAGATTCGTCCTCCCCGAAGAAGGGGATCTCCTCTAATTTGTTGACGGGCTCCGAGCCGGACGAGCGGGCCGAGCCAGGATCGATGGTAGTAAGAAAGGAGGCATAGCCAAACAAGACAAAAGGAAGAAGAAAAAAAAGAATCTAACTTCACTTTTACTTATAGAGTAGTGAGTCAGAATAGATGGGCGGGAGAGATCAGTGTTTGGTTAGAGTGAAGAGCGAATAGAAAAAGAATTGGCTTGAAGAGAAAGAAAGGCTCGCTCCTAGGTCTCTATAAAAGGGCAATGAAGAAGAGAAAGAATCTTAAGCCGGACATAGCGATTGGCGAACCACAACTCGTGCTTAAAACTTCTCCCTTCTCCTTATTGAGCTGGAATCCCTCAACGGTTCTTCCGCCCTTCCTTTCCCGTTCATCCTTAGATGCAGCACCTTACATCTTCCTTAGCACATCTTTTTTGTTCAAGGATTTGCTTGGTCTATCGATGTGGACTACTTGGAGCCTAAGAAAGAAGGAGATTCGTCCGTGTTTCGGTGACCAGAAGAGTCAGCCGGAGATAGGTCTGTGCTTTCGTCAGGGGGTAACACGTCAGTACCAGGTGTTGATAAGTCATCCAAAAGAGCGGGGCAAATATAGTAGTGGGACCAGTTTGACATCTCATTCTAGAGAGAGTGAGCCATCCAACCAATTCCTATGTTCACAGAGGGACCAAAGTGAGTGAAAAAGATGCACTACACGGACGCCGCAACTGGTTCCTTTCAGATGAGAGCTCGACCGCATCAAGGGGAAGACCCCACCCCTTACCACGGCAATGTAGCATGCACGTGTTGATTCCTGATTGCCTCGAACAATGCCGAGCCCGTGGTCGGTAGGAAATTTCAGCTTTAGGTGATAAGCAGGGGGCACCGCCTGGAAGGAGCAGAGGCCATGTCTACCGAGGATGGCGTTATAGGTGGCCTTGACGTTGACCACCATCAAATCCATCGCCGCCGTTCGGATGGTCGGGGCCGTTCCGGTCATTACATCGAGTGTGACGATCCCCTCAATTTGGACAGGGACGCCTGAGAACCCGTGAAGCATGTACCCAGCCGGCTTCATCCTCTCACGAGGGAGTCTGAGTTTTCCAAACGAGTGTAGGAACATGATATTGATGGAGCTCCCATTGTCAACTAGGATGCGGTGAACCTCGTGATTGACCATGCCGACGCTGACTACTAGGGCATTGCAATGAGGAAGTCGAACGCCTTCCAGATCTTCACTAGAAAATGAGACCGCCACCCCTTGATCCCTGGGAGGCAGATTATTGTGGATTGCGTTAACCTCCCGTACGAAGGCCTTGCAGGAGGTGTTCGATTCTTCCCCCATGGGTCACCATGGACACAGTGAAGGATGGCAGGTCCCCCGGCTTCTTCGGGCTCAGGTTCTGCCTGTGGACGCCTACTAGCCGCTCCAGGAGGGGGTGAAGCCCTCTGGTTCCGTAGGTTAGTTCGAGTGAACTCTCTTAGTTACCCCCTCTGGATGAGGGCCTCAATCTCGTCTTTGAGGTCCCGACAAGTATCAGTCTCATGCCCGTGGTCCTAATGGAACCAACAGTAGAATCTCTGATCCATCTTCTTGTTGTTGTTCACTCGGGAAGGATGGCGAACCATTCCCTTGTCCTCGATCTCCTGGAGGATAGCTGACACACTCTGAGTTACTGGGGTGAACCTCTCGAAGCGGGGGACAGGAGGTGGTCGTTTTTGACCAAATGCATCTTTCAGAGCCTTCTTCGGAGGCTCAGAGTCGTAGACCTTCCTCTTCCCCTTTGCTGGGGCTACTTTCGGGCCTTCAAGGTGCAGAGCCTCCTCGGCTCGAATGTATTTTTGTGACTCTATTGAGGAGCTTGGGAAAATCGAGGGGCGGCTTCTTCGCCAAGGAGGCCTTTAACTAGCCATGGCGAATATTGTGTCGAAAGGCTACGGACGCGATACCAGCGTCGAGAGAAGAGACCGACCTAGCCTCAGTGGTGAACCTTCGCACGAAGTCTCGAAGGGACTCTTCTTCCTTCTACTTGAGGTCCAGGAGGGACACGCTCGTCTTCTCGACCTTACGACAAGTCACGAAGTGAGCAAAGAAGCTCGCCTTGAGCTGGTCGAATAAGAAAATCGAGCTGGGGGCGAGCTTGGAGAACCATTCCCATGCTCGGCCACGCAACGTGGCTGGGAAGACGCGACAGAGGAGAGGATCTGAGGTGCAGTGAATCATCATGACAGTTTGAACCCTTTAATGTGATCAGCATGATCACTCTCCCCGTTGTACGTCTCGAACTGAAGCGGTATGAAATTCCTCGGAATCTCTGCATCGAGGATTCTAGCGGATAACGAGGGTTGGCTAGGTTGATGCCCCTGGTTGGGTTGTGACCCACCTTTGCCGATCCGAGCGATGCAATTCTCCATTTCTTGTAGGTGCTGAAAGACAGCCTCGTCTCGTCTCACTGGCTGCTACCCCGGAGGGCCTGGAGGACCTCATCCCGAAAATCTCAGAACTCGATCCTCTTGACTGGGACCTGTTCGCCTTGACTGTTCGGGGGTAGCCCATCTCTTGGGGAGCGGTTGAGTCTCTGCTCCCGACCCTGGGAGGCGTGAATGTTGTGGGTCGGGACCTGGTTGAAAGGTGCGGCCCCTCCCCTTGATCGGCTGAGCTGGTGATGAAGATCCTCCACCGGCTACCGATTGTTGATGACGTACCGAAGGTCAACGACAACCGAGCATGAAGCGCTCAGATCGAGTGCTGATGGGCCATCGGCTTGCTATCTTCGGGACCTCTACGTGTGCCCGTGACTGCGAGAGGGATGAGGGTCGGCCTGACATCCCGTCGTAGACGCTCTCTTGGCTTTGGGTGCCATGAAGGGGACGACCTCATAATCGGATCTGTGCCTGGGGTTGAATCAGTATGTCTGTTCCCACAGACGGGGCCAATCGATGCTGCTGATTTAGTGGTGGGAGATACATATGTGAGTTTTTGCTATTTGTAGAGGGAGAGACAAATCTCAACTACAGATCTAGATCTGAGATGAGGATTTCGAGAGGGGGTGCTGCTGATAGCTGGCCGCCCTGAATGCCTGCAAAATGCCTAGAAACATCGGGAGAGATGCCGGCGACAAGCCCTCCAGCGATCTAGGCCCTCCATCGATCTAGTCAGTTACTGGGAGAAAGGAAAGCTAGGGTTCAGGTAGAAAAGATTTATTATCTTTAGAAAGAGGGAGGTGGCTGGTATTTATGGACAGAGAGAATGGAAACCCTAACCCTAATGGGTCGGGTGACCCTCTTCGGTGAGCCTGAAACAGCAGAAGGCCCATAGAAACTGTAGGCATGATTCTGTAGTCGTTTGCGGATCCTAAGGAAATCAGCCGACTGAGATTGAAGCGGATTATTTACCCATTTCATAGTTATTCACAATGCACAAGATTACTTGTAGAGCTGTGTCCACTGACTAACTCATGTTTAGTTTATAATTAGTGGCAGTGAGTATGATACTTTTCCCTGCTTATACAACCTTTTTTTAAGGGTTATTTCCAAATAACTCACCAACAAATACTCTAATTCCAATTACACAAATCACTATTTCCATATTACTATCTCAACCAACTTCAAAATATTAACACTGATCTTTTGGCTTCCATGTTCGTTAACTAGTTTCGACATTTTCAATCGAAAACTGATATCTAAGGGATCTAGAGATTTCTAACCTACTCTAGTGAGATTCTTCGTCGTTTGTGGTTAAGAGGATCGTGGTGGCTTTCTTGGTCACAATAAGGATTTTGCGATTAATTCCAGTAGGAGAATATATGTAACGTATCATGAGCTCGTATCATGAGCTCGAAACTATTCTTCGAATTTATGAACCTATTCACAGCATTCATCCCCAAAATGCTTTATCCTCTCCCCATTTCTCATCATATTAGATTCCAATTCCAATGGGGTAAGCAAGCAAGCAACCAACCAACCCCACACCACTTTTTTCCCTAAAATTGCCTTCCATTTGGAATAACAAAGTCAGTACATGATACGAAAGAACAATTTGACCATCCATATGAGATCGAGCAAAATATTGTACCTGAATATGTTCCTTCTTTTCTTCCCAGAAGGCCCCTCTAATTCCTTGATCTGCCCCTTTGGGCCCATCCATGTGTCTTCTATAATTGGAAGAAATTAGCTTTTGCTTTTTGGAGATTTGGTGATAGCATTGTAAAACAAGTTTGCAAGTTAGCTTTATTTTTACCAAACTTGGGTTTGGCTTTTAATCCCGTGTCCAATTCCTTGGGAGCCCCTCGCATCAAAAGAAGCAAACATTGAGATTCAAAGCAACTCCAGCTTTGATACTATTACTAATAATAACTTAAAAAGTGTTCATCTTTACAGGGTGCTGTTATGCTCTCTTTCACTCTCATGTTGACACCTCAAATGAAAGTAGAGTTAGGGATGCATTTTGTTTCTTTATCTATGTAATGTGTTACAGAAACAATGTAGTGCGTGGTAATATAAATTATAAACAACTAGCAGTTCAGTGAAAAGCTAGTCTGGCAAAATATTTTCACATGAAAACTGGAGTAGCTACAATTAGTATAAAATGAAAGTACTAATTTCAACATCTACAACAAACTTTATGCAATGCTATTAACTGTTCAATCAAGATTTCCAAATATTTGTCTAGAACAACAGGTAATGGTCTCAGAAAGAATACCGACACATTAATGAAACATGGTGGCTTCCTTAAATAAAAATAAAAAAATAAAAAAGAATACCGACACGATAAATACTCTAAAACAGAATCTATTCCCTGGTACAACTACACCCTGTTCTTCTCATGTCTTCTTATATCAGTTATTAAAACAGACCTTGTGTTGCAGGTGTACATCTCATCAATTTGAAATACAATATCATCAACTGGTCGCGGGGCAATAGATACAGAACCTGTGAGGTGATAATATCAGAAAATGTTTCAAGGGTCACCAGTTGACAATCTCCGTATTGCACGAAATATCAGTTGAGGAATGATCAGCCTATCATTGTGCGCTTCCGGCCTCTTTGTCTCACTGTGAGAATTGAAAATGAATAACAGTAAAGCTCATACTAAGAATTGAAGAAGATACAAACAGAGAGAGATACGAGTGAAAGGATTCAGACCTTGTGCTAGTTTGTTCAGTGTGGTTGACCACTGTCTTGAAGACTTTCTATATGCGGAGAGTATTCTATCCATCTGATCGAGATACAATAACGAGTCAATATACCCTCCGTCCAGAAACAACTTTGAATAGCTAATATTTGTAAAATATTCACTTATTATTAGTTAAATATGCTTGACAGAATTAAGTGGAAGAAGATGGTTCACAGTACCAGATTGAATGATTGATGATTTACGGATAGGACGAGAATTCTGTTCACCATTCTGCTTTTAGAATGAAGGGATCCAAAATAATTTCATTTGATTGAACTTCACAGTGGTAGAGAACACAGGGATCCAGACCAATAGGCAGATAATGCTATGCATAACAGAGGAACAAATAACACAATATTCATACTAAAGGCTAGAAAAAAATTCCTCAAGAGGATTCAGTCACAGACACTCTCAACAACACTCAACAATGCTGTCCAGTGATACCCGGTAGACCTGGTTTGATTCTTCTCAGCTACAGTTTATCTCGCTATCTATTTGGTATTGGGGTCGATAACTATAAAATAAAATTTGTTAGTAACATATCTTATCATTTGTCTTTCTTTTCGACTCCTTTGAGTATAACTTTGGAATTTGCTTGCTCGATAGTTGGCCAAGAAGGTAAGTGTCTTTCCCCTACTTTTGTTTTTATTATATATCACACTTGCTATTGATGACTTCCTTAATCCTTATCATGAAGTTTGGCACCTATTGAAGAGTTGACAACCTTCACTTCTCACAGAATATGGTAAGACAATGGTTCTATGATTTGTAGACATGGACATGAGAATCATAACTTGGATAGTTGGATATACAGGCTGCCTATCGTCAAGGAAATTCTTCAAAACCCAAAAAATAGGAAAATAGAGTATGGTAAATATGTAAATTTGACACGCACATACAGACATATAAATCCTAATTTACACAAGTGATTTACAAAACAATTATTAGTTTCTATGAACTGGGTCATAACCTATGTAGCATGGCCACTTCTATCGTGTATCCACGAATATGACCACTTGGACACGGTCTTCTTTTTTTTTTTTTTTTTGGGTGTTGCATATTATCAAAATTGAACTTAGCTCAGTTGATTAGTTGCTTGGGTTCTCTCATCAGAGTTTAGAGTTCACAGGTGACAGCTCTCTAGGCTTCAAATACTTATTTTTTTGGCTACATTTTGCTCAGACATGCGTCCGAGACTTCTAACCAGTCTAAAATGTAAATATTTATTCTATACCTTAGACACTAGTCAATACTATCTGAATACAAATAATAATATTAAACACTTACCCAATTTTTCATACTAGTAAGTCCTATTACTTTTGTCATGATTATGGAGCTTCCCATATTCTGCAATTTTGTGTGGACTAAGGCACTACTGTTACTTTCCTATAGGTTATAGATCTCTTGTTTTGTTTATGCGACTCAAAATTATATTGTTGATGTCATTTGGGTTAAATATATATTGTGACACCCCCAAATTAAACTACACTACAGTCCAATATGGAGGTGCTACCAACAATCTTCATTATCAAAGTACATAAAACCTAGTTAAACGTAAACCTCTCAAAAAAAATTGACGAGTGGTGCACATATGAAAATTATTTCCACGCAATATTGTCTACAATATATTTCCCATGACAACATCAAATGTTTTCCATTTAGCTTTGAATCTCTCAAAAGGCTAACTTAACCTGCATACTCAGGTCTCCGATTCGAAGATCATGTTTTCCTTCGTCAAGAACTATCTTTAAAAAAAGGATTTTGGTGACGTCCAATCAATAAGCCTTCTCTTCAACATCAATGTAATTTCATAACCAACATCTCATTTTTAACATGTCTTCTTAAAACTTCATAAAATATCACTATACAATTCATAATCCAATCAGGACAGAGAACAGAAGTGGCCCGCAAAAATCACAAAAAATCAAGTACTCAATGAAATGTCAAGTTCTTTAGCTTGAATTGAAGATATACGTTCAAATTTGTAGTTTTAACTTATGAGTTTCTTCAAAATAGTAATTGTAAATGTAATACTCCAAAACCGAAATGCATACAGATCTCCAGAATGTGTCAAAACATACACTGTCATGTTTTAAAAAAACCACAGTGAATTCAATAATTACTAAAACATAGCCTTTTTGGGTTCGTACGAAACATGAGTCTAATACAAATTTGTTGTAATAAACTGTCCAAATAACCCATTATTTATTGGTCTTATTTAACGCGCAAAATTTTTGGTTTGGAATTACCGAAAATTGCAAGAAATTCAACTTAAACGAGTATAGAAATCGCAATACTCAATACAATCAGTGTTCTTTGGCTCAAATTAAAGTTTAAGAAGGCTAGTTTAACTCATCAGTTGAACATTTCTTCAAAATAGATCATTTTAGTGGTTGAAATCTCCAAACAACAGAGCTTGTACAAATTCCAGATTTGCTATTTTAACAAAATAAGCATGATTTTTTAATTCAAAACTAAAACTATTTCACAATTCGTTCTGAAATACACATAACCGAACCAAAATCATAATATATTTCCTAATTTATACGCACTGAAAAGGACTGACAACTTTGAAGAAACCCTTTCTTTTTCTTTTTCTTTTTCTTTTCTTTTCCTTTTTGCATCTTCTTCTTCTTTCTATCCTTCTTGATCCAAAAGATCCCTTCTCTCTCTTGCCACTTCATTTTCTTCTTCCCAATTCAGAAATTTTGCCCTCATGTTCGTCTTTCTTCCTGCTTATTTGTTTTCTTTTTGGACGAGAAATGAAAGTATACGCTGGAAATCCCTAAAAGAAAATAGACAATTCAAGGACTCATAACTTAGATAAGTGTCACATAACCCAGTGTTTAGACACTTGATATTTTATTATAAAAGTAACAACTTCATGGAACAACTCATTCTCTCATTTCTTTTGGGTTAATTGCAAAAAACCCACCTGAAGTATTTGGTCGAAGCAGCTAACACAGATGTATTCTTGGTCAACGCATCAAACCACCTAAGTAGGTACGACATTAGGAGCCGTTAGTTTTAATATAGGGGTTTGCGAGAAACCTACCTATAACCCACCTGCACTTTTGGTTAACGCAGTCAACCACCTAAGGTGAGTACGGCGTTAGAGGTCTGTTACTTTTAATGTTATGTGCTCTTCATTTGTTTTATATGTAATGGAAATACCCTTCTCCATTTTGGATTCAGTTTGGGTTTGGGATTGGGTTTTTAAGTGTCGGGTTTGAATGGGTTTTGAAAATGAGAGAAGTGAGAGGAAGAGGAGACAAGAGACGAGATGTGTGTGTGAGAGGGGGGGGGGGGGGGCATTAAGGGAAATATAGGATGGTTGGATCGGTTCGGGTTTGGTTCATATTTAATGAGTTGGTTGGTAGTGGATGGAATTTTTAAATTTGGGATTTGAGATGGGGAGAGAGAGAGAGGTCGGTATGGGATCTGGGTTCGAGATTGGTGTGGGTTCGGGTTTAATAGGGGGTTGTAGATGGATTCTTTGGGTTTGAGGGGAGAGAGGAAGAGAAGATAGATGAGAGTGAAAGATGGAGGAGAGAGAAGTGGGGTATGGGTATGGGGTTTGGGTGCGGGTTCGGGTTGGATTTGTGAGGAAATGTGGCATTGAGTAAGAATGAGGAGGGAAGAAGATGATCGGATCTTTTGCAAAGAAGTTTTCCACATTTTTAATATTTTTTGGGGTGTCTGCCAAAAAAAAATTATATGGGTGTACTATCAAGAGCGTAAATGCAATAAATATTTTTAGTGGACTTATATGTAAAAAATAGTTGTTAAGTAGCATAAGCGTATTTTCATCACATATAAAACACATGAAAAACACGTAATGTTAAAACTAACAAATACCTAATGTCGTACCCACCTTAGGTGGTTTATTAACATTGACCAAAAGTGTGGTTGGCCTTCTCGCAAATTTACCCTAATGGAAAAGCACATAATATTAAAAGTAACGGACATCTAAGTCGTAGCCACCTTAGGTGATTTGCTGCATTGATCAAGAATATAGGTGTGTAAAGTGCTCTGACCAAATAGTTCATGCGGGTTTCTTTCAATAAACCCTTTTCTTTTTCATTTACATTAAATACCAAGTGATATTTATAATTTTATATATAAATAACTCTTAACTATCTAGTGTACTGAATAATAAGCTTGCTAATGTATAACTTCTTTATTAAACGGACTTATCAAAACATTGGTATCCAAAGCATTCCTTCTCTTTAATCAAACTAAACCTCCAGATCCTTGGTTACTCCAGAGTGTTGGGATTGGGGCGTCAACCAACGCCCAACGTTGTCGCAGCGGAACTAATTAGAGCAATAAGGAAGTCGAAGAGATGAGACAAATTAATTGAGCAAGCAAGTAGATCCACCAATCCAAATACAAACACAACGAGGATTTATCCTGGTTAGCTTTTGCTTAATCCGGGAGGAAATATAAGGAGATCTGATATTCAACTATAGGAGATTACAAGGAGTTATTGATTCACTCAATACAAGGAATTAAACCCACTCACCAAGAACTATTACTCTCTCGAGCCTCTCTTTGCAATGGAGAAAAGAATCTATGAAGTACTCCCTCTCATATTGGAGAGTTTACAATATATATAGAAGAATAAAGAGAAACCTAGGTCTAACCTTGATTCTCAGTCGTCTGATATAACCTAGAAAAGAAGTAACTGAATAGGAGCCGCACGATCTAACTTGGAGTTGAAAATTGGGCTGAAACAACCTAACAAATCGAAGCCCAAAAACGAACACAGCGCCGCGGGAGGTCGACCGTCCAACAAGACCGGCCGACCGTACCTCTTTCGGACAATCCTTGTACTACGAGCGGTCGGGAGGTGCGGTTGGGGATGCGGACGACTGTCACCAAGACCGGTCGACCGCAACTAGCCTGCACCCTAGTATTGCTATTTCTCTTTCTACTCACTTTGACGCTTCGACCTCCGTGCTTCATATTACCTTCTTTTAATCAGAAAAACGAGTATTCAGGACACAATCCTAACAAGCTCCACCTTGGATTGCATACGAGTGCTATCACATGATGTGTTACTCATCTCCAAACTCTAACAAATTCCACTTGCAAAGAAAACTTAGAACAATAGCTTCTTCTTCTAATTGAAATGATCTCCACCCAATCTCACCAAATCCAGTATATCCCTTCAAGGATACACCTCCGCAGCTGTACTCACGAAGTTGCGAAACTCCGCACGAACTCCACCTACCCTTAGGCTTTCTCCGTCTCTCGACGATATTCGAACGTCGTTGTCTCGTCTCGATGATTATAGTTGCGACAAACTAGCTGAGCTTGCAGGAATAATGGGAAAAGAACTATCAACCTCTGCGCAGGATTTTCGAACTCCCCAAAACTTGTAGAGATTGTGTTGGCTTGGCACAACCACTTTCATACCTCTAATCACTTCACGACAACCTTAAAAAACAGACAGAACTCCACCTCGAGTTGTGTACCTGCAACCCCGTGCATCAAGAGTTCCCAAGGAAATTAGATTCCGTTTCAGCAGAAGAATATGCAAAACATCCCTTAAAGTGAACATATTTAGACCTGACATCTTCAACTCAACTGTCCCCTCACCCACTACATCACAAATCTCTCCAGTTCCCGTTGTCACACAACGCACCGTAGTAGACTTATAAGTAGAAAACAACTCTCTCTCGGAGAAAATATGAGAAGAACTCCCTGAGTCAAGAAGTCAACTAGAATCCACTTCTAAAGAATTTGAAACAAGAAGACACAAACCACATGAATCAAAGGCACTAACCACATTAGCGGGTGAACTCCCATTCTTGGCGCTCTCTTGATTCTGTAATTTCCAACAGTCTTTCTTGATATGCCCTGGTCTCCTGCAATATCAGCAACGGATCGAATTCTTTTGCAAAGCACTGTCTTCCCCCCGAAAAACCATCCACTGCTAGACAACTTGTAGGAATAGACGATGAAGATTTATGGGTCTCCTTCCTAAGTTGATTTTCCTTCAATTCTTTGATTACACCATCTACCGAAATACTCTCCTTGGTAGATCTACCGTGTAGCATAGTCGTGATCAAAGGCTCGTACGAATCCGGCAGTGAATATATCAGGTCAAAAGCTTTATCTTCCTCACACACATCTGCGTTAATCACCTTAAGTTCAGATAATACCTTATTAAACTTTGTAATGTGGTTTTAGAGATCGGTACCTTCCTAGGCAGTTAAAATCGGTTTTCAGAACTAATCGGTCTAGGAGCGATTAGTGATTAATCGGGTAATCGGGAAAAAATCGGGGATAAAATCGGAAAAATCGTGTGTGTATATATATATATTATATATATATATATGGGAAAAAATAATTTATTATCTCTAGTATATATGATTAAGATCTTAAATTTAAATTATCGTGTATTTACTATTTAGTATCTATTTGACTTTGTTAATAAAATGTATATTTTTTCTTAATGCAGGTAATTGAAAAAAAGCACATCCTTTTGAGTAAGCAGTGTTCTTATCTTAGGGACCAGTGTGTCACCTTTATGAGTTGAAGCTGAAGTTGGTATATAAAGCTGCAGCTTATTGATTTGCACATTAATATGCTCAATAATATTGCTCCTGGACATTCAAATATTGAAACAGATGCAGGTTTGACAAAGATGTCATGCTGCATCAATTACAGAATAAAGATTAATTATTTTTGTTCTCTTTGTTTAAGTTCAAAAACTGGTTCTTGTAATCTGGCATTTGTTTTTCAAAGAAGCATTAGTTGATGTATTCTGTTGAATAACAAACTGATTTTTATTATTGACATGCCAGAGATTATTTTTACTATGAATGAATGGAAGAGAATTGAGATAACTGTTATGTTTTGTTCTTGTTATATTGCGGAATTGCACATTATCAATTTAAAACTGTATAGCAGGTTGTAACAATTTTAGTTCTTAATTAGAACTTTAAAAAAAAGTGCATCATTACTTCATTAGCTTGCACGGTTAAATGCACATAGTTAAAATTTTGAAAGATATGTTCCTGTTTACTTGAAAATGATGCATATGCATGATATGATCAGCAGCGTCAATAAAAATGAGAATGACGTTGCAGACAACCGTGCAGGTTACTGGAAGGTAATAAGGATGGAGTTTCAAAGGAACTCCAGGCAACCATATAAAACCAAAATAAAAGAGTCAATGAGTCATACAAACCACTCTCATATGAATAAAATTAATGTATCATAAGCATCATAAGTGATTCAGTGAATACTGAGAAACTGACTTACTGACTTACTAACTTTAAAAAAAAAATCTAACTTACTAGTAATACTGTAATACTATTACTAACACTATGGAGGTGAAAGAGAACTATTACTAACACTAACAGTAACTTACTAACACTAACAGTAACTATTACTAACTTACTAACTTAATAGTAATACTGTAATACTATTACTAACACTAATAGTAACTTCATAAAAAATTGTAAACAAGAACTTATTAGTTATACTGTACTGATTGCCGAACGGAGCTGATATGGAGGTGAAAGAGAGAGAGATTCCGCTGCCGTACTTGAGGGCTTTCGACGACTTGTTGGTACTATAAGTGGAGCTGTCGACGTCGAAGTCGAAGTGGAGCTGTCGACGTCGAAGTGGAGAGAGCTGTCGACGTCGAAGGATGGAGAGAGCGGTCGACGTCGAAGGATGGAGAGAGCGGTCGACGATCGTCTGAAGTGGAGTCGACGATCTGAAGAGAGAACTGGAGAAAAAAGAAGAGAGGAGAGTTGTCGATTGAAGAGAGAAGAGCTGAATTTGGGTTTTGGAAATTAGGTTAGAAGGGAATTTGGGATGAAATGAAGAGAAGAGGATTCGATTGAAGAGATGGGGGATTTTTGGGAACGGGTTGGGTTGCTGATTAGTGAACGGGTCAGATTGGGGGGATTTTAGGTTAAATTATACCCAAGCGATTAATCTGCTTATCGGGCTTTGAATATCGGCCGATTAGTTTGATTATCGGCCGATTAGTACGATATTATCGCTGGAAGTGCATTTCCAAAAAATCGCTTCAAAAATAATCGGTACACTACCGATTACCGATTAATCGCCGATAATCGCCGATTTTGACTGCCTAGGTACCTTCCTTCATAGATAAACGGAATAACTTCCTCATCCAATGCATCCGATCTAATAACGACGAACCGGAGTAGTCAGCTATGAGTTTTTCCCACAAACTCACTGCGTCAGTTTCTTCAAGAAATCTGCACTTGACCTCGTCCACCAAGGATAGTCGGATCAGACTTATGGCTCTTTCACGAATATCTTCCCAAATCCTCCATGTCGGATGGCCTTTCATTGATCTTTACATCGAACTGTTTGATCTTCAAAAGATTGTGACCTGTCATCTTAACCAAGGAACTCGGCAACCTGAAGCTCTGATACTAGTTGTTGGGATTTGGGCATCAACCAACGCTCGTTGTCGCAGCGGAACTAATTAGAGCAATGAGGAAGTCGAAGAGATGAGACGAATCAATTAAGCAAGCAAGTAGACCAATCCAAACACAAACACAACGAGAATTTATCCTGGTTAGCTTTTGCTTAATCCGGGAAAAAATATAGGGAGATCTAATATTCAACTAGAGAAGATTACAAGAAGTTATTGATTCACTCAATACAAGAAATTAAACTCACTCACCAAGAACTATCTCTCTCGAGCCTCTCTTTGCAATGGAGAAAAGAATCTATGAAGTACTCCCTCACATATTGGAGGAGTTTACAATATATATAGAAGAATAGAGAGAAACCTAGGTATAATCTTGATTCTCAGTCGTCCGATATAACCTGGAAAAGAAGTAACTGAATAGGAGTCGCACGATCTAACTTGGAGTAGAAGATTGGGCTGAAACGACCTAACAAATCGAAGCCCAAAAACGAATACAGCGCCACAGGCGGTCGACCGTCCAACAAGACCGGTCGACCGTACCTCTCGGACAATCCATGTACTACGAGCGGTCGGGGGGCACGGTCGGGGGTGCGGTCGACTGTCACCCAAACGGGTCGACCGCAACTAGCCTGCACCCTACTGTTGCTGTTTCTCCTACTCATTTCGACGCTTCGACCTCCGTGCTTCATATTACCTTCTTTTAATTGGAACGAGTATTCAAGACACAATCCTAACACAGAGTCCAGAAAGTATCCAAAGCATTCCATTACCATAAGGTGTATCCTCAAATTTTGAACTTTGATCAAGGTTGTAAACGGCGTGAGGCGATGGCGGTTCGGTCAAGGGGTGCCTAGCACACCCTAGGCAGCGCCTAGGCGGTTGAATTATTTTTTGCTTATTTATTTAATTTCAACCCATATTCTTCAATTGTAAGTATAATTATGCAATGCAATTGCAAATATTCATCATTGTCTTATGTAATGTGTAATTAAAGGGTGTTTATGCATTAAAAAAACTTTCTCGTACAATTAATGTGTAAATATGTGCAATATGTGCAATATGCCAATATGTGTAATATGTATAATGTGTAATATGTGCTATTTTAATATATGTAATAGGTGTAATATGTGCAATCCATCACCAATAATACTAAAAAAAGTAAAAACAATTCCACTACTATTAAAGATCCATACATAGTATATAATAGATTAATAATAGTTCTCCTTTTTTGTGTTTTTTTATAGTTTTTCAAATTTTAAAAAAGGGCAAAAGCCAAATTACCCCCCCCCCCCGTTTGGTCCGAGTACAAAATGCTCATACAACGTTTGAAAAAATACAATAAACCCATTCTTCCGTTAACTTAACCTATTCCGTTAAGTTATAATTATTAAATTACTTTTTTACCCTTACCCTTTTATATTCAATCTCTTTCTTCCCTTTCTTTATTCCATTTTTCTTCCTTAATTTTATATGGGTTTTGTACTATACTCAATTTCGTGCTCCATGAGTTACTACTCACTTCAATGGAAATAGGCATTTAGTTTATGAGCCAACTAAATCAACTAAGTTAGCATAATAATAAACAGCGTTACTGTTACCGGACTACATATAATTTCATCACGCTAGGTTGTATACTGGTACTTTCCTATTTTGGGTTGCTTCTTGATAGGAAGAAATCCATCAATCTTACTCGATGATGTAAAAATGAAAAATCTCCAGTACCAAAAATTTTAATTTGATTCTTATGGCAGTCAAAAATTCTTTTATGTTCATAATTTTTCTATCACGCACACAAGCCAAATTTTGTTCAGTTACAATTGGAAGTAATAGGTCATAATAACTACTTTATATTCGTTGGATATATCTTGCCAAAAATTAAGGAAGAAAGAGAAGAACAAGAAAAATTTAAGGAAGAAAAAATGAATGAAGGGAAGAAAGAGATTGAATATGAAAGGGTAAGGGTAAAAAAGTAATTTAATAATTATAACTTAACGGAAAGGGTTAAGGTAACGGAAGAATGGGTTTATTGTATTTTTCAAACGTTGTATGGGCATTTTGTACTCGGGCCAAACGTTGGGGGGTACTTTGGCTTTTGCCCTTTAAAAAATAGAAAACGTCCAGGCGTTGGACATCAGGCGTCCGCCTGATCAGCACCACGGACGCCTACTCAACAAGATGACCACCTAATCGCCTCCGACCACTGAGACCAATGCCTATGGCAAAGGCGGTTCGTTCTCCTCCACTTGAGCGCCTAGGCACCGCCTAGGCGTCCGAGGCGGCCGCCATTTAGAACACTGACTTTGATACGTCAAGAAATAAATACTTTAATATGATGCAATTTAATCCAAAAAAATTCAAATTTTTGGACCTTTCAAAACTCACTATCACAATAAAATTTCCTACCTCACAAAAGCTTCACATGATTATTCTTTCCCATAAGGAATTTCATCCTTGAAATGTGAAAATGCATAACTATACACATAGCTACTCGTAAAACATCCCTATGCAATCGACCATTAATCTCCATAATGATTAACTGCAAAAGTGAACTTATTCATTCATTCTAAAACGTATAATGATACAATAACAACATACTCCTTAAGATCATCAATCAATTTAAAACTCAATGATCGAACATATTGCTTTGATACCAAATTTGTGTAACATTCAAAAAAGTTTATAGGCCAATTTAATAAAGTTACGATACATAAGTATGCATACTATTCAATTTACTAAATAGTTAGGACTTATTTGTAATATGACTTGGAATGGGATGTATAAATAGGAGATAATGAGAGAATGCATTATTTTATAAAATTGTTATTTTTCTAATAGAAGAAACACATGTGTCTAGAGAAAGGGGTTATGTGACATCCATCTAAGTTATGAGTCCTCCAACTGTCTATTATTTTTTTACGGGTTCTAGTATATACTTCCTTCTCATCCCAAAAAAAGTACATACAGACAGACATGATGACAAAATTTCTTAATTGGGAATAAGAAGATGAAGAGCCAAAAGAATGAAGAGAGCTTTTGGATTTTTTTTGCCGATTCAACTCCGGCCAGTTCCCATGTGGCGAATAGTCAGAGACAAGGGTTGTGGGACATGCGGTACGAGTGTTCAATACGACAAGGAAAGAACGAAGGAGAAGATGCAAAAAAAAGAAATGTTTCTTCAAAGTAGTAAGCCCTTCTCTCGATACTTAGAAATTAGGAACTACATTATTATTTTAAGTGCTCTATTTTTATTTTGGTTCGGTTATGTGTATTTGAGAAATGAATTATGAAATAGTTTTAATTATGGGGAATAAAGATCATGCTTATTTCGTTGAAGTAGCTAATCCAAAAATTTGCACAAGATTTGTTGTTTGGAGATTTCAACCACCAAAGAAATGTTCAAATATTGAATTAAACTAGACTTCATAAACTTTAGTTTGAGCCCAAGAACACTGAATTCTGTTGAGTATCGTAATTTCTATGATTTTCCGAAGTTGAGCATCCCACAGTTTCGGTATTTCTAATAGTTTTGCATGTTAAATTAGACCAATAAACAATGGGTAAATTTCACGTTCATAACTACAAATTTATACTACTCTGTCCAGTTCATACGAACCAAAAAAGGCTATGTTTTCATAAGTATTGAATTACTCTAATTTTTTTAAAGCACAATAGTGTAAGTTTTGATGCATCCTGGATATATGTACACATTTCAGTTTCGAAGTATCTTGGCACTTGTGCAGTTATGTATTGTCTTAAAGAAACTCAAAATTACAAATTCGAAATAGTCTCGTACATATTTAATTCAAGCTAAAGAACCTGAGATTTCATAGTGTAGATTTTCTGTGATTTTTACAAGTCAACTCTTTTTCTCTATCTTGATTCGATTATGAATTGTATAATGATAACTTTATTAAATTTTAAGAAAACATATGTTAAAGATGGGATATTGGTTATAAGACTGCTTGATTATTCATTTTCAGGATATTAATGTATGTCGATAAGTACGATCGAATATATACCGAGATGTTTAAAAAAATGAAGGTGGTGAGCATAAGTTGGCTTTAAACAATTAAATGTTTAAGAGTTTGGAACGTAAGATAGAAACCATCATCTTGGCCAAGTAGTCAACCATGAGATAACAGTACTTCCTAATAGACATGCCAAGAGGTTTGGCGTGTGCTCGCAATGATGCCCCCGCATTTCGGCAGATGTATGTGTGTGTATGTTTGGGCTCCACAAGAATATCGTTTGGAGATGACATTTAGGCTCATGGAAAATATAGACAGGTAATGAATGATAATTTTATTGAAATTATAATGGACATCTGATGTCAAAGCATTGAAAAAGTAACGTGACGATTGTTTGATTGGACAGAAGTATTATTGAAAATTGTAAGCGGGCGGATATTTATCAAATGAATTGATCAAGTATTGCTTTGTTGTATTCAACAAATTATGAAAGCTTTATGAACCTCATGTTTTGACACTCATTTGTTTCATTTGTCAACTGAATAGAAGTTGTTTTGATTGATACCATTTGGTTTAATCGAAGGACAACTAAAGAATTATGTATTAATGCCATTGTTTTGCTTTGCTTTTCCTTGTTCTGGTTTCTGTGTTCGGAATCATTTAATGGAAAATTATGTTGGTCGTATATTTTGCTATTGATTATGAGATAATTATGATGAATTATTGCTATTGGCTCGAGATGCATTTGAAAGTCACCGTTTTTGTTTTTGCTTTAGTGATATTGTTTTACTTTATTTCCTGGAAATCTAAATTGAGCAGGTATTTCAAGATGATTATTTTGTTTTACCTTCATAGTTTTGTTATAGAAAAGTAATTCAACTAAGATTTGATCATTTGAAGTTTAGAATAGTCGTATTAGAAAAGTATGCATTGTGACCTATGGTCATATCGTTGCTTGTTTAACTTAATTCAAATTGTTAATTATCCAAATTGATTTGATTGTCAAGATATTGGTTGTCTTCTATATATGTATGCATTTCTAAATCCAAAATCAATGTGTTGAAGAGAAGGCTTATTGAGTATGACTTCACCAAAGTCAATTTTCTTTCAAATAGTTCTCGATGAAGAAAAATGAGATATTTGAATCAGAGATATAGTATGCAAGTTAAGTTAAATTTTACTTTTATGTACAAAAGTTGCCAGGAATCCGGCCACAAACCGGGTAAGGAGGAGGATTGCGTTAGGCAGTTGACAACCAACATAAAACTTCGTCAAATCTTATGAACATGAATCCTAATAATATCATTCCCTGGAAGCGATGCGTTGTGCCTGCCTCCGGGTGCTTCGAAAAATATGCAAAGGCCGTCGCACCGGCTCCCGAGTGCGGTGAAAAATGGGC
The DNA here is from genome assembly GCA_017893485.1 of Hemerocallis citrina. Lineage (NCBI taxonomy): Eukaryota > Viridiplantae > Streptophyta > Magnoliopsida > Asparagales > Asphodelaceae > Hemerocallis > Hemerocallis citrina. Next base: position 200,191,249 of record CM030363.1, on the reverse strand, counting down.
AGGGGTTCCTGCACCAATCTGGATGTGTGCGGGTAAAGAAGCTAGTCTAGAAAAATAGGCTTAGATTAGCGACTAGGAATATAGGAATATTAACAGGAAAATGCATAGAACTAGTAGATATCATGATTAGAATGAATATTAATATAGTTTGTTTACAAGAAACAAAGTGGGTAGATGAGAAAGCTAAAGAGATTGATGGTTTCAAATTATATTATACCAGCAAAATTAGAAATAGAAATGGAGTAGAAATTTTAGTAGATAAGAAATTCAAACGAGATGTAGTAGGTGTTAATAGGAAAAAGGATAGACTAATACAAATTAAGCTTGTATTAGGGAAAAACATAATTAATATCATTAGTGTTTATGCACCCCAAGTAGGATTAAATGCACAAGCTAAAAATAAATTTTTGGAAGATATGGATGAGATAATTCAAGGAGTACCCTTAGGTGAGAAACTATTTATAAAAGGAGATTTCAATGGACATGTAAGAGAAGATAACATGGGATATGAGAGGATACCTGGAGGACATGGATTTGGAAATTAGAACAATGGTGGAGAGGCTCTATTAGATTTTGCGGCTTCGTATGATCTTATATTAGCAAAAACTTATTTTAGGTAGAGAGAAATATTTAAGAACCTTTAAAAGTGGGGCAAATAGAAGTCAGATTGATTTTTTCATCACTAGAAAGGTGGATCGCTTGACATGTAAAAATTGTAAAGTTATACCGGAAGAGTGTTTAACCTCACAACATAAACTAATGGTATTGGGTGTTAAGATTGAGAAACACATTTGTACAAGGAAGGAGACTAGAAACCCAAGAATTAGGTGGTGCAACTTGAAGGGAGATAAACTAGAAGTTTTTAGAGATTAAAGTCCTTAAAGGAGCATTATAGAATTAGGAAGAGGAGACAAATATAATGTGGACTAAAATGACTACGTACATAAGAGAAATTTCAAATGAGGTACTTGGAGAAACATGGTGGTGGCAAGAAGAACTCCAAAATATTGTGAGAGAAAAAAAATCTACCTTCAAAATATGGCAAAAGAATAGAAATGAAGAGGATTTGGAGAGTTATAAAACCGTTAGAAAATAAGTTAAGAAAACGGTAAGAGATGCAAAAGAAAAAACTTATGATGATTTATACACAAAATTAGAAACAAAAGAAGAAAATAACATTTATAAGCTTGCTAAACAAAGGAATAGAAAAACAAAAATCTGAATACATTTAAATGTATTAAGAGCAAGGATTCAAGAGTCCTAGTAAAAGATGAAGAAATTAAGAAAAGATGACGAAATTACTTTCAGAAGTTATTAAATGAAAAGGTTGTGGGCAACTTAAATATAGAGGACTCGATGGAGAGTCGAGAGCATATGTTTTTCCGTAGAATTAGGACCTCGGAGGTTCGAAATGTTCTAAGAATGAAAATAGGAAAAGCTTTAGGACCGGATGATACACCAATTGAAGTTTGAAAGTGTCTTGGGAATGTAAGAATGGGTTGGCTAACAAAATTAATTAATAAAATTTTGAGAACTAAGAAAATGCCTGATGAATGGAGAAAGAGTATTTTAGCACCTATATATAAAAATACAGGAGATACAAAGTTGCTCAAACTACCGAGGAATTAAACTAATGAGTCATACGATGAAAATTTGGGAGAGGGATCGAACATAGACCGACTAAAAACTACAGTGTTTGAGAATCAATTTGGGTTTATGCCTGAAAGGTCAACAATGGAAGCAATTTATGTACTGGAGAGACTTATGAAAAAAATATAGGGAGAATAAGAAAGATTTACATATATTTTTTAAAGATCCAGAAAAAACATATGATAAAGTCCCTAGAAGCAAGTATGGTGGGTGTTAAATAATAAAAGAGTAACTATTCGGTATATTGAGCTAATTAAGGATATGTATGAAGGGGCAACGACCACAATTAGAACAACCATAGAAGAGACCAGCGATTTTCCTGTTACAGTAGGTTTACACCAAGGTTCGACTTTAAGCCCATACCTCTTTATTTTGGTTATGGATGAATTGACGTGAGGAATACAAGAGGAGGTACCTTGGTGCATGCTTTTGCCGATGACATCATCTTAGTGGACGAGACTAAAGCAGGAGTCAATGCTAAATTAGAATTGTGGAGAAAAACTTTGAAAGCTAGAGGCTTTAGGATAAGCAGAACTAAAACAGAGTATATGGAGTATAATTTTAGTGATATTCGGAATACAACTAAGGAAGTGGTGAAGCTTGAAGGCCAAGAAATACCCAAGAAAGACCATTTCCGATATTGGGGAGATTTGTGAAGATGTTATACATAGGATCCAAGCAGGGTGGCTTAAGTGGAGAAGTATCAGTGGTGTTTTATGTGACAAACGTATATCATTGAAGTTCAAGAAAAAATTTTATAGGATGGCTGTTAGACTAGCAATGATGTATGGAGCAGAGTATTGGGCAACAAAGAAACATGTCCAAAAAATGAGTATAGCGGAGATAATGATGCTAAGATGAATGTGTGATAAAAAAAGGAATGATAGAATTAGAAACGAACATATACGAGACATGTTAAAGGTAGCTCCAATCCAAGATAAGTTAAGAAAGAATCGCCTCATGTGGTTTGGACATATCACACGTAGACCTAGTAGCGCCCCCGTTAGAAAGAGTGATTTGTTAAGTATTGAGGGTAGAGGAAGACCTAAACAAATTTGGGTGAAAATGGTGAAAAAAGATATGATAGCTTGTGACCTTACAGAAGATATTGCGCTAAACCGATCAGAATGGAAAACCATGACTCATGTAGCCGACCCCAACTAGTTGGGAAAAAGGCTTTGTTGTTATTGTTGTTGTTGCTGTATAAAAGTTGCATATGGAGAACATTTGATGTCATTATAAGAAATATAGTGTAAACATGTTGTATCGTTGGAAGAAATTTCATATGTGCGCCTTCGTCGAAGTTATTTGAGAGATTCTCGATTAATTAGGTTCTAGAAACATTGTACTTGAAAATTAAGATTATCCATTGCACTGCTGTGTTGGATTATAGGCAAAGTTTAATTTGGGCTGTTACATCTAAAAAATTGTGATAGATTATATAATAATATGAACTATTATAGTCGTATTCAGTTGTTGTCCCGCATTTTTCCCCATATCTGTAGTGTCTCGTAATCTTACCTATAACCAAGCTTCCCACTCCAAAACATGTATCTTAGATATATTTGTATCATTGACATAGATGGACATGTGTAATCAGAAATGATATGAAAATGAAAATATGATAATGTGCTAGGCAAGACATTGATTCACCATCACCATTACTGCCACTACCATCATTAATAAATTCCACAGAAGGATAGGCTAATCTTCACAAGCAAGCATCAAAATGACTTTCAAATAAAATCAAATGAGCTAATGGAAATCACAGTCAAATGAGGGGCTCTAAATTTTTCTAATAAACAATCGCATTGTCTTTTTACCATGCTTTGAGCTCTCCTGACCCAACGACACCCACTTTCAAGTGACAAATGACAATGTGTATGTGGATTTCCCCCTAACATCAAGGTGACCATCAAAAACAAAAGTAGGAGGTTAATTGATTTTAGCTGAAAACTGGGTAGTTTTTGACACGCAGATGATGATATTGATGACTGGTTGTAAGTGTTTGCTTAATAAAGTGTAAATTTTAAATGAATATGCGAACAGATAACAGGGTTGCTCAGGTTAATTTCACGCTTACCATATTTCCACAAGATGAATGCATGGAAAGAAGGGCTCTTTCTAAAACATATAGGTCAACTGCTTTATCCTCAGGAAGCGCTGATGTGAAGCTCAGACCAAAGTCGATTAGGACCTGTGATCATGTAGACCATTCATTTCTGATTAAGGATGTAATATGAAAGCATATGGGTGGGGGATTGTATTGAAAGATTAGCAGAAATATGTGAATCACCCAGGGATAAAGAAATCATTAGCAGTAGGAACTTACAAGCTGATTGGTTTCTTTCTTAATTAACATATTTGATGTGGTCAGATCACCATGGACAAGGCCTCCATCGTGTAACTTTCCAACCGCATCACCTATCTGAGAGGCAATGTCATTCATCCTTTCCTCAACAATACCATTTGTTCCAAAATCAAGGAGCACGTCTTTGACAGCGGGCCCATCAACATACTCGAAGGTCAGTGTGTGCACCAATGTGTCAACCGCATATAATACGGGGGTAGGAACACCAAGTCGTCTTGCTTTTGTCATGCACCGAGCCTCCTGCATCAAATATAATAAGAAATATTAAGAAGAAAAAATTTCTATAGAAGAACGCCAATTTGGCAAATAAATTGGAAAATGGGTCTGACAAACAGAATAAAAGAGAAAATGATGAAGCTTCATTTACACCCATATATGGAAGGAACAGTAAAAGAAAATATAGTTCAAGAGCAACCCATGAAAGAAAACTAACTGCATTCAAGCGCTTAAGAGTCAATTTCGAATCCAGAGTTGGATGCCTGTATTTCTTCGAGAAACGTTCTTTAACAATTGATCGACGCCCAACAAAGGTTGATTCAAACACCCTCTAAAACGATGCCCAACATAGTCAGAATGATAGTTGGAATTAGTAGGTAAAAAGAGGGAAATTTAAAAGGAAAAGAATTGTTTACGCACAGCTTCTGCCCCTTGCTTTAACAGCACACCAAACTCGTCCTTTTGCTCATGATCAATGTCCATGAGATTCTGCATATATAGAACAAAACCAACCTGGAAACAAAGGCATTGAAATAAGTAAATAGACATTCTCAAATACAAAAGATTCTGGTAGGCATCTGAATAATGTGATGCATAAAAAGAATAAGAGAAGATAAATCAATTACCAAAGTATAATGTTTGCATCAGGTATTGTGCCTATAGCTGGGCACAGTTACAGTCCTGTATGAAGACATTGATGGAGATCCTAATGGAATTTGACAGGTTCAACAAAATGCTTATTTATGAATCCATCCCCTCTTATACTCAAAACCTAGTTCAGAAAGTCTCACAGCCTTGGGTACCATCAATCTTCATCAAGAAATAATTTGTGAGAAGCCTCTATAAAATATCTGCTACTGCATGCCCTTCGTATTTTCAGAATTCTCAAATGGCCTAAAGCTAAATTGGAGGAATATGCTAACTACTGAGTCGATGTGTTAGATATACCATGAACAATTTTGGTGTTCCTCAAGTCCTTTTGTTTTGGCATTTCAAACATATCAAAAGTATTCAGGTTCCTCTAAGAATCAAATGATCAACCACGTAAAAAATTTCATAAATGCAGCATATCATACAGTTCCAGAAAAGATTAACATCCACAGTTTTACTTTCCACTAAAATTACGAAAATGCACAACTTTTACATGTGAACCAACCATGCTCTCCCTAACTCCATCTCCTTAATCTCTAACACCACCAGCGAGTATCTAATGCTGATAGTCGTCAAGCTCATTCATGTCAGTAAAAAATTACTAGCAGGCAAGCAGTAGCTTTATTCTTAGTTTCGATAAATGAAAGATATATACGACACCTTACATACTTTCTGAAGTTCTGAACCCACCCCTACAAGTTTCCTCTTCCAACTTTAGGTCTCTGCCTCCACTCATTCTGAAGGAACTCCTCTTCTAATCATAAAAGAAAAGTTTCTGAAGTGTGAAGTTTGAAAATCTGATAATTAAAGGGGTTCCACAAATCCCTACATCAGTCTCAACGTACAAGCTTTAAAATTTCCAACATTAACTTTCACACTACATTAAATCATTCAGCAGATGGTGGGATAACTTCTCGCTTCTAAACCTACTTCTATAATGATTAGAACTTAGAAGCCACAAGTGTACAAGCAACTGATTTGAATTTCATATGAAGGCCCAACAACACAAAATGCAAATTGCTCAATTAAATAGAAACAAAAACCCATCCAACCTAACAGCGGCAACATACAGGCTTAACCCTGAATGACTAAATAGGGCTGAGCAGAAAATCCACCTGGACCAAGGATTCAAATAGTGGCAATATAAGTCACACTGTCGCAGTATATTGGGTTTTGAACTCCCAAAACCATACAAGGATTTTCTCACTCTCGAATGATATTGCCAAGCATCACAAAGGAATCAAAAGTTGGCCAATATCAATTGCATTTGTAGGGTGACCAGCTTGATCCATATAGAGATTCTTACTGAGTCCCATGATATTACTAGTATTAACAATTTATTTTTGATTCCAACCTACTTTCACCTGGATATATGACAATTCCTAATGGGGCTAGGGCAAAATTAGAAGTTTTTTAAATTGAGAATTATTTTGATGAGGACATTGGTTCGAAACATTTTGGGCGCTTCTATCAGCGCAGACACCGTTTGGGATAGCTACTTCATTAGCCTAGTTATATTCATTTCGGTACTTAGATTTGTTTTTGGTATTTTAGTCAAATGTAGTTGTTTTGCTATTAGCACCCTTATTTTCTGCACATTTGAATATTTTGGAAATTTGTTTTGAGCCTATACCGGTACGGGTATGGCGACACGCATACGGGGCCACGGGTACGAGGGATACGACAATTTTCAAAAAAGTAGGATACGGGATACGACGGGGATACAGCTATATATATGTGTGTGTGTGTGTATATATATATATAACTAAATAATGTCTCTTGTTAATAAGAAAATGGTAAATATCATTCATTGAATTCATCATTGAATTGAATTGAAACTAAATGATTTGTCTTAAATTTTAATTGTCGCATAATGAGTATCTATTTGTTAATAAATTTATGTTTTTGTCTTCATGCAAATAATTGACAATAATCGGTAATGGGAATATTTGAGCGAGTTTATTTTCTTGCCCAAATAAGAAGTGATTCAACATGTTTTTTTGTAAAACTACATGCGAGTTTATTTACAAATGTAACTTGTAAGTGTAACTGTGTAATTGTAATTTTTGTTACAAACTGTAATTATGTAAGTTATAGTTGTTGTACCACTTATTGTAATTTAGTTTTCACCACTTCTCTACTATTTATTTTAAGTGTATAGATAATCCTTTATTCCTAACAAAAGCAACTGCTAAAGAGCTAATAGAAGAAGAAACTAACATGAAGTTGAACTACGAAAAGAGTTTCCATTACTTATTGTTGAACATGCTTTAATCATCATCACCATAAACCTTCGCCTAAGTAAGATAAATTAGCTCAGATAATAGTCTCGCAACTACACTCAAAATCAAGAAAAACAGGGATAATTAATTCTGACTCTTTCACTAGTGCACCAATAATCTCAAAGGCACTGCTACTCTTTTACTAGTGCACCAATAATCCACAATAATCCACAATATGTTTAAGGCATCTCATTTAGTATTGGCCTTTCATTTAGTCTTTCACTAGTGCACCAATAATCCACAAATCACAATCAACAAACTAAAGCACTGCAACATGCTTTATAAATAAAAAATTGTTAAATAAAGAAGAAAAGGTACTCAACAAACTAAAGCACAATCAACAAAATAAAGAAGAAAATCTAATTAAAAAAGAAAGCATAAACTAAATAAATAAGGGGGGGAAAACCTGATAATAGAGTCGTCGACCGTGCTTCGTCCTTGTCGACCGTCGAGCTTCGTCCGTCTGATAATTCGCTGTCGACCCTCTTTCCTGTCGACCGTCTTGCTACGTCGCCGTCGAGCCCGAGCTGCGCCACCTGGAGTGCTTTGCTGTCGACCGTAGTGCTACGTCTTCTTCGAGCTACGCCGTCGTCGCCGCCAAAGAGCTGTTGAGAGGAGGGGAAGATGGGATTGAGGGAGAGGAGTGGAGAACTGGAGATTGAGAAGTTAGGGTTTGAGATTGAAGATGCGGATTTGGGAATGAACGGGTTTAGAGAGTGAGGTGTTAAATGGGCCGGGTCTTTCTCTTCCCGTATCCATAGCGTATCCTCGCCGTATCCGACCCGTATCCATCCAAATGCAACTGTAGCCCAATACTGGAATTATCTACCAACCTAACCGGTTTTTTGAGATGACGGGTTAAGCTCACTTAACTCGTTATCTCCAATAACGGGTTAAGTAACCCAATACTGTCCGAACTTTATCTTCAAAATTTGAAGATTGTATCACAAAGCCGAAGACACTGCAAATATCAATCAACCTAACCCGTTATTGTAGATAACGGGTTACGTGGATAACGGGTTAAGTTATCTTAACCCGTTATCTTAAATAACGGGCTAAGTTGGAAGATTTTGGCAGTATTTTATCTTCAAAATGTAAGTTTCCACAAATTTCCACAAAATTCCACAAATAAAAAAAACCAACAACATATATATAGTGCACAAATACACAATTTGCACAGATACATAAAATTCACAAATTTCAACAGAAATAAACATTCGCTAACCAATTACAACATCAACATCCACAACAACATATATAGTTCACAAATACACAAAGTGCACACATACGCAAATTGCATTCATATTAAATACACCAGTAATCTATTTATAAATTCAAAAACGTTGAATTGAGCATATGTATGTATACAATCAAAAGTGTAGAACTTTTCAATAATTGATTCCTTCCATGGGCACGATCAGCTTTCATTTCGGATCTATACAAAAAAAAAAACAAATAATAAAGTTGAAATTAATAATTCTCTTCACACCGAAAGACAAAAATAAGCAATTACAAAAAATTTATCTTCAAAGTTTAATATGACATACACTAGGTTTGCCCGTTGACACGTGCCTACGGCACGTCTTCGGAACAGTGCACCTGATTTGATTATATACAATAGTTTTGGAGATCCCGCAAATTAATTGAGATAGTAAACATATTATATGAGGAAACTGTATATCTACCTTTAAGCTCAATTATTGCATTCCTCATCATTAGCCTGAACTTAGCTGGAATGCATATAGTTTGTTATAAACATTGCATAAAGTTTTTTTTAACTTCAGCATCAATTTTAGATGTTTGTAATAGTTATGCAAGGACATTATCATATAGATTTTATAGAGCTTACTCTAATTCCATAACCACTATGAGCATGTCTAAATACAATGGTAACGCAAGTGCAGGTGTGAAAGTATCTACAATACCAATAATCTAAACATTTATTTTTAAAATTTTATTTTTAAAATTTTAAAGTTTTATTTCTAAAATTTCAAAAAATGTAAAAAATTTAATTTTTTTTAAAATTTTAAAATTTTAAATATTAAAAAAAATTATTTTTTAAAATTTTTAAAAATTACAAAATTTTTAAAATTTTTTATAAGTTTTTGATTTTTTTTTACTTTTTTGAATTATTTTTAAAGTTTTAAAATTTTAAATTTTTTTGGATTTTAATTTTTTTTTTTAAAATTAATATTTTTATTTTCTGTATTTTGTGAATAGAAGAGAGAGAGAGAAATAATTAAATAAATAAAGGAGTTATTTTGGATGGGGGATTTAAATTTGAGTTTTGGAGGGAAACTTTTGGTGGGAAAAATATGTTTTGTGAGGTTAGATCTGAGCCTTTGATTTTGGAGAGGATTGAAGGAGAGCCACTTGATAGCTTTATTTGTGTTTTATTATATAGATAATACGAAAACCCCTTAGTACGAATCTTCACCTTCATCGTCATCACTCTCTCCAGCGATTGGAACTTCTTTATACGCTACCGCTCCGCTAAATAAGGGAGAATAATGGGTTAGTGTCAATAACAACAAGTTCAAATTGACTGAGTCAAATTAACGAATACTTAGTATTGGATATATTACCTTACCATATTTTTTTGGCAATTTCGTGAATCGTGATATTCGACACGAAGGCATATCCTGCAAAGTCTAGGTCTCTTCGTTTTTTGAGATTCTCTTATGGACTTCAACCTCTTCCCTCTAGGCCTCCCTATTGTGGTGCATTGTACAGGGTCCCCTACCGGTGCATGTGCATGTGCATGTCCACCACTATACGGTTGTGCACTACCTTCGTGTGGTGTGCTATTCTCGGATTGAATGTAAGAAAAACCTTCGATTCCCTTAAGCATGTGGCGAGCATGTACTTGTAGCTCCCTCTGAAGAACAACCAAGATCGACTAACTGTCTTGAGTGCATACTCAATTCACAATAACAAGAAGCAAAATTGTCGCACATACTATTGGAAATGGGTGTAATGCTTCTTGTCAGTTGATCACGGGTCCATCGTCTACAAATATATTGCTCCGATAGTGCGGTGTGATCGGTGAACCGAAGAACCGCCAGTAGATGTTTGCATGGAATGCCTATGAATTCATACACGGAACAAAGGCATTTAGCCAATTGACGGAGTTTGCAAAAAGAAATCACTTTCTCCGGTTCTGAATTTCCACAAATCGTTACAGAAAAAGCTGAACTATCCGGTGTATCCATACTTGCAATGACACTCACATTAAGTAATAAGCTTTCTACGATTTCTTGTTGGAATTTGTAGAAAGTCTTTAGTGTGTATGTGTTGGGATTAGGGCATCAACAAACGCCCTATGGTCGCAGCGGAACTAATTAGAGCAATGAGGAAGTCGAAGTAGATGAGGCGAATAAATTGAGCAAGCAAGTAGATCCACCTAACTAACACAGACACAACAACGATGACTTATCCCGGTTAGTTTTTGCTTAACCCGGGGGGAAAATATAGGGATCTGATATTTAGCTAGAAGAGATTACAAGGAGTTGATGATTCACTTGACACAGGGAATTAAACTCACCCACCAAGAACTATCTCTGTATCGAGCCTCTTTGCAATGGAGAAAAGAATCCATGAAGTACTCTTACTCATATTGGAGGAGTTTACAATATATATAGAAGAATGGAGAGAAAACCTAGGTCTAATCTTGGTCCCCAGTCGTCCTATATAACCCGGAAAAGAAGTAACTGAATAGGAGTCGCACGATCTAACTTGGAGTTGAAGATTGTACTGAAACGACCTAACAAATCGAAGCCCAAAAACGATTCAGCGCTGCGGGCGGTCGACCATCCAACAAGACCGGTCGACCGTACCACTCTCTGACATTCCCTGTAGTACGAGAGGTCGGGGAGTGCGGTCGACTGTCACCAAGACCGGTCGACCGCAACTAACCTGCACCCTTGCTGCTGCTATTTCTCCGTCTACTCACTTCGACGCTTCGACCTCCGTTCTTCATCTTACCTTCTTCTGAACAATGAGTATACAAGACACAACCCTAACAAACTCCACCTTGGATTGCATACGAGTACTATCACATGATGTGTTACTCATCTCCAAACTCTAACAAATTTCACTTGCAAAGAAAACTTAGAACAATAGCTTTTTCTTCTAATTGAAATGATCTTTACCCAATCTCACCAAATCCAGTATATCCCTTCAAGGATACACCTCCGTAGCTGTACTCGCGAAGTTGCCAAACTCCGCACGAACTCCACCTACCCTTAGGCTTTCTCCACCCCTCGACGATATTTGAACGTCGTGATCTTGTCTCGATGATTATAGTTGCGACAAACTAGCTGAGCTTGCAGGAATAATGGGAAAAGAACTATCAACCCATGCACAGGATTTTCGAATTCCCCAAAGCTTGTAGAGATTGTGTTGGCTTGGCCCAACCACTCTCATACCTCTAATCACTTCACGACGGCCTTAAAAAACAGACATAACTCCACCTCGAGTTGTGTACCTGCAGCACCGTGCATCAAGAGTTCTTAAGGAAATCAGATTCCGTTTCAGCAGAGGAATATGCAAAACATCCCTTAAAGTGAACATATTTAGACTTGACATCTTCAATTCAACTGTCTCATCACCCACTACTTCACAAATCTCTCCAGTTCCCGTCGTCACACAACGCCCCGTAGTAGATTTATAAGTAGAAAATAACTCCCTCTCGGAGCAAATATGAGAAGAACTCCCCGAGTCAAGAAGCCAACTAGAATCCACTTCTAAAGAATTTGAAACAAGAATACGCGAACCACCTGCATCAAAGGCACTAACCACATTAGCAGGTGAACTCCCATTCCTGGTGCTCTCTTGATTCTGTAATTTCTAACAGTCTTTCTTGATAAGCCCTGGTCTCTTACAATATCAGCAACGGATCGAATTCTTTTGCAAAGCAATTTGTCTTCCCCCCGAGGGACCATCCACTGCTATACAACTTGTAGGAATAGACGATGAAGATTTATGGGTATCCTTCCTAAGTTGATTTTCCTTCAATTTTTTGATTACACCATCTACCGAAATACTCTCCTTGGCAGATCTACCGTGTAGCATGGTCGTGATCAAAGGCTCGTACGAATCCGGCAGTGAATATATCAGGTTGAAAGTTTTATCTTCCTCACACACATCTACATTAATAGCCTTAAGTTTAGATAATACCTTATTGAACTCTGTAATGTGGTCTTAGAAATCGGTATCTTCCTTCATAGATAAACGGAATAACTTCCCCATCCAATGCATCCGATCTAATAACGACAAACCGGAGTAGTCAGCTATGAGTCTTTCCCACAAACTCGCTGTGTCAGTTTCTTCAAGAAATCTGCACCTGACCTCGTCCGCCAAGGATAGTCGAATTAGACTTATGGCTCTTTCACGAATATCTTCCCAAATGTCATCCTTCATATCAGTTGGCTTTTCCTTCTTCTTAACTACTGACTGCAACCGTTCTTGAACAAGAACATCATACATGTCAGTCTTCCAAAGATTGAAGTTGATCTTTCCATCAAACTGCTTGATCTTCAAAATACTGTGGCCTGTCATCTTAACCAAGGAACTCGGCAACCTAAAGCTCTGATACCAGTTGTTGGGATTAGGGCATCAACAAACGCCCTCTGGTCGCAGCGAAACTAATTAGAGCAATGAGGAAGTCGAAGTTGTAACACCCCGCAAAATTGGAAATTACAATTTTGCCCCTGGGTGTTACGCACGTATATTTTGTAATGTGTTTCACTACATATGTTGGATTCGTACTATTTATACATTTTCCGTATTGATTTCAGTCAACTAAAATATAATATTTCAATCCCTGGAATTTACGTGCTTTATACGTGTTTTGATGCACGTGTTTCCACCACTACGTATAATATTTTCTATAGGTTTAAATTATTTATTCTTATGTATTTAAATCTATTTTATAAAACGAAAATTTATTTTCCCCTTGTTTTGATTAAAATGCATTTTTCAATTTTTGCACGTATGGTGCACGTGCAAATTTTTATTCTCATTTTGCTACTCTCATTTTACTATTTTTAGCATGCATTAGTTTTATTTAGCCTTTCTTTTGATCCATGAACTTAAAGTTAAATTCTAGCCCAATAGACTAATTAAAAAGAGAGCCCACTAGGATAATTAAATTAGTTGAATAAAATGAGCCCATGTAGCAAGCCCACTAGATAATCAAACTAATTAATTAGAAATGAGCCCATGTAGCAAGCCCATTATTAAAATCACAAATTAAGTTATACATGACAAGTTACAATATTAGTACACATTTTTGAGTTATAGAAATGTGTTCATATTTGTTTGTGCATGTATGCATGCACACACAAATGTATTTGGACCATTTTGTAGGCTAGGGGAGGGGATTAATGGAGTGGTTAAGTTCATGGAGAGTGGGGAGATGAGAGGTTGGGAGTTTTAGGAGTTAAAAATATGAAGAGGTGAGAATTAAAAAGAGAATTAAAATGAGAAGTTATTAGGTGGGAGATTTTGCAATATAGTCCCTAGCATTGTCCTATAAATAGCAACCCATCTCTCATTCTTTTTCACACCAAAAATAAAATAAACAAGAGAAAAAAAAAAAGAGAAAGAAAAGAGTGTAAGAAAAAAAAAGAGTTATTGTGCTTGGAGGATCTCTTGCTTGGAGCTATTGCTAGGAGGAGAAGCCTTACTAGGAGCTAGGAATCATTGGATCTAGAAGTGGTGCTCTTCCCTTCATTAGTCAAGCTTCAATAAGGTGGGTGTCTCCTACTTTCTAAATTTTTTTTAGAATGTACATGCAAATAAAAAAAAAATAAATAAATAAAATGAATGAGTAATTTTGAGTTGATAAAATAGAATAACTATACTATGATTGTGGTGAGATTAATAGTGAATCATGCTATGTTGACAAATAGATTAACATTGCGTTAGTGGGTGATTTCTTACTTTCTAATGTAGAGAATGCATGCTTAAAATTTATAAATGTGTAGTGTAGATTGAAAATGATATGATGTTTGTAAACAAAATCCATGTTAATATAGTCTACCATGAATGAAGAAATCTTGTTGTGATTAAGTAACCAATTGTCACCATATTAAGGAGAAAGAAGAATTTTGACAACATAAATTAATACAAAGAATCATGTTAATATGCTTAGGAAATTTGTATGTGTTGAATATACGATTCATGTGTAATATTGTTATACTAAAATTATGCTTGATACCATGATGAGTCAAATGAAGAAAGAAAGAAAGATGAATTAGATTATTACTACAAAATATGTCTACTATTGCATGTTGTTATGTAAAAATATAATTCTTCATAAAAGAATTATCCTTGATGATTAAGAGACATGTTTATCTTTATTACCAAAATTCAATTAGTTTGATGGTGGACATAAACTAGTCTTCATGAATAAAACCCCTAGAAATCAAGTTTTTTTGAGAAAAATGCAAAATCTATATCTAGAATGAGAAGGAGAATTATTTAAAAATAGAAATACATATTTTAAAAAGAGTTTGAAATGAGATTTGCTACTGTTTTTAAAATTTATCTCAGTCAAGAGAAAGTTTATTTCAATATCATAAAGTGTTGGATCTTTGGATAAACGATTTTTAGGTAAAAAGAAGAAAAAAAACTGTTATGAGTCAGTCGGGTAAATATTTTCGAAAGTGGACCAGTTTGGTAAATAATTTCAAAAGTGGACCAGTTTGGTAAATAATTTCGAAAGTGGATCAGCTCGGTAATTATTTGGGTTGAGGACAAAATACATTAAGGCCTTCTCCCATTATAATAGTAGAGAAGTAGAGATTAATTAAGAGCATAATTTAGATTTTTAGAAGAAAAGTAAAGTGTTGGTATGAGAATAAATTGTCTCAAGGAGATTATTTCTTTTAAATTGAATATTTGATTAGTATACATGCTCAAATTGGATAATGAATTTCTGACTTAAGATTTTAATTATTAAAGAGTATGAGATTTATCGTTGTGTGAAATGATTTTTCTTTTGAAAAGGTTATACTCTAAATTTTGTTTAAGAAAGGTTAATGTGGTTGAGATATATTATATGTGCTTAAGTTGCTAAAGAGACTTAAAGTGATGGATTTATGTCATGAAAAGAATTATTGTTTTCAAAGATTGTGAACGAATGAATCATGAGTGATGCAAAGATGAGACATTGATTAAAGTATGGATAAGTTAGAGACATGAATATAATAAGTTAAGACATGATTATTAAAGGGTATATGTACCCATGCTTCTTGTACATGAAAGCTTATGACATTGAGTTAGTAAGACCTCGGTACCGGCATTATTGAAAGAAAAGAATTGAGAAATGATTTGGAGATATGGCTAAGGAGCCATCTCGTATTTGTTGATTAAGACCGGTAGGAGGAAAAACTAATTCTTTGAATGGAAATTATTCATGTCTTGAACTTAGGAAAATTTAGGCACATAAGTGAAGATGTAGTAAACTTAGGGAAACGTAAGTGGGGTGCTCTATATAGTTGTTGGTGGACTCCAAGACTATAGACCCAGTTGGTGGACTGAGGTTGCCCTGTGGGAGACGGATTATTATTATTTTAATCCGGGACTATGAGGACGGGTCGGCGGTGGACTCCAAGATCTTGAGTAGTCGGACGGATGAGTTTTTGTGTTTACCGTCTCCAATGTATATATATATATACTGGGCTAGAGGGTCACATACGGGACGGTTCGTACGATGTGGAATCTGTTATAACAGCTGGCGGTGGACTCCAAGGCTGGGATTCACATTCGTGGAATAGTCTGAACTTTGTTTTGCTACCGGGTAGTTTCCATGGCGAGGGATCGAGCCCTGTATTGTGAAGAACGTAGGCGCTTGCCCTCGGACCTATGTAGTATGGGATGCATAGAATCCGAACAAGTGTGCATTAGTGTCATCCTAGTGTAGGATTGTGTGCATTAGGCATTAAGGCATGACATACACTTATATTTAGAATAATCACATTTTGACACTTTATATGTTCATTCAATCTTTTTGTGATTTGTTAAAGTATGAGATCGTTATACTATTCCCGGCATAGAGAGGATAGCCGTGTATAACATTTCGTCAGTTGTAAGTGACTGACGTGCCCACAGACTGACATGCAGGTAATGGTCTATTCATGGAGTTATAAAGTGGATATGCTGTTGCTGTTCAGAAGTTAAAGATGTTGCAAATGATGTTAAAGTTATACAAGTTGTTTTTCATTATTGTAATCTTTTAGTCTTCCGCTGTGTAAAAAATCAAGTGTAAAGAAATTCTGATGTATTGTGAATGAAAAGTTTTAAATTCCTTGTAAAATTGTACGAAGTGAAGTAAAGATCCTGTGAAATCTCGAATTTATCCTTATTTGAAATTCGGGGTGTTACAGAAGTAGACGAGGCGAATAAATTGAGCAAGCAAGTAGATCCACCAAACTAATACAAGCACAACAACGATGACTTATCCCGGTTAGTTTTTGCTTAACCCGGGGGGAAATATAGGGATCTGATATTCAACTAGAAGAGATTACAAGGAGTTGATGATTCACTTGACACAGGGAATTAAACTCACCCACTAAGAACTATCTCTCTTTCGAGCCTCTCTTTGCAATGGAGAAAAGAATCTATGAAGTACTCTCACTCATATTGGAGGAGTTTACAATATATATCTATACTATTATTACGGAAAGCCCCATTTTGGTGGCTTTTTACTATCATGCCCTCATAAACATAAAAGGCTAAAAAAAATATAGGGTTAATATCGAATGTCAGAAATGTAATTTGCATGTATTAGAAAAATAATTAATATGCATAGATTTGCATGCATGTCTGCATAGATTTGGAAAAATAATTAATAGTATAGATTTGCATGTACTTGCATGCACAATTTATTCATAAGAAAGTTTCCTCCTATCAAAGCCAGTAGGTCTAACACATGCATGCAAATATCAAAATGAATAAATTGTGCATGCCTGTCTGCATGCATGCATGCAACCTCTTCGGTGACCTGCCCCTTCCTTAAAATCATACACATCTTTATAGACGTGCATCGCACGTGCATTATACTAGTAGAAGAATAGAGAGAAAACCTAGGTCTAATCTTGATCCCTAGTCGTCCGATATAACCTGGAAAATATGTAACTGAATAGGAGCCGCATGATCTAACTTGGAGTTGAAGATTGAGCTGAAACGACCTAACAAATCGAAGCCCAAAAATGATTCAGTGCCGCGGGCGGTCGACCATCCAACAAAATCGATCGACCGTACCACTCTCTGACATTCCCTGTACTACGAGCGGTCGGGGGGTGCGGTCGACTGTCACCATGGCCGGTCGACCATAACTAGCCTGCACCCTTGCTGCTGTTGTTTCTCCTTCTACTCACTTCGACGCTTCGACCTTCGTTCTTCATCTTACCTTCTTCTACTCTGAACAACGAGTATACAAGACACAACCCTAACAGTATGTTCCCGCCATTTGTGACTCCAACGCCCATTCGGTCTTCAATTTTGGCCTCTCCTCGCGATTACGATAAGTTTCTTTAAGTTCTTCGTGTCTTTGTTTTACTAAGACTCGATCAAAGATGACGTCAAATTCATGCAATGAGTACTTCTTATGAGTATGTTGTTTCAAGGATGAATGTAACGATTCGCTATGTTGGGTACTCAACATGCCGCCCCAATATGAGTTTCTTGCATACACGGGAGCCCATTTCTCGTGAATCTCAAATTTATCGTTCAACAATTTGTTGTTCTCAAGTTTGTATTGCGAAATCAAAATTTTCCACTTCTGTTCAAATTCAGTTGTATATTCCGTCGTGTAGATGATAGTCTTCAAAGCATCCCTAAACTCATCAATGTTATTCGACATACGCACTTCTTGCGGTAACTTATCTATAATATGCCAAATGCAATATCTATGATCAGTGGTTGGGAAAATTTTCTTGACTGCAGCACTTATTCCACGATCGTCATCTGTCACGATACCCATCGGATCACAAGCCATTACTACTCGCCACTTTTCGAAGAACCACTCAAATGAGGATGCATTCTCATTTGGAATGAACCCACAACCCAGGAATATTGATTGCCAATGATGGTTCACTCCAACAAATGATACGAATAGCATCCCATATCGGTTTGTGTTGTAGGTAGCATCAAAGCAAACAACACCCCCAAATACTTCGAAATTCTTTCGAGCGATACCATCCACCCAAATACAATTGGACAATAGCCCTTCGGGATCACATTGGTAATCATAAAAAAATAAAGGATCGGTCTCCTTTTTGGATTCAAAGAACTCAAGTAACATTTGCCCATCGTGTCCTTTTAAACCTTCCATCGCGTCTCTCCTTAGATTTCTAACATCGGTTTCAGTGAAACCAATTTTCTCATTACCTCTACTTGCACCTTCGAAGAAAAGCATTTGTTTGCATATGGGGACATTAGCTTTGGTAAGTTGACCAATTATTTTTTTATATGTATTTGTCAATACACGGTTTCAAGGTAGCAAGTGACGTCTACCGGGTGAAGTAAATTTGTGATTGTGTGGTTCATTAAATGAATAAATAATCCACGAATTACTTTGTGAGTTTAGTTTGACACGAACGAAAGCTTTGCAGCCCGTTCTAGAAGTAGTTTCCCGTCTAGTTTCATTCTGATTATTCGGTTATTCCCCGGCTTTATTACATACATATGATTTATCCACTACATCATTTTTCTTGTATTTATTTCCATCCTTACGCATAGAGAAACCCGTACATTTACAATATGATGAATACATTTTTCCGCTTCCTCTAAAGTAAGAAATGTCATAGCAATCTTCGGTTTTAGGTGCTCGTCAACATGAGGAAGAAACTCGCCAATTTTTTGTGCACTCACAAACTTTTCTCTGATAGCAGAACTTCCTTCAAAACTGTCCATATCTAAGAAAACAAAAAGGAGAACAATTAGGGCTACTAAACCCGTTACGGAATGTGATGAAAAATTTCTAACTTTATTTACTTATTAATATAGTAACATAAGAGAACCGAACAAAAGACATTCAAAATTTATAAAACTTTGCAACTCGGTTGAATTCACGTAACACAAGTCACTCCAACTTGGAGAAGTGAATTTTGACTAAGGATTCGAGAGATACGGGTGTGTATCGCTTTATTTGGATTTTATCAACCAAAAGCGATACACGTCCGTATCTCACCAACCGTCAGTCAAGACTAACATCTACAAGTTGGGGTTGCTTTTGCTATGCGAGACCATCCTACTCGCAAAGTTTCGTATTTTTGGAGGTCGTTTGAAGGGTTTTCTACCATAACTGCACTAAAAAAGTTCTAAGTAATTTAGTTCTTCATGTGAGGAATTACAAAACCGTACAACCGGCATCCAAAATTTATAAAACTTTGTACCTCGGTTGAATTCACCTAGCACAAGTCATCCCAACTTGTAGAAGTGAGTTTCGACTCACGGTACGAGAGATATGGACATGTATCGCTTTATTTGTGTTTTTTACAACCAAAAGCGATACACGCCTGTATCTCCCGAACCGCGAGTCGAAAGTCACTTCTACAAGTTGGGATGACTTGTGCTACGTGAGACCATCCTAGTCGCAAAATTTTGTATTTTTGAAGGTCGTTTGAAGGGTTTTGTAGTCTAACTGCACTACGCTTTTTAAGTCATTTACTTCTAATGCGAGGAGTGGAAAAACCGTACAAACGGCATCCAAAATTTATGAAACTTTGCAACTTGCTTTAATTCACCTAGCACAAGCCATCCCAACTTGTAGAAGTGAGTTTCGACTAATGGTTCGAAAGATATGGCCGTGTATCGCTTTATTTGGATTTTTTTTCAAGCAAAAGTGATGCATACCCGTATCTCTCCAACCGTGTGTCGAAAAGCTACTCTACAAGTTGGGGTTGCTTGTGCTACGTGAGACCATCCTACTCGCAATGTTTCGTATTTTTTTGGGGTCGTTTGAAGGGTTTTCTAGTCTAACCGCACTAAACGCCTTCTAAGTCATTTACTTCTAATGCGAGGAATGTCAGAAAACCGCACAAACGACATCCAAAATTTATAAAACTTTGCAGCTTGCTTGAATTCACCTAGCACAAGCCATCCCAACTTGTAGAAGTGAGTTTCGACTCACGGTTCGAAAGATATGGCCTTGTATCGCTTTATTTGGGTTTTTTTCAACCGAAAGCGATACACGGCCATATCTCTAACCGTGAGTCGAAACTAACTTCTACAAGTTTTGGTTGCTTGTGCTACGTGAGACCAACCTACTCGCAAAGTTTCGTATTTTTTGGAACCCGTTTGGGGGGTTTTCTAGCCTAACCGCACTAAAAGATTTCTAAGTCATTTACGTCTTATGCGAGGACCGTGAGAAAACCGCACAAACGTCATCAAAAATTTATAAAACTTTGCAATTTGCTTGAATTCTCGTAGCACAAGCCACCGCAACTTGTAGAAGTGATTTTCGACTAACGTTTCGAAAGATACGGCCGTATATGGCTTTATTTATATTTTTTCCAAGCAAAAGCGATACACGCCCGTATCTCTTGAACCGTGAGTCGAAACTAATATCTACAAGTTGGGGTTACTTGTGCTATATGAGACCATCCTACTCGCAATGTTTCGTATTTTTTGGAGGTCGTTTGAAGGATTTTCTTGTCTAAACCCTTTCTAAGTCATTTACTTCTAATGCGAGGAACGTGAGAAAACTGCACAAACGATATCCAAAATTTATATAACTTTGCAGCTCGCTTGAATTCACCTAACACAAGTCATCCCAACTTGTAGAAGTGAGTTTCGACTCACGGTTCGAGAGATACGGCCGTGTATCGCTTTATTTGAGTTTTTTTTCAACCGAAAGCGATACACGGCCGTATCCCTCGAACCGTGAGTCGAAACTAACTTCTACGAGTTGTGGTTGCTTGTGCTACGTGAGACCATCCTACTCGCAAAGTTTCATATTTTTTGGAGGTCGTGTGCAAGGTTTTCTAGTCTAACCGCACTATAAATGTTCTAAGTAATTTAATATGTACGGCACGATTATAAATACAACTCAATCTACAATATCGTCGACCGATCAACAACTATTGCACCGAGTAAATTCATCAAAATACTACTTGCAAGTTTCTGCATCTACAAATTTTTTAGGCAATTTTAATATATGGTAAAATATTGGAAAAAGACAAAAACAACTTAAAAATCAACACAATTACAATTACTAAGGCGAAGATTTAATCATTACCTTACAAAATAAATCTAAATTTCGCCAATGTAGGTCTCGTGGCTGGACTAAGGTTTCATTTTTGGGTTGACAGAGTTGGAATTGGAAGTTTGGAGTAGAGATTGGGAAAGAGAGATTCTATGGGGATCGAAGAGGAGGCGGAGCGGACTGAGGTGGAGGAGCGAACGGAGGAGGGGAGGTTTCAGTTTGGAGAGCGACGAATGGAAGAGAGAGAGAGAGAGAGAGAGAGAGAGAGGGAGAGAAAGAGAGAGAGAGAGAATCGCCTGAATGATAAAGGAGGGAAGTGAGAGAGGAGTTGCCGGAGTGAGAAATTTATGATTTCGGAGACACTGGGTTTGGGTTCATCCAAAAACGAAATAGAGAGTGGGGAGAAGTAGACGAGAAAGAAGAAGTGTATACAATTCTGAGATTATATCTATGCCTTAACCCATCCTTGACAACGACGGATTAATGCAATATTTTAAAATAAAATTTAGCCTTAACCCGCCGTTGCCAACGACGGGTTAAGGCTAAATTTTATAAAAAAAATTATGGGCTGTTGGATCCAACGGCCCACATCAACGTTCGCACGGGTCTGTGTACACAGACCCGTTTGCAACCGAAGAAGCCTCTATATATAAACACACTGTAGCATTCAAACGCATGTAAACCACAGAAGCCACTATTCTGGATAGCGGCCTAGGATATATTAAGCCTGAAGCCGCTATCCTAAATAGCAGCTTCAGTGGTCTGCACACGTTTGCATGCTATAGGAGATGTTCCACTGCAAATGTCTAGGCATGCAAACGGTCATTCTGACCATCACATGGAAGATCCAAACCATTCACATTGATCTACACATCTGAATTAGTCTAAATATATAAAATATGTTGGATATATAAGTATATTCTCAATATAAATAGAATATTATTATGTATAATATTGTATAGGGCAACACATGTGTGCATGTGTTATCAATTAGTTGTTGGACTGGGTTGAGTGGGCAGAAAGCCCAGTATCCAAAATCCAGTCTTATCTCATATAAACTGGTCTTGTGGAACTGTGTGGGATTATTCCAATTCTGATAATCATGGTATAATATCTCAAGCAATGGTGATATTAAACCCTAACCTTAATTTATATTTGTTCTTATTCTCATTATTATTCAACATCTTGAGATATTAGTATTTTTAATTTTGAGATTAAGAGATAGATCGTCGTTGTCATCGAAATCACCGTTCGTCGAAATTTCGTCGTTGTCGTCGATTGTCGCCGCCAGAGCGACCGGAGCATCCGTCACCGCAGCCACCGCACGTTGTCGCTGTGATTGCCCCCACTCACCTCTCCGTTGTCAGGGATTGGATTCCTGACTAAACCGGATCTCACCATTAATGGGGGAATTTGAGAACTAGGGTTAAAGAAGAGCATATTTTGGGAAGATACTTTAGTTGATTTTTTATTGATATCCCACATTTTATTACAATGGTGAATTTATAGGTCAGGAGTTTGGGGGTTTCACTACAAGACAACCAACTGAAAATATGTGCAACATGCACAAAACTATACGGCCAACTACCCATTCAAAATAAAGTGCGCAAAGCGCGTAAAGACCAGATACAGACTGACACTAAACTAACTGATACTCTCACTACTTCAGTTGATACTCAGGGCCACTACGACTACTCCGATGACTGCATAACACTCTGGCAACACTCCTCCAGCGTCCCTAACAACTCCATCCCCTTCAGATTGAGCTTGTCCCAAGTTCAAAATCAAGGTACGCAGACAAAGTCATCAGCATGCACCCATGTGGCTTTGCATATGAATGCCTTGCTCCCTTTCCAAATTCAAGAGTATGCTGCTTAGTTGCAAATTCAGAGAAGGCACAACTGAGTTTGCAACACTTGAAAGGACAAAACCAGTGAGTAGTCTTCATCCTCAAGTGTTTCTCTTTCTCCTTCAAAATCATCTTCTTCTGCATATTTGATGGACTCTTCCGAAAGGAAGTTGGGTTCAGTTCGTTCGTGTTCTGAAACAACTATATTACATATTATATTGTGATGCTTCTGTTGCTCCTCGATTGGGGTATCCATTAGGATCCACATTTGGAACATAGTAGATGTGGGACCTTGAAGCTTTTGCATTCCTTCTATCTTAACCTCTCTCATGTACTCAATTGCAAACTTCATTCTCTCAATTGTTTGATTTTTAACCTTCTCTGGTCCTTGAGATTTATCTATAGTGGGGTGTACCTCATAGATTGTTTGTTTAAAATCTGATCCAAGTTCTGCACACAGTGAAATTAAAGCATCCATGTGTTCCATCAATGCTTCCAACTCTTCAGCTCTGAGATCAGCTGATCTTTTCTCCTCACACACTCTACATAATTCAACCTTTAACCAAGTTACTTTTTTTCATACTGAAACTTTCCAAGCTTCAACGACCAATCTGTTGACCTTCTGTCCAGCTTTCTAAACCTTTCTATTCGATTTCATAAACTACAACAATTTCATGTTGGGTTTTTTGAGCCATTGCTAGTCTTTCCCCCTGATATTGGAAGGTTAATTATTGCAGATCCATCCCCAAACAATTCATCTTTGAGAAGAGAAAGTTGTGCAGCAGATGTCCAATGAATACAGCCAACTGAGCAAATAACCACAGCTTCTTGAACTAGAGAATTTCCAAGTTGGCTGCCCACTCTTGCTCTTCCAAAGTTTCCCTCAGTTTGAAACACATCTGAGGCCCTAGTGGCACAATTTTTACAACCAATGCAACTAAGCTCATCAACAAATGCATGACCTCTTGCAGCATAGTTCATCAAATGATAAGAAACCAAAAAAACCAAAATTTCTTCAATGTACTTGTTAGAATTAATGTATTTAGAGTGCAGATTGAAATCAAATCGCCACAATCAATATCATTTGCTGCTAGAACCTCCATAATGTGTTTTTTGTTATCCTGATACTGCATCATTTTCATGACTTCTTCTAACTGGGATTCCCAATTGACCATGTGGGTTTCATCTTCTGGAGGTTTGATCTTCACATTGCAAGGGAATAAAATAGAAAAAATTTCATCCACTTCTCTAACATCATTGTCTGATTCCATCATCCTATAGTCCAATATCAACACTGACCCTGGTAATTTCTTGTAAAGTGATTGCATAAGAAGCTTCTCATCAAAGGCCCATCTCCCACTACATTTCAGATGAACTGGATTTGAATTTGTAAAGAAGAAAGCTTTTTGGCTTAATGAAATCCTGAATTCATGAGAGACTTTGCATAAACAAATAAACTCATGTGAAAATCTTTACTTGTGAAAGTGATGATAACTTTCTTTGCTCCATCCTTCAAATGGTCATCAAACTCTTCAACAACTTCTATTTCTCTTTAAAAATCCTATTCTATCCTGTATGCCACAAAGCACCCAGCTGCAGCTTGAAGCATGCCGTCATCACCAAGATAAGCATCATCAATGCCTTTTTTCCCAGTTAAATTCAGGCAACGCCAATAAGCTCACTCTTCCGGCGCCAAGGGTGTTTACATGACCAAATTCGTGGGATAAGACCCACATTCATACTAGCAAAAAATTTCTTCATATGAGTGAGATTGTTTATGACACGTTCATGAAAAAGAATTAATTGATATTCTTCCATACTGAAAGTTTCTTCCATGATGTACATTGTTTCTTTTTGTTCTACATTCTCTTCCTTCTCTGGTTCAACCATTTTATCAAACACATTTGAAGACTTCCCAACACTCTTTACTTTAACTTCAAAATTCAACAAATATTTACCATCTATTACACCTCTATTATTCCCAACAATATTAGCCACTTCATTCCCATTGCTCCCATCACTCCCTTCTTGACTATCTTCCACTTCCAAATTATCAAATTCTTCAAACTCAATAGTATCAAATCAATCAATCAAATCCTCCATGAACACTGACCAAGTGATTTCTTGAATTCGCGGTTTGACATGCCTATGGAACCATTGTGATGCTTTACCTCTCAGATGTAGCGTAGCACAGATCAACTTTTGAGAATCAAAGATCTCATGAACACCTGGACTCTCATAAAAATCATTACATTTCTCAATTCTACTAATCCACTCCATTGGATCACCTTCTTTAAAAACAGTAAACTCTGAAAACTTCATCTTAATTGGAGTTCTATACTGTTGGAATTAACTTTTGCAATTTTTCGGGCCGGATTCCGGCAGGCTCCGGCCACCGGTGGCGCCAGAAAATGAGTGGATTGCGATCCTCTCGACGAGTACTATTCCGTGGTGTACTCACTTGCCAAAAACGAATTCCATATGAATGAGAAATATTGGTCCAAAGTTGGGTACTTGAAATGTACTAACTTGGCAACTTGGTGAAAATGGATAGTTCCATATCGGAAATTAGGATTTTTTTCCTTCTAGTATATATACTAAAAAACTGGACTAAAGGGCGTGACCCGGGGGTTACCACTAACGTGTAGTGGAGAGAGGACTTAGCCAAAATGATAAACACACGTGCGCGCCCGGCCCGGCCCCGGCCCCGACCCCGGCTTCGGCTTCGGCTTATAAAGGCTACTGAATCATGTGTGTCAACTGAGAGTACATCAGGTATCCTAAAGTTATTCATAATCTAATCCTGATCTCAGTTGAATATTGTAAATCTACCCCTTGTATGTCTTTATTCAGATTTAATTTTATAAAAATTTTCTTGTCTTTTTAGGTTATGAATTGTCCTCCAATTGATCCACTTTGTACCCAAAGCCCAATATCCACCTTCTATTGGATCTCTCACCCAAACCCAATAACCCAAACTATCCCCAAATTCTCCTAACGGACTAATCCCTATAATTCCTCATAATCACTCTCCACAATCACCACAATCTCCACAATCAGTAACTCCCCAAAATTTGAATAACTAAATCCATATTATTGAGCCCTAAAATCTCTCCCATTACTAATTCAGTCAAATACTAATTTAATACCTACTAATTCAGTCTAATACTAATTTAATACCCTGATTACTGTGCACTCTCTCCCTCTTCTCTCTGTTAATTCCCCAAACACAATAGACCCCCTCCCCCCCCCTGTTTCGACTTCTTCTCCTCCTCGCCTTCACCCTGAACCGAACCCAAACCACCATCACCTTCACCTCGTCAACCTCCCCACCGTCTCCACCCCATCGACTTTCTTCACCGAAACCCCATCGAACCCATCTCTCTAACACCATCGTCACTACCTCCACCATAAACCCACTCCGCCATTACTCATCCTCACCATCGTCCATTGCTCCGACCTCCATTAACCGTCGCTCTCCCCCAGGCTTCGATCATCCTTCTCGCCTTGCCATCGACCCCAGATCCTCGTCACCTCCTCCATTCCATAGCTCAAACCCAACTCAACTGAAGATCCCATCGACTCCTCGAACCCATTGTCGCCCTTGCCAATTCCCATCACCACTCCTCGCCACGACCTCGTCCTCACTCCTCCTTACTCCACCGCAACCACCGCTCTCGTCGTCGTTATCCACGCCCCGTCGAAGTCCCCAGATCGCGCGCTCTGTCTTCCTCCATTTCGAGCGCGAAACAGAGCTTCGCCGCCGTCGAAGAACGTCGTTGCATCGCTACCCGACCAGCGCCATCGTGCGCCGCCGGTCGCACCTCCAGTCGCCTCGCTCCTGCCGCCGTGCCGCAGAGTCACCGCTGTCTCTTCTCTCTTTCTCTTCGATCGAAGGAAGAAGACGACAGCGGGTGGTTGACTTCGCTGTTGTGTGTTCGGCCACAACAAATCCGAGATTTGGTGTTCCCTATTTTGCTGATCCGGTGTGGGGAAGATTTTGATTGGCTGTCGTCGCTGTTTGGTGTTCGGCGCATAGCAAATCCCGATCTTGCTGTTTGCTGTTCAGGCAGATCTTGGGTTGAGTTTTGCTCTAGTTGCTGTGTTGTTGGCTTGGACTTCTTGCACGTATTTTGCACGTAGTTTTCGAAATTCGCCGGATTATTCTTTTTCGGATCTAATCGTCAAAAAGGCAAGTCATCTCTTATCGAATATTTATTGAATCATATTCGATATTTTTATTGAATTCCGCAAGTGGATCCGTATTGAATATCGAAAAATGTTATTGTATCTATCGTTGGGATACCACGGATTTACACGAGCGAATCCAAGTGGTAATCTTCGACCTCGTGCCGTCTTTTTGTCTCTAAAGTATAGGGATCTTACATGCACCCATGTAGATAGTTAATGAATATAAGAATAGGAAATCATTATCACATTTCATCTCATGACATTAAGAACAGCTATTGTAGATTGTATATTAGGGTTGATTTTTTATGTGATTGCTATTGATAATTTAGTTGAATTATAATTAGCAGAATTATGGACATCATAAACCTTACTACCATGTTCACATAGGATTGGCTCGCTGTGATTTATGATTATTAAACTCCAATTATCATTCTTAACTTTTTAACCGTTTCATTCAAAATAAACATGTTGACTATTCTGAAAATTTACACCAACCTGAACCTTGCTGTGCTGTTTCAACCTAGATAACTTCATTAAAATCAGTCGCTCCCTGAAAATGAAACGTAGCCCTAAGTGTCTAGATGTCAATAGCCACCATAATTTTCGAATTCAGACTTATATCGCCCGAGTTATGACCCTTTTACTACAGCTGCGCTATAATTTCAGATTCATGTACATACCATGTTAGGCTAATAAAATAAGTAAACTAATGATCAAATATGGTCAAGATAAATTCCAGATTTGTAGATAACATGTTTAGGGTGATAAAAATTATTTTTACTGATTTTTGTGACGATTATTTACTGCTTTTATAATTGAAATTAGTCAACATCGACACCCAGCCAGAAACTAAAATCTATAAAGATTACTGAATTTCGCCTAGCTATCGTTGTCGGAATATAGACTTTAAGTATGCATTGGAACCGGGCAGGAGTCTAGTTTCTAGATCACCTGACGGATCCACATTTGTTGTCCTGTAGCAATGGAAATTCTGGTTTTGGTACAGCAACCTACTGCTGTCCAGAATTGGGTTCCTATGTTTAATAATATATAACTATATCTATAATGTTATTTTTAGTGTATTAAATTGTATATAGAATATTGCATGATCTCAGGGTTGTTTTGTCACCTTTATTAGTGTCCCTTATGAATTGCATTATTGTGTGTTAATTGAATAAAAGAAATAAATCAAGCCGGGGTTAAGGGTTGATTAGGGTAGTTGACAATATAGTAAGTGTACTCGGATGATGGTCAGTGAATATTATCGTTATCGGCATCGTGTAAGAAATTACACATGTCCAGTATTTTTATCGTTATCGGCATCGTGTAAGAAATTACACATGTCCAGTGTTTTTATCGTTATCGGTATCGTGTAAGAAATTACACATGTCCATGGTTATTATCGTTATCGTCATCATACCCCGTACATGAACTATAGAATCTACCACCTTAATCTAAACGAAATTGATTGTATGCATTGAACCTGTGGTACGGCACACATGGGACACAGTAGTACGTGCATTAGCTAGGATTAAAAATGAATAATAGACTTAAGGCTCTTTACATTATCATTACATATTGTTATCTTTATTGAATAGTGTTATCGTTATTATTGCCATTATTGATATTATTCATCGTTATCGTGATAAATCATAGTTATTGCATATTATATTATTATTGCTTTGTCACTGTTCAACACTATTGACTTCATTGTTTATTGAATTCATTGCTATACCATTATTGCCATTGTTTCTCTGTTTCTCCACCTGCATGTCCACGACTTGCTCTAAGGACTTTCTTTTTCTTCTCTTTAGATGAGCAACTTACAAGTATCCAAGGAGATTTACCGGACGGAATAGGAGAGCAGCATTGGTGAAGGAATTGTTTTACTGCGTCGATAAAATAAATGTTGTTTTATTTGATGACTTTAATAAAATTGGACAAATGCTATTTCTTTGTATTGTGGGCTTTGACCCGAATATTGTTTGTTAGATTTCCAGATGTTGGGTTATTTTAATGTTGGTTATTTTTATGCTTAAATTTCCAATATTGTTATTTATGTGATTATTCTTTCATTGCATGCGTGGTTGTTTCATTACTTGTTATATTGTTGAGTTGGATCAATAACAGCCGATGGATGATGCAAGTTATTCGCTGGGCCGTGTCACGTGCTTGCATTTCGTGTTTTTGGGAAGCGAAGCGTGACAGTACGGTTGTATCTTGTGAAGCAATTCGCCAGCCACCGTCACACTACGAGGCAAATTTTGCTTTAAGGAGAGAGATTTTAATCTCGACTCTGTACAAAGCATTTGGTTTGCTAATTTTCCTTACTATATGATATTGATTGTGGCGATCCAAAATGTGACTTTAATCTGACGCACAAGGGTCTCATTGGTTGTGATTTGGTGTTTAGTGTTCGAGCCCAAGGTTATGATCAATTGGTTGATGCTCCCATGTGCAAGGCAACGAGTGAATTACTTGGATGATTCATTGATGGGTATGGGTTTGTGGATATGTTCCGCAACCCGACCCTCATCCAAACTCGACCCGATTCGCAATGTGTTGTGCTCTATTACCTTTTGATCTTCATCAATATCTGGTCCACTCTAAATTTTAAGATCTGTGTTGTTTTATTTAATTAAATTTATGTTATTGTTTTAGAGCAGTTTTACAGAATACCCCTCCTTTTTTCTCTGAAATTACGCGAGCAATAATTATTCAGAATAAATCCTATATTTCCTGAAATTTATTGTTTATTCCTTTGAGATGGAGGAACAAAATCGTTCATATGAGTTCCTAAATTAGAGGGACTTAGCGGTTCTTATTTTAACAGTTGGAAGAGAAAAGCATAATGAGATGTGGATGCAATTGTTGGAGATGGTGCGAGCAGTGGGGATGTTGATTGGATAAATCCAACTATGAAGATAAGTTGTTCTTCATACAAATAATTTTAATTGTTTGTTTGAATTTTGTTGTTAAGTGCTAAAGTTCAAAACCATATTAACCATTGTTTAATTAGATGCAAGATTGAATGATTATTTTGGCTATGTGCTATAGATCAAATATTTATTTTTACAAGGCAAATTACAGTTTTGACTATAAATTTGAATATCCAATTAATTGTTGTTAGAATACAACAGTGCCAATAATTTGTTTAATTTGTTAATATTTAATAATTTTGATGATTGTAGGAATTTCAAGTTACCTACCAATTGCATGTGTTGGAGACAAGAATTCTTCTCAACTTGGATGTTTGTCACTTAGTTGAATAAGTCTGCACGTCGCAGGTTTCTCCATTGAATTTGGAAAACACTTCTAACTTGAAGTGTCTGTATGATCTACTTTAATCTCTATCAGTATTTTTATGTGATGAATGAACTATCCCAACTTAGATTATATGATCAGTGATACATTGTAGGACTGATCACATGTTTGAGAATTTTAGGTCATAATTAATCTCGTGATTATAATTAGCATGTTTAGGGTTCCTTAGTATGCCTTATCAAACTGTGTGTATAAGTATAGAGGTCAACCCTTTGCCTACAGTGCGGGAACGTATATTTGTTTCTCTAATAAAGATTGATGTATAAGTTATATGACAAATATCTGTAACTTAGGTGGGAGCATCTTGTAATTGGGAATGTGACTCAATTAGTTATATTTTGTTCTTTTTCGTTTATTGTACTGGGTGTGCAAAGTTGAATTATAACATATTCGTCATTATCTTGTTTAGCGTTTCGAAGCTGATGAAGAATGAATAAAGGAAAGAATTCTTTGCTCAAAGTGTTTGAGCACTTGGACATTGTTAGAACCACGAGAGAAAGCAAACGGTTTTAAAAAATGTGGTAGAGTAATTTTGTATTAACACATATTATTATCATTTTATAATGTGCTTGTATGCATGTGTAAGTTGAGTTTAACAAACGAAACAATTGTGAATATTTGTGTAGTTCTTGAACACGGCATAAAAGGCTAGGACATGTGAACCGTATATTAAATTGTTTGCTCTTGTTAAACTCATAACTCTGCTAAATGACACCTAATTAAAATATGATAAATGTGAAATTTGTGGTCAGATTGTGATCACAAGAAAACCATTTAGTATGTTCTATAGGAGTGCACAGCTTCTTGAGTCAATACATTCTGATATTTGTGATCTTAGTTGCTTTGTGACTAGATAAGATAATGATTGGTCAGAAGTATTTAATCATTCTTGTAGATGAATATTGAATGTTTGTCATTTACATGAAGCACTTGTTATTTTAATGAAATGAAAATCTAGTTATATGCAAAAATCAAAATGGTTTATATTTGATAGAGGTGGTGAATATGGTTTTTAGAGAATTTTACATTTGGTATAATTAAATTAGTGCACTTTAATTGCCATAGTCAAACAATATTGATAAAAATTAGAATCAAATACTTAGTGGAATGTTGAATTCTTTGTTATGAACGGTCAGTTTGACTTCGAGTGATTGTGGGTGATACTGTATTGTCAATCATATTTTTAATATGTTACGACACACTAAATTATTTACACCTTATAGATTACAGCATAAATAAATAAAAATTAAGTGAAAACATGTGGTGTGTACATTTGTTAGAGTACATGACCCTAGAAGGCCTAAAATAGAACCGATAACAAATATTTGTGTGTACTTAGAAAGTGTTGAATGTAGTTCTATGCACAAATTTTGGATCTATCTAATTTGTGTTAGTAGAATCTAGACTTGCCGAGTTCTTTGAGGATGTATTAATCAAAGATAAATGTATGAAATTATCTAGTCCTACAGACATAGTCAATGATTCATAGTTGGAATCAAGAACCAACCTTACTAACACTTAAAACTTTAATGGTAGATGAGCCAAGAAGACTCTTTAGTAGATAATAAAATAAATTTGTTGTTATACAAGAATACTTTAAATTAGTTGATTTAATGATATGGGCTAAAACTATAGTAAGTGGAGTTTTGTAGAAAAAACTTAATTTTGATTGTTCAGTAGCAATTTTAATGCACTTTTAGTAGCTAAAGGATTGGCTAAGATAAGTGGGTAGATTTGTTTGATGTACACTCATATATTTTTCATATTGCTACAATAAAGATTCATCATGTCCTTGCATCTATTGAACATGTTATTTTTTAAAGATGTTTTAAACAGTTTTGTACTAAATATTTGTATTGACAAGTTTTGTACTAAACAGTTTTGTACTTGAAAATTTTGTACTAAGAGTTTTGCAATAATATGTCTAGTGAACAAGTTTTAAAAATTGGTAAAATTATTGTATGTTTTAAAACATATATTAAAACCGAGGCATGAATAATTTGACAAAATTTTGAAGAGTTTAGATTTAAATCAAGTAATTGTGATAAATGTATTTATTTGTGTGGTGCGTCAGATATAATTGCTATCATTTATTTGTATATTGTTGACATGCTTATTGTTATAAGTGAAATCTCTATTATAAATAAATTTAAAACTGCGCTATCCAAAAAATTTAGCATGAAACACCTAAGTGTTATGGACACCATATTGGGTATAAGGGTGAGTTTCGGTTAACAATGGATAACCCTTAGTCAAACTCATTAAATCAAAAATGGGTTCCAAAAGTGTGGATATAGTGACTGAAACAGTGTTTTGAAACAACTTATGATTATGATAAAATGTTGACACCTAATAATGGTGCAACTATGAGACAGTTAGATCATTCTAAACATATTGAAAGTATTATGTATACAAAGATCTACACTAGACTAGACATAGCCTTTGAGGTAGGTATGATTTGCATATTCACTAATAATCCTATTAATACATAGGCAGGTATGATATGCATATTCACTAATAATCCTATTAATACACAACTAAGAGGCTAATGGGATATCTGAGAGGTGCTGAAGAGTTTGTTTTGTGCTACTCTAGTCATCCTTCATCATGGAATGGATGATATGATGCATTATAGTACTCAGAACTTAGTGAAAGTCGACAATTAGTGGACATGTGTTTACATTATGAGGAGCATAAGTATTATGGAGATCAAAAGGCAAACAATAATTGCGCTATCATCCTTGAAATCAAACCTCTATGTGTATCCTCTGCAGGAAAAAAAGGCTGAGTGGATTGAAGGACTTGTAGCTAGTCATCCATTGAGAATTTTAAAATAAACTTTCTAGTTCTGTTCTGCTACTATTAAATTACAATGCACTGTAGCTCATAACTTACTATATAATGGTAAGA
The DNA here is from genome assembly GCA_017893485.1 of Hemerocallis citrina. Classification (NCBI taxonomy): domain Eukaryota; kingdom Viridiplantae; phylum Streptophyta; class Magnoliopsida; order Asparagales; family Asphodelaceae; genus Hemerocallis; species Hemerocallis citrina. Next base: position 200,157,590 of record CM030363.1, on the reverse strand, counting down.
TGAGTACATTAAGGCTGAAAAAAGTCTAGTTGAACTTTCTCATAAATAAAGTACAATTGAGATAAAGTAGGGCTAATGCTCTTGCTAAGAGACATGAAAGTGATTTAATTATCAAAACTGTGGGGAAAATGAACTTAAAAGCTATTGAGCAAAAAGTTTTAATATCCTAATTGTTTTGAAATTTAGAATTCATTTGGAGTCATGGAGAAGTTCAAACGTAAGCATCAATTTTAGGTAGACATGCATTCAATAATTTGAAATATGTAAATTTTGTTAATATATAACTTCATTCCAAATTTGATGTTGCTATATATTCTCATAACTTACTTTAAATCATTTCATTATTCCAAAAAAAAGCGTGAAAACTTGTTCATGTGTTTCTGATATTTAGAGTTGTCGTTATATCATTCCAATTTTGATGATATATCTCTTTTATAGATTTATGTTTCATTCAAATTCTGATGATTCAGAATTTAACCATAATTGATTTGACTGTTCAGTCATTCCAATATGAAACATAGTATAGTTATTGTGTAGAAACTATAATAGTACTTGTTCTTTATTTTATTAAAGAAACTTGATTGTGATGTTTGCGTTATATTTTTGCTAAGCTGATTTTGAATTGTACTAAGTTCTTTTGTGGAACTAGATACCTTATTAAACTCGCTACAATTCTCAGAGATGTGTCTCATAATTTTCTTGTTTGCAATATGCTATCTAAGATGGAGTAGTTGAATCTGTCAACATAGCTTTCAAAATAATGATTTGCTCAAAATGGATGAGTAAACATAAAGCAGTTTGTAAGGATAAAGTTTCGGTTTATTTCTCTCGAGAATAAACTAGTCACTTATTTTGTAAACTTCTTTTAAGTTTACGACTCTTGTGTTCATTGAGCTTAAAACTCTTATTTTGTTCTTGAAGTTTTGCTTTGGTTGATTTTAAAACTATGACAGATTTCTCCAATTGGTTTAGTCATTGTAAACTATTCTGTTTTGATATAGTCCTGGAACTATTTGATTATTTTGGTTTAGTCTCATTTGAACTATTCAGTTATAATTGATTTAGTTTATGAACTCTATTATCTTGTGATTCAATATTTATTTGAAATTGTTGTGATCTAGTCCACAATATGTGGAACTGATGATATAACTAAGTGTTGCCTAATATATCGAGAATATAGGAGGAGATTGTTGGATATATAAGTTTATTCTCATTATTAGAATATTATTATGTATAATATTGTATGGGGGCAACACATGTGTGCACATGTTACATGTTAGTTGTTGGACCGGGTTAAGTGAGCATAAAGCCCAGTACCCATAACTCAGTCATATCTCATAAATACTGGTCTTGTAGTAGTGCCTCATAATATTCTAATTCTGATAATTAGGGTATAATATCTAAAGTAATAGGGATGTTAAACTATAACCATAATTTCTCTTTGTTGTTATTCTCATTATAATTCAACAAAATCAAGTCATTTAAAATTTATTTCCCCATGCATTGAAGTGTTACACAAGTGTATGACTGAATACACACACACACACACACACACACACACACACACACACACACACACACATAATGTCATTAATTATATATACTAGTATAATGCACGTGCGATGTATTTTTTAAAAATATGTATTATACACGTGCGGTGCACATGGGTAAAATGGGGAGGGGAATGAAAAGGACAAAAAAAAATCTACGTATTATATACGTGCGTTGCACGTGGGGAAAATGGGGAGGGAGAATGAAAAGGACCAAAAAAATAAAATCTACCAACACGTGCGTTGCACGTGTTGACACACACACACCAAGGAATAAAAAATTGTTTATTTGTTTGTGAACCCCAACTCTCCCATTATAATAGTTATAGATATATATATATATAATTAATGACATTATGGTATATATATATATATATATATATATATATATATATATATATATATATATATATATATATATATATATATATATATATATATATATAGACACACACACACACACACACTGTATATATATGTGTGTGTGTGTGTGTGCATATATATATATAGACACACGCATATATATATATATAGACACACACACACACTGTATATAAATATATGTGTGTGTGTGTGCGCGCACACACACACACACATATATAATTAATGACATTATGGTATATATATATATATATATATATATATATATATATATATATATATATATATATATATATATATATATATATATCAGATATATATATATCAGTGTTGTGGTAGGGTAAAAATGGCCTGCGGACCCAACCAGGGCCCAATGCAACTCTCACTCAAGAAAGGAAAAAATAGCAATCTAGCTCGGCTTCGAACAATTACAGGGTCGGCGCCGAACCTCAAGTGCACCCCCCAGAGCCGGCCTCCTCGTATCCAACGAGCCTCAGTGGTCCTCGGTCTCCGACCCGTGACAGCCCCATGAGCCGTCCCCCCCCTCTCTGGCGAAGTAGGGGGATGACCTGGCACATCCTAGGCCCTCCGATTCTCCCAGAAGCACAGAAGACCCACGATCAGCCATGTCAGCTCTATACCGCTCAGGGTTTTGCCACGTCAGCCCTATACCACTCCTGGTATCGCCACGTCAGCCCTAAACCCCCTGGGCCTTCTGCCACGACAGGCCCATGGGCTTTCGGGTTCAGACCCGGCCCCCAAGCGGATCCAAACCCGGTTGAGATTCTCTATAAATACTAGACCCTCACCCACCTTTTGGAGGTAATCAATCTTTTGCCACTTAAATTTACCTAGTTATTGCTACTCTCTCACAGAGACTGACTAGATCGTCGGAGGGTCCGCCACCGGGACAAACCCCGGTGTTTCAGGACCGTCTGCAGGTACACAAGACCTCGGATCCGAATCCTCTGATCCGAGCCCAGATCTCCGAACCACCCCGAGGTCGCCACAGGGTCCGCCCGGTCAGCCTAGGGTCGTCAGACGAGCAGCTTTCTCCTTCAACTACAAATTGAGTCCGAACTCACACCTGGTGCATCCACACGTCTCCCAGAAATAAACCGCATCAGGTTGGCGCCGTCTGTGGGAACACTGCTTCAGAAGCCGACCCGAGCCCAACTATCGAGCGACCTCGACAGCCGAACTCTCATGGCCTCAAAGGGCAAGGGGGCTACTTCCTCCGTCAACCGACGGGACTCGCCCCCACCAATCGCTAATGCCGGTCCACATACTTCAAAACACAGGGCTCCCCATCAGGGATCCCAAAGGAGCGTCGCCCGCCAAACCCAGCCCGACCTCCGAGGAGTCATCATCAACCGACAGGTTAACCGCAGCAGGGGAAGGGCCGCTTCCAACCCGGCCCCGAACCATCCAAGACCGCCGCCCGAGGGACGGAGGTCGGCACTCAGCCGCATCGGAAGGCAGCCCTCGGACCGACCGAACAGGGTCGAGGGAGCCCCCGTCACTCACAAGGAGTTCCGAGACTTCCGAAGAGAAATTCTCGGGGCCCTCCGACGGGCCCCCAGGGAGGAAACCTTCCACTCCCAAACTAGGTCGGATACCAAGGCCAGCATGTCGCACACGTCAACTATCCAGCCAGAAGACGGCGGCGTACTCCTGAGGCGCCTCCAAGAAATGGAGGACCGCCTCGATCACATAGGGGACGGCGACCGACGAGTGGCTCAGGGGTACAGACCCATCCGTCCTCCCTTCTCCGCCCCCATCCTTCAAGCAGAAATACCCAGAAATTTCCGACCACCTCAATTCGAGACTTACGACGGCGAGGGAGATCCCGCTGATCACATGGAGGGCTTCAAAACCCTCATGATGATTCACAGCGCCTCGGATCCCCTGCTATGCCGAGCCTTCCCCGCCACACTCCGAGGTCCGGCTCGTGAATGGTACTCGAAGCTCACCCCCGGCTCCATTTACTCCTTCGACCAACTAGAAGGCAATTTTCTGGCTCACTTCGTCACCAGCCGGAAGGCGGAAAGGACCAGCGCCTCTTTACTTGGGCTCAGACAGATAGACGGAGAGTCCCTCAGAGTATTCGTCCGGAGGTTTACCACGGAAGCAAGGGCGGTCTCCTCCCTTGATCCAGGCATCGCCTCTGCGGCCTTTCGGCACAACGTCCGTCATGGACAGCTGAAAGCTTCTCTGGCGAAGAGACCCCCCATCGACTTTCCCGACCTCCTCAACAGGGTCGAGAAATACATTAGAGCAGAAGAGGCCCTCAACCCCGAAGATGCCAGGGAGGCCAACTCGAAGGGAAAACGGAAGGCCGAAGAAGTCGAACCATCAAAGAAAGCTCCGAGGGATGCAGGGGCCGTAAAAAAGGTCCCGCCGATCCCCCGCTTCGAGAGGTACACTCCCTTGACGCATAACGTATCCGCCATCCTCTTAGAAATCGAAGACAAAGGGATTGTTCGACTACCTCCCCGACCTAACAACGGCAAGAACCGAGATCAGCGCTTCTACTGCCGCTTCCACAGAGACCATGGGCACGACACCGATCAATGCCGGGCCCTGAAAGACAAGATTGAGGAACTCATCTCCAGGGGGTACCTCCGAGAATTCACCCGAGAAGTCCCGCGGGATCGACGAGATACTAGGAACAGGAGACACTCGTCCCCGAACCCTACTCCGAACCGCGTCCAGGATCGAGATCCCGAGTCCGAGGGAGCCGCGGACGCGCCATTTATCTTGCATTGTGTCCATGGAGGGCCAATGGGAGGGGAATCGAATACTTCCCGAAAAGCCTTCATCCGAGAGGTAAATGCTGTCCAAGGCAACCCCTCTCCCAAGCTACAACCCATGCCGGTCTCATTCTCAGGGGAAGACCTCGAAGGCGTTCGCCTCCCCCACTGCGATGCCCTCGTCATTAGCCTCCACATGGCTAATTGTGAAGTTTGCCGAATCCTCGTCGACAACGGCAGCTCGGTGAACATTCTTTTCCTTGAAGCCTTCGAGAATCTGAAGTTACCTAGGGGCAAGCTCAAGCCGGCCGGATACACCTTGCATGGGTTCTCCGGCGTCCCTGTCGTGATAGAGGGGATTGTCACCCTCGACGTTACCGCAGGATCGGCTCCCGTCAAGAGGACCGAGTGTATGGACTTCATGGTGGTCAACGTCAAGGCGGCTTACAACGCCATACTCGGCCGACCCGGGTTATGCTCCCTCCAAGCAGTACCCTCGGCCTACCATCTGAAGCTCAAATTTCCCACCCCACAAGGAGTCGGCGTCGTCCGAGGCAGCCAAGAAGCAGCGCGATCGTTCTACATGACCACCGTCGGGGGAGGAGTGTTCTCCCTCGATGCCGTCAAATTCGAACCAGAGAAGAACGGCCCTACCCCCGGATATGCCGTCGAGCAAGAAAGATTCCCCCTTGACACCATGCACCCAGTGAACTCCTGCGAAGAACGAGCATAGGTTTTAACTTAGCTAAGAAATGAACCTTTTGTAAAGCTTTCCTTTGTAAAGGGCCGTTCTTAGCGGCCCCCCTATCTTATACGAAGGAAATCTCGTTGTATCATACTCTGATCGCCTCGGCAGATCCGACCTAATACCAGGTTAGGAGATCGACACCGAAGACTTCACCTCACCCCACTCCGATTCCTCACAAAGCGATAAAGCCGAACCACCTCCCCTTCATCATCTCGTACCGAAGCAAAGGGAGGCCGCCCTCTCAAGGCCCCTCTGGTCCGACGAACGGCGGGATCACTCCGAACGAACAACTGGGAACTCTCCCCTTGGCGTAAGGGTCCTTTGGTTCGACCACGATTGATATACCGACCACGGAACTCTAGGCACCGGTGGGCCGCATACGTTCCGTTAGCAACACCGCAATAGATACCCCCCTGCTCGCTGACCACCCGAGGAAGTTCTTGAGACGCCCAGCATCGACCGATAGAGGAGTATCTCCACCTCCTTCTCCACTAGCACATCGCGAAGTCGCTTCTCACAGGAGGGCCTCTGCACCAAGGAACTCGACAGAGCATATCCAGGTCCGACACCCACGAGTTCCCAATCCAACATCACCCCCCCCAGACGACTTGCCTCTTCACCAAGGGCTCCGGACATGTTCCTGTAAAAGCTAAAGGCCGCCTCGGCGGTGCAGGCCCTCTCACGGTACCAAGCCAAAGTGGCCTCCAATGCCTCCACCTTGCTCCGAAGCCACGCCACGACGGAACGACGGGGGTCCACCTCGGGAAGGAAAGCCACAACCGACAAAGGGAACCAACTCGAAACACATAAGCAAGGAGATTCGGAAATGTCCGGTGCCAAAACACTTGACAAGTCATAGATACTTTTTTATAAATTTTGCTGCTTCTTACAAAAAGGCGGTGGCCAGTCCGCGGGAGGCAAATACAATGAAAAGGGGGGAAAAGGAAGAAAGGCAAAACTATACAACTCGGTTTCCCTCCTCGTCATCGATCGGGTTCGCCAGAGGGTCGACGGCCGGGTCGACAACGGGCCCCTCTTCGGCAGGAGTCTTCGGGGTCCCATCGATCTCCATGTCGTACTCAAAGTTGGACAGGTCGACGGTCGGATAGAAGTGCCTCACATGACTGAGGGCCTTCGCGTAGCACTCATCCTGGGCGGCGATCACCATCCGCTGACCCGCATCCGTCAGCTCTTTCCTCTCCTTGGCGAACGCAGCTGTCAACTCCCCCTTCTCCTTGGCGAACTTCCCCTTCAAAGAGGCCACCATCTTCCCCCACTCGGTGTCCTTGGCCTCGAGCTCCAGCTTCATCTGCTGCTCCCTCTTATGCGAACCCTCGAGCTCGATCCGCATCTCCTTCATCTCTCGCTCGCCCTTGTCCGCCCGAGCACGTTCTTGTGACAGGGACGCTTCGTAGAGATTCTTTACATTAGCTCCCTGCATACAAGCCTGCGACCGAAAGGCACACATAAGAAGAAAACTCTTGAAGCAAGACTAACAGAAAGAAGGAGGTCGACAAGCTTACCAACACGGTGGCCTGCGCCAGGCGCCTAAAGGCCACCTCTACGGGCTCGCTCTCCATCATCTGGCGATCGCCAGGCATCGCCAGCTTCTCCACCACCTCTACGGCCTGGGCTTCCCCGGTCAGACAGTCTCCCACCCGAATCGACCAGTCCGGCGCCCACCGTTGCCGCAACATCTCCACCACCGGGTCCTCCTCCTCAACCTCTACCAAGGGACCTTTTCCCTTGTCGAGACCGGATGCCCTCGCGGGGCCCTTACCCCTCGAAGGGGCAGGCCCCTTGCTCGTCTCCGAACGAGTCTTCTTAACCCTCGGCTCGAGCGGTACCTCCGAGATAACGAGGGGCGGCTCCCTCGGCCTCTTCGCCGCCTCCCCCTTCTTCTTCTCGGCATTCTCCTTCTTCATGGCGAGCCTCCTGGCTTTGATCGATGCCTCATCCATATCTACAGAAAAAACCATTAAGAGCAATGAGCAAGAAAGTACGAAGGGATCGAGAGAAAAGAAACAAACTACATACGCAGGACGGCTGGGCTCAGTCCAACGCTCGCCAGGTGGACCTCCGTCACCTTCGCCCAATCAATACTAGGGGACAAACGAAGGCGCTCGACAAACCCCCACTCCTCGGCCGTTAGATCCCCCGGCCCCGGCGCGGGATGGCTCGGCTTGGAGTAGTTCCATCGGGTCGGAATGTCCCAGGGCTCTTCACTCCGGATCACCAGATATTTTTTCTTCCAATCCTTGATAGAGTCCGGGTGGCTGTGAACAACCTTCCGCCTACTCCGGGGGGAGATATAGTAAACACCCTCAGCCGCCGAGCTAATCATCAGCGTCGCTCGGAACACGTTCAACCGCAGGGGTACCTATTGTTCCTCGTACATCAGTACAAAACAGATTATCTGCTTCCAAGAGTTCGGCCCATACTGCATCGGGGCCAAGGATGCCCAATTCAGCACTTCCCAAACAAATGGGTGGATTGGCAGCCTCAGTCCAGAAATAAACGCGTCCACTGGGAAGACACAATACCAAGCAGATAGGGGATCGGTTGGGCGCAGAGTAGAGCTCGGCAGCATCAATTCGTAGCTAGGACCTATGTGGTACGCCAGCTGCAAAACCTCCAAGTCCCCGCCATCCAAGACGGTCAGAATCGCGTCCATCAACACCCTCTTCCGGCTCGGCGAAGAGGCCTGCACACCAAAGAGCTCCTTTTCGGATAGGTCGTCAGGATATTGACGGAAATGCTTCGGCTGCACGGGCGAACCTGTCCACAAGTTGCGATAGACAGACCTCTGGCTCGAACCACCAATCCTCGATCCTGCCTTCCTCGGAGCCTTCTTCCTCTTCTTGGTTCGCTCCGGCGAGGGAGTGAATAAGGGCCCCCGACCAGTCAGCATGGAACTCGGGCCAGCACCCTGAACTGTGGATCTCCTTACGATGCCACCCTCGCCTCCCTCTCCCTCGGAAGTCAACTCCAAAACACGAACGCCGTCCGAACCATCTTCCGCTTCCTCCGACTCGCTGCTCTCCACCATGAAGGGACGACGAGAGCGCAACCTCGCACCATATACCTCCTCCTCACCTACTGGTTCCTCCCACGAAACCGTATCAGAAGACTCATCAACGTGTACTGACTCCTCCTCGAGTACGGGCTCCTCCCAGGACGTCGATTCGGAGATAGGCTTCACTTCCCCCCTAGACGTCGACGCTGACGAGCCAGACTGAGCCCTATCCATCTATGCCTAAACTAAGCAGACTTACCAACTCACCTGGGGTTACTTTGGAAGGGCGAGCCTAGTGCCGCAAGTTGCAAAGATGAGCGCGGAAGGGTTGTGAAATTTTTGAAAAAAGCAGCAAGAAAGGAGTGGACTGATGGGGGAGAGGGGGGAATATTTATAGGAGATAGAAGCGACTCCTCGATTTCCGCAAAGTACTGTTCACCTATTTGACATGCAACTGCCGCCTGGGAATTCGCGCCACGTCCTCAAAACGTGCGCTGCTGACATCATCCAATGACAGGCTGGCAGCCAGGCGAGGAGGTCAGCTCGGAAGAAATATTCTGGGGAGGGAACATTTTTACTTAAGATTTAAGGCGCCGTCCTTAGACAGACGCCCCGAGCTCCGAGGCGGGGTCGGTTCCCCTTTCACTCGTGAGCAGCTCGGGGCTTACAGCCTCGTCGGCCGAAGACCCGAACTGTTCAAGGGTGAGACAGAAACCGCCATCACCTGGATCCCTATTAGAATGCAGAGTAGTCAACCTCCAATCGGCGAGCACCCCGGTCGAAAGCAGATCAACACTCAGAGATTGAGAGAAGTGCAACATTCCGAGCCAGTTGATGCAACTGCAAAGGTTCGGCCTGCAAAGGCAACGGAACCTTCACAGTTGCAAACAACTGGCCCAGAACGCCCTTCATCTCTTCCGGAAGGACAAACCCTTCACAGTCGCAAACAGCTCACCCCTCGGAGTGACGGTCGTCACCCCTCTCGCCCTGATCCCCCCTGGATCTGGCAGCCGTACCAGGGCCATCAGATCCAAGAGAAGATCCGGGCAGCAGAGAAACCACCTCTCCGACACAACCGGGGGTAAAAATTGGCAAAAGACAGGCGTCCGCCGGAGCAGACACCTTTAAGGGCCAATAGACCACCCTTGCTTTTGATCTGACCCGCTACGAAAGGGGGGGGGGGGGGTACTTATAGCCTCCCCCACAGGCCGGCCTTTATGACATGGGGGAAACCAAACGACGGAAGACCATGCGCCATACATTTATTAGGCGGCACCATTGAAACACATGGGGAATTGGAACCTCACACAGATCCCAAGGCGCCCCCAATACTCCGCAAAAACAGCAGACAACCCTGCTCAACATTCCCAAGACACAACGGTTCGCCCACAATCTGACCGGCCCCTAAACCCCTCGCCAGCTCGAGGCCAGTTCCTAGCACCAGAATAGTCTTCTCAGGAAGGCTCCACAGGCTCACCATCACCCTTACCGACCCATAATCCCTCCTCAACTCGAGGTTCGGTCTGGCACCAGGGTACTCTTCTCAGGAAGAAACAACGGCTCGCCATCACCCTTACCGACCCATAATCCCTCGCCAGCACGAGGTCCGGTCTGGCACCTGGGTACTCTTCTTCGGAAGATCCACCGGCTCGCCATCACCCTTACCGACCCGTAATCCCTCCTCAACTCGAGGTTCGGTCTGGCACCAGGGTACTCTTCTCAGGAAGAAACAACGGCTCGCCATCACCCTTACCGACCCATAATCCCTCGCCAGCGCGAGGTCCGGTCTGGCACCTGGGTACTCTTCTTCGGAAGATCCACCGGCTCGCCATCACCCTTACCGACCCGTAATCCCTCCTCAACTCGAGGTTCGGTCTGGCACCAGGGTACTCTTCTCAGGAAGAAACAACGGCTCGCTATCACCCTTGCCGACACATAAACCCTCGTCATCTCGAGGTTCGGTCGTGCACCAGGGCCTTCTTCTCAGGAAGAAACAACGTCTCGCATCGCCCTTGTCAAACACGTAATCCCTCGTCATATCGAGGTTGGGCCGGGCACCAGGGTACTCTCCTCCGGAAGATTCAACGATTTGCCATCCCATTTCCACGACCATGAACACTCCTCCCCGGCTAGCTCCCGCACCCCCGCAGGAGTGGGGGGCTTGTGTGGTAGGGTAAAAATGGCCTGCGGACCCAACCAGGGCCCAATGCAACTCTCACTCAAGAAAGGAAAAAATAGCAATCTAGCTCGGCTTCGAACCATTACAGGGTCGGCGCCGAACCTCAAGTGCACCCCCCAGAGTCGGCCTCCTCGTATCCAACGAGCCTCAGTGGTCCTCGGTCTCCGACCCGTGACAGCCCCATGAGCCGTCCCCCCTCTCTGGCGAAGCAGGGGGATGACCTGGCACATCCTAGGCCCTCCGATTCTCCCAGAAGCACAGAGGACCCATGATCAGCCATGTCAGCTCTATACCGCTCAGGGTTTTACCACGTCAGTCCTATACCACTGCTGGTATCGCCACGTCAGCCCTAAACCCCCTGGGCCTTCTGCCACGACAGGCCCATGGGCTTTCGGGTTCAGACCCGGCCCCCAAGCGGATCCAAACCCGATTGGGATTCTCTATAAATACTAGACCCTCACCCACCTTTTGGAGGTAATCAATCTTTTGCCACTTAAATTTACCTAGTTATTGCTACTCTCTCACAGAGACTGACTAGATCGTCGGAGGGTCCGCCACCAGGACAAACCCCAGTGTTTCAGGACCGTCTGCAGGTACACAAGACCTCGGATCCGAATCCTCTGATCCGAGCCCAGATCTCTGAACCACCCCGAGGTCGCCACAGGGTCCGCCCGGTCAGCCTAGGGTCGTCAGACGAGCAGCTTTCTCCTTTAACTACAAATTGAGTCCGAACTCACACCTGGTGCATCCACACGTCTCCCAGAAATAAACCGCATCAAGTGTGTGTGTGTATATATATATATATATATATATATATATATATATATATATATATATACTAGGATTGCCCGTGGGACGTGCCTACGGCATGTATTCGGGACTGCATATAAATTTCTAAAAAAATTAAAACAAAAAGGGTGGGTGTAAACAAAAAAGGTGGGTGTTTAAAATATTTTTTCTAATACGACGTCTTTAAAATGTTTCATACGGCATGTTTTAATGACGTCTTAACTTTCTTTAAAATATTTAGTAAAAATTTCGATGGAATATCTCATGAAATATTATTCCTTTGGCTCTGGAAAATATATATTAGGCTCTGGGAAATACAACAAAACTTTTAAGAGGTAATGTCATTCAATTAGATAACCAGCACGCGACATTATTCGAGGCTTTTGGTGTCCTTCGCGACATTATTTGCTACTATTTTGTTGCCAACTCTACATGCATCATTTCATTGTTTTAGCTAACAACATGATAATTTTTTGTGTTCCCTAAAGGTGTCCTCTCCTGGTGTAGAAAGAGTTATTCGAATTCCAGAAGAGGTTGAAAGGTTCAAAGAGAAACCAATGTATGTCAAGTATACTATCAGTGAAGACACCTCTGCTTCCCCTCAAGAAAGTGATGGTGTGTTCAAGCTCGTTTCCTACGACCTGGAATTGGGCCATTGCACTTGGGGTATAGCTGTTGTGAAGATAAACAGAAAGCAGGCAGGAAAGGGAAGACCACTCAGCAAGAAACTGAGGGAATGGCGATTGGAGACGCCATTTGATTCATTGATTTTGGTTAGAATACATTCTGATTGTTGATACTTGTTCAATGAGATGAGAAATTTAAACTGATGATGTTAATGATATAGTGATATACTACTTGATGCTTGAGTGAGTGAGATGATGAATCTTACATTTTACACATGAATCTTTTGCATTTGCTAGTTTGTCTGCTGCAATAACCATTAGAAGGATTTTATTCTCAATCACCAATGAGTAGGGATTTAATTTCTTCAACCGCACTTTGTCAAAATTTACATTTAGAACTGTGATCGATCAAAATTACAGAGGGTGAGTTTTGTTAGGTAGCCTTTGCCCGGCTTTTGAATGAATTAAAGAGGACATGAGATCTTGCTGGTTGCGCAAAGGGCGTAGATGTTAAGATGTTAGCATCAACATCCTCCCCATTCTGAAAAGAATAATTAACTCAAAGATTCCAGGTTAAACCTTTCTCAGCTGAATTAGGTTAACCACCGTATCATGTTATTTTAACACCTATAAAAATTGACAATTATATTTTTGGCATACTTTTAGCTTCTCTCTCTAGAATTTCTAGAGAGAGAAGCTCTCCCAAAAAATCAAAAAAAAGAAAACCCTAACCGTAGATCTGAGCGTACACAATTTGATACTTCATGATGTGTTCAGCTTCTGTTTGTCTTGAGTGTACACAATTTGATACTTCATGATGTGGTCAACAAACTGAAACAGAAAATAAAAAACTTGAATGTTTTATTTCTTAGAAAGATAGACACTCAGGAACATGTTTAAAACTATGAACTTTGGAAGGAAGTTAGTTCGTACTCATCCTCACATACAATCGTGAACCTCTGTTTCTCCATGGAGTATGAAACGAAAGTTACATCATTAGGAGTCTGTACTGGTTCCTTAAGAGTTTGTACTGGTTCCAATAAACTACTAACATTAGACTAACATTTTATTTAAGGTATTTCATGTATTACTAACTTTAGCATCTAAGTTACACATGATTGATGGTGGGTGATTGCATTATGTAATGTGTAGGTCAATCCTTCAAACTAATTCTCTCTGAGGAAGCTTCAAGTAAATAGTAAAAGAAAGTTCTAACTCTATTTTCATGAAGATCATGATAAACAGTATGAATGTTCTTTTGGATGTTTCATTGATATAGGATATGCACTGCATGGATGTAAGATCCTTTTCGTATAATTTGCCGAAAATCATGTTGAACAATAACATCCATTTAAATGTTTCACCATCGGCATAGCATGCACTTTCCTACAATCCTGCACCGATAGGGTATTTTATTTTCTCTCTCAGTATATGCTATGCATATATATTTGAGAGAAGGAAGCGAACAATGACACTGTAATCTGCTTCCCCATATACAGGACAAATGTGTTACTACTCCCCACCGGTTACTACCATGCATTTCATTCAGAGATGCATGTTTACTTCACAATAGATGAAGCCTACAGTGTTGTTGTACCCTCTGTTTACTTCACAATAGATTAAAGAAAGCTTCATCTATTAAGTATATTAAAAAATAGATTAAAAGTTTACTTCACAATAGATTAAAAAAATAGATCTCTTATAGATTAAAAGTTCTCTACAGTACATCTACAGCTCAATTTTAATCTCCTAGCGTCAAAAAGATGAAGCTAACTTCCTTCTAAACTTCACAATAGATTAAGTAAAGATCTATTAAGTACTCTACAGAAAGCTTTCTCTACAGAAAACTTCACAATAGTTTAAAATTTTACTTCACAATAGATTAAAAGTTCTCTACAGAAAGCTTCAAGTAAAAAAATCCAGGAAACTCATCCTCACATACAATCCAGGAAACTAATTCTCACAATATCTTAAAAGTTCACAATTTCACAATTCTACAAAATGTACCACCTACAAAATCTTCAAGCTTCAAGTGTACCACCTACAAAATCTTCAAGCTTCAAACCTTCACTGAACCTACAAAATCTTCAAGCTTCAAGCTACAAAATTCTACAAAAGGTCAATCTAGAAAGCTTCAAGCTTCAAGTGTACCACCTACAAAATCTTCACTGAACCTACAAAATGTTCACAATTTCACAATCTCACAGGAAAGCTTCACTGAACCTAATAAAAGAAAGCTTCACTGAACCTAATAATAGAAAGCTTCACTGAACCTACAAAATATTCACAAAATGTTCACAATCTCACAATCTCACAGGAAGCTTCAAGTAATTAGTAAAAGAACATGAAGCTTCTAGTATATTAGGTTCTTTACGAAATTCTGCTCACAATTAAAAATTTATCATCATAGTCAAGAAATATAAATCTTCCCCGGGCCAATCCAAGCAACATCACATAGACATTATATATATCGGGCTCTGGGAAGAAAAAATCTTCATATGACTAAGATACAAAATATGTTACCAAGATACCGTTTGAAAACATAATAGATTTTAAAAAAATTTGACAGAACCTCCCCTAAAATATTAGTCCTTTTACAGAAATTCGGGAGTATTATATCAGGCACCAACACTGATTACAACCCCTAAAACAGCATAAACAAAGCTCAATTTTATTTAATTAGGATTCAATAAACAGCATAAATAAGCTTTGGTAAATGATGACAGTTAATCCAGGATATAACTTACAAAGATTATCCTTTAAACCCAAACTCTGACACTTAATCCAGGAGTATGTGTACCAAGCATTTTGAACATAATGTATATGATTATGGGCTAACAATATTCTGCAAGAATCACACACATTGATTTGATACCAAGACTCATTGTGTAAGAGGAAGCTAAGCCAGTGGTTTTGAGGGAATAGCTTAGGTGAAACATATTTTTTTTCCACCAGTTATACATCAATCCAAGCATATTTAAACTTTAAGAATTATAGTTATAAATATCACATGAAACTCAATCAAAAACAAAGACTGAAACAGTGAAAGTGAAATAGTAAAGGGGGCCGAATTGATACTAAAGCCTAGTTTTTAAACCTTGGATTCATGTATTGCTTGCAAATGCCTCGCAGGTAAAAGTATTCTTACTTCGTTTCTTTTCATTGATTGCCCCACGCCTAAACAAACCTAAGCTGAAGAACAGATTAGCTTGGAGAAGAGGAACACACCTAAGATCAAGAGAAAGGAGCTTATGATGTATTGTGGAATCAACACCAACATATGTTACAACCAGGCTGCCAGCATCTGGGTGGGGCCAGCTGCGTGATGTTGGAAACCTTAGTACAAATGATCCAGGATATCCTTTAAGTGAATTCAGCCTCTTCCTTTGTTATCAATCCTTCTATCCATCTAGGTTTTGTGCATTCCCACAACTCATATAGTGGATCCTTCGACAAAGAAAAAGCTATAGGGTATAACCGCCACCAGAACTTCTCAAACTCCTATAAAAGTAGAAAAGTAGGCACACATCTCAATTTTACATAGTCAGATTATTAGAAAAGTAGAAAAGTAGGTTTCAATTATAGAAACAACACTATATATAGGATTCAATTAGAAAAGTAGGCACACATCTCAATTTTATTTAAATTCTATTGGAGTGTCTTCAACACCGTGTACAACTTCCCTTCGCTAACTCCATCACTATACTCTACATCATGGTAGAGTTAGTAGAAAGTCTCAGTTCATTTAAACCCTCCATCTCCTTCATTGAAATTGAGCAGAGCTTGGATTTAATGAGCCACTTGGGTGAGCTCAACAATAATGTCATGGACAACCATAGTGCAAATCTTATGGGTTTCTCCAATGACAACTTCTTGCCATTTTTGGAAAATTTCACGGGCTTTCCACCTGTGGAATGCCCGAAACCTGCGGCGAACATCATCACTCCGACTGCTTTGGATAATGAGCTGCTGGGAGGAGATTATAAGAAGCGGAAGGCTGATGCAGTCTCACGGGCCAATTCAGGGAGCTCTTCAGTGTCTCCTTCAGAGGCTAAGAGCAAAAATGTGTGCATCTATATATCACTTTTGTTACTAATTTGATTGTCTATTTTATTGATCTTAATTTATGTGATGATTACAACAAAAACAATGCCTTCATTTTTTTTTCTTTTCTTCTTAATTATACTCCAATAATTTTTTGCTCTGTTAAAAGTCATCCTAATTTTCTTAACTGCTTCAATCCGAATGGTAATTAATTAATCAACATACAGTAATATTTTGAAGCCTTGTCATATTGGATATTTCCTAGTTTAGTATAATAAATGTCTGTTCTTAGATTAAGAGTCATCCCCCTAGCTAGCTATATATAGTCAGATTATTACTGCCTCAAACCAATTATATAGATGATGAGAAGTTGTTTTCGGTTTCCTTTTTCCAGAGCTCAAGGGGTGTGAAGAGAGGAGGAAGGAGCAGTCCAGCAAAGGCAGATCAGGAGAAGCCAATGGAAGTTGTTCATGTGAGGGCAAGAAGAGGCCAAGCAACTGACAGTCACAGTCTAGCTGAAAGGGTATATACATACACCATGATTACATAAAGTGACAAAAGGGCTCATAATTATTTGTTCATTATAGTCACATATATAGCAAAAAAAATATTACATAGACCTGGTTTATATCGGGGGATTGGAGGAGAGCCACTTGATAGCTTTCTTTGTGTTTTATTATATAGACTTGGTTTATATCTTTGCAAAATCATTCTATCAGTAGTTTCATATAGTTTCAGTTTGGACAATTAAAAAATGATTCTGCAAAGATATAAACCAATAAATGATTCTGCACCAAATTAGTTTAACAGTGACTACTTGCAGCACTAAATGATTCTGCACCAATAAATGATTCTGCAAGTATATGAAACTACTTGCAGCACAAAATTAGTTTTTTCTTAATGGCATTGGAGCTCAACATAATGGATACTGCTAGAAAAGAGGATGGAAAAGTTTAGTTAGAATTGAGAAGGAATGGATTAATCGACTCATCGCAGCCCCCATCTAAACCCCTAACCAACTAAGCTTAAATGTATTCTTATGACTTCTAGATGCATGACACCAATAACTCATAATACTAATTTTAACAGTGACTGCACTTGCATATTGCAGCTACAACGACTACAATCACGGAATATGTATGTACCTGTACTTTGGATAGACTGGAGCATTCAAACTGCAACCCATGGCAGGTGAAGATGTAGAATGCATGTCGTCGTTGGTGATGATTATCTTGGTGATCATCATCTGTAAAGCTCGGTAATGGCCTAATTTCAATGATATTCGATAAGTGTGGAATCTTGAGGAATCAAATCTGCATCACATGTTTGAAATTATAGGTATCATCACATATTCGCATTTACTAAAACAGTCATCTCTTTGTTCACATTCACATGCCATACTACCACATTAATGTTTCTTCTTATCAATAAGCGAAATTTGGACAAAGGTAGGAGAATGCAAGAAAAAGTTCACTCACAAAGTATTCGTTCTCATAGAAATGCTTCATTTTTGGGTATACTAATTAATTTGCTTTAAGTCATATCCAATGTCCAAGACAGTGTACATATTACTCTAGATTTATTCAATCCACACACAGTTTGCCATCTGTAAATTGTGGATTAGTTTGGCATGCTAGCATTTAGTAACGAAGCCGATGATTCTCTTAATAGAAACATCTT
This sequence comes from Hemerocallis citrina, assembly GCA_017893485.1. Taxonomy (NCBI): domain Eukaryota; kingdom Viridiplantae; phylum Streptophyta; class Magnoliopsida; order Asparagales; family Asphodelaceae; genus Hemerocallis; species Hemerocallis citrina. Next base: position 200,139,824 of record CM030363.1, on the reverse strand, counting down.
TATATTACAAAATCCCTAGCAATGTTCATGTGAATTCAATAAAGTTGGAGAAAATAGATACTTAACGATACTTAATTTAGGGGACTATCGCTAATAAATAAAGCTCTTTGCTTTGAATACACTATCAATAAACAAATTCCTCGGTTTAGATGGTGTTCCTTTTCACCAAAACGACATGACATATACATGATAAGATTGATTAAGCAAAAACAGTTACCCAATCTCATAAGAAAAATGATTGTAATACAAAAACAGTTACCCTATTGTCAGGATGCTCATTCTGCGAGTTGGTATGATGGTGAGGGAGCTGCTTGATACCATAGTTTTTTAATTATGAACGAAGAACATCATCTACTCTGGACAGACCTGCTTGATACCATAGTTCTTATGCCTTGTAGGCCCCATAAGGTTATCAGATTTTCTAATATAACTACCATACTTTATCGAAGAAACTCTAAATTGACTCCAACCCATAGCAGCTCGAGGAACATATAGTAATACCCTAATGTATTATCAGTCCAAGTTATACATAAGGAAGTAATCACCTACTATAGTAGTATACATATATTGCCAATTGCTAATAGATTATTTCCCATTAGAAACTTTCTGGCATTTGTTCATTTAAAAGACTTCTATAGTTAGATAACCATTAAATAGAACACATACTATTTAGCAATTACTTAGTCAAAGAAATGGTTATTTTACCTCTTCGCGTACAGGGGTCAACTGAGATTGTGCAATGTAACTACGTGCTGATTTTCCAGAGGTGATATCTTCAGCTTCTGATCCAGACTTGGGAGTAGAAGTATCGCGATACTTTATCTGGTCCAAGTAGACAGAGAAATTGAACTTCGGACCCCTATTAAATAATTCACTTGAGATATCAAACATTGTTACTGATCTTACTGTTGGGTATTGTGGCTTAGCATAAGCAACAATTTTCCCTTCGCTATTAGAAACAGTAATAATTTGCCTAGCACATTGGGCTTCTCCATCAAGAACCATCAGGTTACAGTTGAATCATCAGAATTTAAGCTTAAATGGGCATTCTTTATCACCATATTAGAACAAAATTTTTATACCTTCAATACATGAGGATCTTTCCAGGGGCCCAGGTCTGAATTAAGACACCCTCCATGTTCAGAGCAGATGCAAGAGCCGCCAAGGAAATCTGGCAATTCACTGTAGAAAAGCATACAAAACGGAAGCTGAGAAAAACAATACAAAGAAATAATGATTAATAGGTTATAACGAAAAAGACAGAACTTACCTTGAATCAATTATTTCAAGTAACTTATTTGGGCACTTGGTTCCAAGAACCTGAAGTGAAATTAAAAGTCAATATATTTCTCGATCTCTAGATAAATAAGCTGCGAGGGACAAAAAACATTCTTTCTTACATGTATCTTTGAAGTTATTTTAGGATCAAGAAAAGATTTCACAGTGTTCCATAGCAATCTAAAATCTGGACCAACATTAATGATGAACTCGCGGCATAATGTCTGCAAAAGAATATAGATCGTAATCAATAACTAAACAAATAAAATAAAAGGTTGATGTGCATGCCACTGTGATCTAGTGGTAAAGCCTCATTGTAGTGAGCAAGAGGTTGCAAGTTCGAGTTAACAGTTACCCAAATTTCAATCAACAATCAAGAATTTCAATCCCAAGTTACCCAAATTTCAATCCCAAATTAAAAGAACAACATGAAACTACAATAAAGAACTCGATTTTATACCTTGAAACACAGTCGAGGAGGGCAGTCGATGAGGTGGGGCATCGGGGCTAGCTTCAGGAGGCGGGGCGTCCAGAGAGAGAGAGAAAGAGAGGGGGGGGGGGGGGGGGGGGGGGGGGGGCTTTAGGGCGTCGCGAGAAAATTGTAAACTCTTACTATTTCTAATAGGAAATAATCTACCAGAAAAAAAGGCCAAGTATAACAGTTGTAATATAGATTGAAAGTAACAGTTGCAATAGAAAAATAATAATTTTGAATGTAAGTGGACAATTAATTAATGTGCTAAGAACACAATGAAAAGCTTCACTTACTGTTTTTGTTATATCAAGAGTTGTAAAGCCTTAACAACAACCTGTAAGGTATTAAAGTAAACATTAAAATATGAGGAACTTTTTGTTATATCAAGAGTTGTAGATTTTTTTTTAAAAAATAAGATACTTACATAGCCATATATAGTAATGTCATCCATTGATGTTCTTTAATTGGAGCAATTGATCTGTATAAAAAGGAGGGGAAATATATAATGATTAACTTTGGAGCAATTGTTCTAATTATTTTAACAAACCAAGCACAGTTATTTGGGAGAATCTGACTAAATCCAAAGATTACATATGGTGTTTAGCTTAAAGATCACAGTTATTTGGGAGAAGCTTAAAATCTAATTATTTTAATTCATTCAATCTTGGTTCAAATTGAAAGACTGAATTAACCAATGGGGTGTGTCAAAAAACAAAGGTCATGGATCAAATCGAGTAGAACAAAAAGATCTGCCCACCTTACAGTACCAAATTAAACCTAATACAGCGCAAGCCCAAACACTTGAGTAAACCAAAACCCAAATGTATACTCCATCTAGATATATTATAGCTAACTAAAGATTGGCAGTTAGTTTCATTCGACAGTTGCAGTCAGGGATGCAGGTATGAGGATAATAGCAAGAGACAAAAACCAATATTTCGTTCACTTAGTTATCCTATTATACTGAAAATAAACTACAGTTTGAATCAAAATTTAAATCTTAAATCAGACTTATATGTGGTTTTCTGAATCTACAATCACTTAACAAACCCACTAAATGCAATCAACTAAAAACTTGATGCTACATAAAGATGATTCACACAATGAAGTAAAAAACTGAAATCTAAAACTTCAAAAATGTAATAAAATCACAACCCAATACTTACCAGTTTATAGCAATTTCCTCAGAAAACAACCAACAACCAATCACAAAAAAAAATAAATTTAAAGACCAAAACTTTATCAAATTCCCACTCAGAACAAACATAAATAGATCTCTCCAAACGATCCACTTCAGAAATCAGTCACTGGTCAGGGAGACAGTGAAGCTTCGGTGGGGTTCGCTAGGTTCGTTGGGTCGAAAAAGGGAGCGGTGAAAGGGGAAGACGTTGGGTCGATTTAACAAACCCACTAAATGCAATCAACTAAAAAATTGATGCTACAGAAAGATGATTCACACAATCAACTAAAAAATTGAAATTTAAAACTTAAAAAATGTAATAAAATCACAACCCAATACTTACCAGTTTAATAGCAACTTCCTCATTAGTCTGAACATTAGTACCTGCAACCAAAAACAACCAACAACCAATAAAAACAAAATGATTACAGTTGTCAAGTTGTATTCTGCATATAGTTTAAAGAACTATTTAGCGAAAGATAAATTTATGGAGTATATTACCAACTGTTGAAACTTGAAAGTAACTACCCTAATATACTCAAGTTTTCTCAGATTCTGTACATGTACAAATTCATTGTTCAACCAAAAGCAGCAAAAAATTCATTGTTCAACCAAAAAATATGTACAAATTCATTCTGTACATGTACAAATTCATTGTTCAACCAAAAAATTAGTCAATCTTCCATCATTCGACATTTTCTTTTGTATGGGGAAGGTGGAGAATGATCACCTTGTTCCAAAATCTTCCACAAATCTCTCAAATTAATCTAAAAGATACCCAAATCCCTCAATAATGTATTTATTTTGTCTAAAAGTACTTCACACCCTTTTGGCTTTCGCTTTCAGGTTCACAAACCTGTCCCTCCTATCGAAAGCCCCCTACTGCTTTTTCATACAGATCATATGCTGCAAATGGAAAGAACGATATGATAGGTTCCCTTTACAATTATTCTCAAAATCTGATATGCCTCACGAAAATTGGAAAGTCACCTTATAATGATATCAATAATGTGCACTTGGAAGAAAGAAAAGCAATTGCAAACAAAGCTAATAACAATTTGTCTCCACCCAACAAAGAGCTTTCAAACTACAAAAAAATTCTACGTCAAAGCTCGGAAAATATAGTTTCTGTGGCTAACCTGCATTCATAATACACTCCATCCAGTCTGATTTCCAAACATGAAAAGCAAAGCAAAGCAAAGCAAACTGACACCATACCATATACAAAACCAGTACATACATTTACAGTAACTATGCCACATCTCTTACCAAAAACCAGCAAAAAAAGCACAAAAACAGCACACCCAAGCACAAAAACAGCACAATGGTGAAATCGATGGTTGGATTTTGCATACCTGCGATGGTGAAATCGATGGTTGGATGGGGTCGCTGATTCTTCTAATCGATGGTGAAATCGATTGTGGGGGCCGATGGTGAAATCGATGGTTGGAAGGGAGGAGGAGGGGATGGGGTCGCTGATTCTTCTAATCGATGGTGAAATCGATTGTGGGGGCCGATGGTGAAATCGATGGTTGGAAGGGAGGAGGAGGGGGTTGGCGAGTGGAGGTGGGGGCCGGTGAAGAGGCAGCGGAGGTGGTCGGTGCGCTGCAGAGGCGGCGGAGCTGGCCAGCACAGATAGAGGTGGTGGTCAGCGACAGATGAGGGCGGAAGGGAGGAGGAGGGGGTTAGGGTCGGGAGGTGGGGGGGCGCTGAAGACGGAGCGGAGGTGGGGGTGCTGAAAAGGCGATGGAGCGGAGGTGGGAGAGAGAGAGGGAGACTGAGAGAGAGCGGGGAGTTAGAGAGAGGGAGACAGTGAGAGAGAGAGTGGGCGGGAGAAAGAGAGAGAGAACGGGGAGAAAGAGAGAGGAACGGGTTGGTTTTGGTGGAAAAAGAGAGAGAGAGTGTGTGTGTGTGTGTGGGTTTTTTGAATTTGTGGGATTTGAAATTTAGGCGGTAAAATATGTTTTGTGAGAGTAGATCTGGTCCATTGATTTTGGGAGAGATTGAATGTGAGCCACCTGATAGCTTTCTTTGTGTTTTATTATATATATATATATATATATATATATATATATATATATATAACTGATATATATATATATATATATATAGTCCCCTTCGGTTGCACACTACTTTTGGTGAGCACTCCGTGAGCACTCCCGAACTAGAGACCCTATGAAAAATCCGAACCGCTCATATTGTTCTATATGCCTTAGATAGCCTAACAATAAAAAATCAAGTAATTTGAAGTTCATTTGCCCATCCATCATGCTATTAGAATTTTCAGCCATACAATTTTGTGATGATGTAAATCATGGGTAAATGAACTTCAAATTACTTGATTTTTTATTGTTAGGCTATCTAAGGTATATGGAACAATATGAGCGGTTCGGATTTGTCATA